>OZ035881.1:17667728-17987432 GCA_964034835.1 Muscina levida
TTGTCCTTCGCAGGGCAATAAGAAATAATGTTTTGTTGAATTGGACTTCGGTCTGTTGAATCGGACTTCGGTCTTGGTAAAATCAACGGTTGCTTCCGCAGCGAAGTTTATTGCTAAGTTGGGCAATAAATTATCGAAAAAAAATATTCTTTTGTTGAATCGGACTTCGGCCTGTTGAATCGGACTTCGATCTGCAGAATCGGACTTCGGTCTGTTGAATCGGACTTCGGACTTGGTAAATTCGTCGGTTGCTACCGCAGAGAAGTTTATTGCCAAGTTGCTCTGTACCGGTCTCCCTTGTCCTTCTCAGGGCAATAAGAAATAATCTTTTGTTAAATCGGACTTCGGTCTGTTTAATCGCACTTCGGTCTTTGAAATCGGACTACGGTTTTTTGAATCGGACTTCGGCCTGTTAAATCGGATTACGGTCTGTTAATTCGGATTCGGTCTGTTGAATTGGACTGCGATCTGTTAAATCCGACTTCGGTCTGTGGTCGGACTGTGGTCTTTTGAATCGGACTTCGTTTTTTTGAATCGGACTTCGCTCTTTGAATCGGTCTGTTAAATTGGACTTCGGTCTGTTGAGTTGGAATTCGGTATGTTAAATCGGACTTCGGTCTGTGAAGTCGGTCTTCGGTCTGCTGAACCAGACTTCGGTCAGTTAAATCAGACTTCGGCCTGTTGAATCGGACTTCGGTCTGTTAAATCGGACTTCGGTCTGTTAAATCGGACTTCGGTCTGTTAAATCGGACTACGGTCTGTTGACTCGGATCTCGGTCTATTAAATCGGGCTTAGGTCTGTTAAATCTGACATCGGTCTGTTGAGTCGGACTTTGGTCTGTTGAATCAGACTTCAGTCTGTTGAAGCGGACTTCAGTCTGTTAAATCAGACTTCTGTCTGTTAAATCAGACTTCTGTCTGTTGAATCGGACTTCGGTCTGTAAAATCGGACTTCGATCTGTTAACGATCTGTTGAATCGGTCTGTTAAATCGCATTTCGGTCTTTTGAATCGGACTTCGGTCTGTTAAATCCGACTTCGGTCTGTTAAGTCGGACTGTGGTCTTTTGAATCGGACTTCGTTCTTTTGAATCGGACTTCGCTCTTTGAATCGGACTCTGGTCTGTTATATCGGACTTCGGTCTGTTGAATCGGACTTCGGTCTGTTAAATCGGTCTTAGGTCTGTTAAATCGGTCTACGGTCTGTTTAATCTGACTAAGGTCTGTTAAATCGGACTTCAGTCGGTTGAATCGGACACCGGTCTGTTGAATCAGACTAAGGTCTGTTAAATCGGACTTTGGTCTGTTGAATTGGACTTCGATCTGTTAAATCGGACTTCACTCTGTCATATCGAACTTCGGTCGGTTGAATCGGACTTTGATCTGTTAAATCGGACTTCAGTCGGTTGAATCGGACACCGGTCTGTTGAATCGGACTAAGGTCTGTTAAATCGGACTTCGGTCTGTTGAATCGGACTAAGGTCTGTTGAATCGGACTACGGTCTGACTTCGGTCTGTTGAATCGGACTAAGGTCTGTTAAATCGGACTACGGTGTTTTGAATCGGACTTCGGCCTGTTAAATAGTACTACGGTCTGTTGAAACGGACTTCGGTCTGTTCAATCAGACTTCGGTCTTTTGAATCGGACTTCGGTCCGTTAAATCGAACTTCTGTTTGCTGAATCGGACTTTGGTCTGTTGGATAGGAATACAGTCTGTTGAATCGGACTTCGGTCTGTTGAATCGGACTTTGGTCTGTTAAAACGGACTTCGGTTTTTTGAATCGGACTTCGGTCCGTTAAATCGAACTTCGGTCTGCTGAATCAGTCTTTGGTCTGTTGTATAGGAATCGGACTTCGGTCTGTTAAATCGGACTTCGGTCTGTTGAATCGGACTACGGTCTGTTGAATCGGACTTCGGTCTGTTGAATCGGACTACGGTCCGTTGAATCAGACTTCATCCTATTGAATAGGACTTCGTTCTGCTAAATCGGTCTTAGGTCTGTTCCATTGGACTTCGGTCAGTTAAATCGGACTTTGGTCTATTAAATCGGACTTTGGTCTGTTAAATCGACTTCGGTCTGTTAAATCGGACTTCGTTGTGTTAAATCAGACTTCGGTCTGTTGAATAGGACTTCGATCTGTTGAATTGAACTTCGGTCTGTTGAATCGGACTTCGGTCTGTTGAATCGGACTACGGTCTGTTGAATCCAACTCCGGTTGGTTATACCGACTCGTCGGTATAAGATACTCTTCGTTCCTGTAACCTTGTATTAGAAATTAGCACCGTGGCATCTTGATACTAAAACTCCATCGGCTACGATTATTAGTTCGGTCGCGAATTGGGAATAGTTACAACTACGAGTTGTAAGTTGTAGAAGAACACGAGTCATCAACACTATCCTGAGTTTCGGATACCAAACTGATTTACGACAAAAGCCGAATCAGCGATGCAACCACGAGTTGCCAAACCCGAATCATCAACAAAAAACGAATCGCCAACAGTCTTCTGAGTTGTTGACATTAACCCGAACTAAAGATAAACCTGAGTCATCAATGATGATTGACTTGATGATATTAACCTGAAACCCCGACAAAGCACGAATCACCAAGTCGACCTTATACTGCTGATATTTTTCGTAACCATCGATGAACCCGAATCATCAGTACGCTGCCGAATTGCTGCTACGAGCCTGAATTTTCGAAAGTACGCGAATTACCATGTTCCTGAATACCGAAACGATCCTGACATACTTGACCTCTACACTTTCTCAAATTTGCCTGGCTACAAATTACCGGATAAGACAACAACGCTATCACTGAATCCGAATTTGAATTGTTTTCGTATCTAAATACTTTATTCAATAGATTATAAGTTTGACTAACACCATCAATAGACAATACTGTTATTTTGCCCTAGTCAGGGAAAATGTACTGAGTTCCTATTTCGTAAGGTTTTGTGGGTCCTTACGGCGACCCTGGCGACGACTGGACTTACCTCAGCCGTCGAGAAAACAAAGTTACATTCTACTCAATAAAATAGAAAAAGGAATATAATACAAGTTTTTAATCTACGAAATGATCATGCTTCCCTCGTTTACAGTTATGTGTTTGGTGTCTGATATTAGAGCGTTTGTTTTTGTTTTGTTATTGGTGACTGCTTCACACTTAACCAAAAGTATTTTAGGAGCTTCTCTAAACCAATATCCGACAAACATATTTTAAAAATATATGCGGACATTAAAAGAATATTTTATTTATATTTTGTTTTTTTTATTGTATTACCCATTAACCGTAAGGTTTAAAAATAAGTCAAGTTTTATCCAAACACAGGAACTCAGAGAATAACGTTGTCAAAACAGAAACCGAACAAAGGGGAGCGCATTAGCTACAGACAAAATTAAAAATATGTTTTAATTATTCATAAAAAAAATAATTCGATTCCATAAGCTAGCAAAACATTTCATACAAATACAAAAATTCCGGAAAGAAATTTAATTTGTTTTAGCATCACGAGAGGTCGCCACAAACATATATATAGTTCAGCGTGTTAGCTTGCAAGCGAACATAATTTTTAAATATATTTGTAAAAATTTGATTACTCAAACTAATTTGCTTAATTTGTCGTGTTTATTTAAATCGTATCTTTCACGATCAAAAAAATCTATCTTAATCCCCATTTCTATCTATATCTACATATAATCAGGGTTGGGTGACTGACTGATCGCTCCCCAGCCTAAAAGGCTAGCTAGATCCTTGAAATATGGAATGTAGGTTCCTTTTATGACGTAGGCGCGCACTAGGACGGTACTGTTTGAAATTCGGACTGCATGGGGGTAAAATGGGCGTGGCAACGCCCCATACAACTCGAATTTTGAAATGGCTTTTAAACAATTATATATACGAACGAAGTCGAGATTTGGTACGTATATCGGTCGTATAAAAAAAATAGTTGTGTAAAGTTTAACGGTTTTAGGCTGGTAAGCTTCGCAGCGGGAAGGAACATGGTTGTGAGTGAAACAAGTTTCCAGCACAAAGATATCCACAAAGCAACTTGGCTTTCCCCCGATCACAACTCCAATAATCAAATTGATCATGTGGTAATTGATGACAGGCATGCATCTAGTGTCAATGGTGTTAATATTGTCTTGGATCATTATCTGGTTGCAGACACGGTGCGCTGAAGAGCATAGCGAAAAACGCACGTAATCAAACACAAAACAATTCACATCGCGAAGCTGCAAACCCCAGAGACAGCCACTGTCTACTCCAACCAGCTCTATCAATTTCTACGACACAACGCCAATTTCAACCTGGGCTGTTAAGAAAAGAACCCAAGGAGACAGTAAAACAGCCGAGACAGCTTTTTCAGCGATAAAAAGTCATTTGAAGGAACGGGAGAACGAGCAAAAGGCTACGGTAATAGGATCCGGTAATGTAAGGACAAGGATGGAAATCTGGTTACAGATACGCAGAGTGTGCTGCATGTATGGAGAGAACACTTCCAGCAACTGCTGGTTCTAGATGGCAGCGCACGTGAAGGTATCACGCCAATTATCGACGACGGCTTAGATTGCCCAGCACCAAGCCAAGCCGAGGTAAGAAGAGCAATATCGCGGCTGAAAAACAATAAAGCAGCCGGTGCCGACGGAATTCCGGCAGAACTCTTCAAGTCCGGTGGCGAGGAACTGATAACGAGCATGCACCAGCTTCTATGCACGGTTTGGCTTAACGAGTGCATGTCCAATGATTTGCATCTAAGCGTATTATGTTCTGTGCTGAAAAAAGGTGATCCAAAGTGTGCTCCAACTACCGCGGGATCAGCCTTTTACCCACCGCATATAAGGTCCTGTCGAGTGTGCTATGTAAAAGACTAAAGACTAAAGCTTATCAGTGTGGTTTTGGAAGTGGTAAATCAACAACTGACCAGATATTTACACTTAGGCAAATCCTGGAAAAAACCCAAGCGAAACAGATCGACACGTACCATCTTTTCGTCGACTATAAAGCTGCCTTCGTCAGCCCGATAGGGCTGATATTACTAGAAGCCATGGCTGAGTTTGGTATAAAGGCGAAACTGATACGCCTTTGCGGAATGACGCTGACTGACACGAAGTCTTCAGTGAAGATTTTCAAGGACCTTACGGACCCATTCTATACCAGACGAGACCTAAAACAAGGCGACGGCCAATCGTGTGACCTCTTCCACATAGTAATGGAGATGATAATGAGAAAAGTTGCAGCAAACACAAGTTGCACGATATTCAACAAAAGCCACATGCTACTCGCGTGCGCTGATTACGTTGACATCATCGGTCGAAAACTGCGGGATGTGACTGCAGTCTTCTCAGGTATACAAAAGTAATAAGCGAAAATGGGTCTAACGGTGAACGAGGACAAAACGAAGTTATTAGTTTCAACGAACGAAGAATCAACTCGTTTGGGAAACTGCGTGAACGTTGACAACTATAATTTCGAGGTGGTAGATAATTTTTTCTACCTAGGCTCCGCCATCAACAAAACAAATAATGTCAGCCTCGAAATCCGGAGAAGAATCCTGCTACTACGGACTAAGCAAGCGATTCGATGACAGAGTCCTCTCTCGACAAACAAAAATGCAGCTATACGAGATACTGGTTCTACCTGTCTTGATGTATGGTTCGGAATTCTGGGTTATGACACAATCGCATGAATCGATTCTGGCAGTATTCGAGAGAAAATACTCTGTAAAATATATGGGCCCATCATCGTTAACGGAGAGAATTGGCGTCGTATGATTCATGAGTTGTACGAGCTGTACACTGACATTGACGTAGTCAGACGCATTAAGGTGCAGCGGTTGCGTTGGCTAGGTCATGTTGAACTCATGGACGAAAGTGCTCCAGCGCGAAAAGTCTTCGACAATGAACTCTATGGACGGCGCAGAAGAGAGCGACCCAAACTCCGTTGGAAAGACCAGGTCACTGAGAACCTTACATAACTTGATGTGACTAACTGGAGAAGAAGCGCAGAAGATCGAGGTGCTTATAATATTTTTCTACGTGCGGTATATAATCCACTGGTATTGCAAAGAACTGCCAGCTAAGTAAGTAAGTATGATAAATATGTGGAGAAAAAATCTGGAAGTCTAGCCTCGCCACTTCTGGTACCTCCCCTACAAATGTACCACTCCGCCTACTTTAGAAATCGATTAATAATATCAGTAGACATAACGCGATCGCGCCCAAATTTTGTATTTTGTGAAGGTATAACCCTTCTGGTACCTGCCATACACATGTACCACTCCGCTCACTTTAGAAATCGACTAATATTATAAATACTTCCAAAGCGATCGTGCCCAAATTTTGTATTTTGTTAAGACATAACAAAGCCGAGCCACGCCCCTTCTTGTACCTCCCATACCAATGTACCATGTACCAAGTCTTCGACAATGAACTCGGTGGACGGCGGAGAAGAGAGCGACCAAAACTCCGTTGGAAAGACGAGGTCACTGAGAACTTTACAGAACTTGGTGTGACTAACTGGAGAAGAAACGCAGAAGATCGAGGCGCTTATAATATTTTTCTACGTGCGGTATATAATCCACTGGGATTGCAAAGAAATGCCAGCTAAGTAAGTAAGTATGATAAATATGTGGAGAACAAATTGGAAGTCTAGCTACGCCCCTTCTGGTACCTCCCATACAAATGTACCACTCCGCCCACTTTAGAAATCGAGTAATAATATGTATATAATAGATAATTTGATGTTTTACTGAGGGTGAGCGTATATGTAAGTCGGGTTGCCCGACTGAAACTTTCTTATTGGTTTTGTTCTTCTATGTGCAACGCCTATAAGGAGGCGTGGTAGGTATGACAATATATGTATATATATAAATGATCAGCACCCAATCAAAGTCGATTTAAAGAGGACCGTCTGTCTGGTTGCCCGACTGAAACTTTCTTATTGGTTTTGTTCTTCTATGTGCAACGCCTATAAGGAGGCGTGGCAGGTATGACAATATATGTATATATATAAATGATCAGCACCCAATCAAAGTCGATTTAAAGAGGACCGTCTGTCTGTCCCAACTAAAATTTGGAATGAAAGCTTATATCCTCAAAGCGGAAGTTAAGCTCTAAGATGAGCAAGATCGAAAAAAAAGTACTTCCACCTCCCATATGAACTCCCTCTTTTTGAGGGTGCCCGTCTATATTTAACCCTTATTACAGCCGTTGTTTAAAAGCTATAGTGTTGAAAATTGACACAAAAGCTTATATCCTCTTAGCGGAGGTTAAACTTCAAGATGAACAAGACGGGCGAAACTACTTCCACATCCCATACTAACTCCATATTTTTGGAGATGTCCATCTGTCTGCTTCGCGATTGCAGCAGTAGTTTAAGAGCTAATGAACAGAAATTTAGTATACAAGCTTCTATCCTCTAAGCGGAGGTTAAACTTCAAAATGAGCAAGACGGGCAAACCTACTTCCACCTCCCATACAAACTACCCCCTTTTATACCATCACCCTTAGGGATGAGCCTATATATCATTTGATACGAAAAAAAGTGTAACGCATTCAAGTAGACGAGTATGACCCCAAGTATCTTAAGACCAAATTCGTTTCAGGACTTTTTAAGACGATTGAGCTATGTCCGTCTGTCTGGCTGGCTGGATGGCTGGTCAGCAGGATAACTCGAGTAAACCTTAACGGATCGGTATGAAAATTTACCTGTATTAATATTTTTCAAAACGAACTTATGGGATTGTAAATGGGCAAAAAAGCCCCACCCCTACTGGTGCCTCCCATACAAAATTACCTTTTTTTGGATAATTTATATTTCTTTTATAACTTCCAAACGGACGATCGTAGGATATTTGAGTTTGGTCAGATTATTTATCTTGCAAAAGTAGACAAACCCTAAGAAAACCGAAACCTTTACCATACCCCTTCTGGTACCTCCCATACAAATGACCTAATTAACCCTTATAGTTTTACATACATATCTTTTTTGTAAGTAAACTGAATTTACTGAAATTTTGAGTATGATGTTCGCTTGATGAAAATGGGACTCGGGAATGAATATGGACTATATCGGTTCATGTCTTCTGGTACCTCCCATACAAAATTACATATTTTTGGAAAATTAATATTTCTCCTATGAGTGTAATGAAAATTAGTCGATTAATTTATGTTATTATAGGAGGCAAAACCCCAGAAAACCTAACTATTTGACACACCCCTTCTGGTACCTCCCATACAAATGACCGAACTCACCCCCATAGTCTTACAAACATATTTTTTTTTCTAAGTACACTGAATACAGTCAAATTATGCTTAATTTGTACGCTTATGAAAATATGAATCAGGAGTGAATATGCACTATATCGGGTCACCCCTTCTGGTACCTCCCATACAAAATGACCTATTTGTGCAAAATTAATATTTCTCCCATAACTTCCAAACGGACATTTGAGGGGTAATGAAAATTAGTCGGTTAATTTATATTGTGATAGGAGGCGAAACCTCAGAAAACCTTATTATTTGACACACCCCTTCTGGTACCTCCCATACAAAGGACCGAACTCACCCCCATAGTCTTACATATATATCTTTTTTTGTAAGTACACTGAATTCAGTGAAATTTTTCGTAAGTTGTACGTATGAAAATTTGAGTCAGGAATGAATAAGGACTGTATCGGTTTCCCCTTTTGGTATCCCCTATCAAAATATAATTTTTCTAAAAAAATTATGTTTCTGACATAAATTCCAACCGGCACCTATACATCCTACACAAATAAGTAAAGTTTGGGAAGATTTTGCACCACAAGCAGGGGAAAAGTTATACATAAGTAATTTTATTTTAATTAAAAATCTATTAATTTCAATAAATCAAGACTTCAACAATATCTTATATTGGGTGATGGTATTTATCAGTCAGTTTACCTGACTGAAATTTCTGTACTGGTTAGGTTTTTCCGTCTATCTAACCCTGCGATTAAAAACTTAATTTAAAAGCTAATGAGCAATATTATCAGCGCATATAAACAATTCAAGGTAAGTATTTGACATTCGAGTGAAAAATTTTTGACAAAAAATGCAAATGAAGAAGGCTAAAAGTCACGTCCACATCTCATACAATGTTTAAATAATTGCCAGTTTTATAGTTACTATTACAAATGGTGAAGGGCATCTGAGCTTCGGCATAGCCGAAAATAACTACTTTACTAGTTTAGTTTTTGTTTTAAAGTCAGTTCTTTTAATTTAGTATCTTCAACATAAATTTCCATATTGGAAATAGTTTCGAACTGAAGAAAGGTACACTCTTAGATTACTATCATTATTATTCTATATAGATTCTCGCGAAAATACAACACTCTTGTCTTCAGCCTATGCACTTACCTAAGCAAAGCATTTACCGCTAACTAATACACACATCCATTTCACTGATCTTCGTTTGCCACCGAATCAGTACTTACCTCCGTTACGGCACGGCCATTTTTCATAACGGTCCTTGTTACCGGTTTCCTGGAGATACGATTACAAAAGTTGCCAGCATTACCAGCAGCAATGACGCGTCCTAAATTCATCGATGATGATGACACACTTAGGACGATAAAAATTTTCCACAAATTCATCTTCGACGCACTTATAACTGTTGTTGTCGCTCACATTAATTTTCTATGTGGGGGATGCTCGATGTCGTGTTTCGAAGTTTTGTTGTTGATTAATTGGAAGTTGCTAACAAACTATTCTCCTTTGGCTTGCGATGTCTCCAAATGACGATGGGGGCGCTTTGTTATGAAATCGTCGTTGAGCTCTTTTTTTTTATTTTCGCAAAAAAATAAAGTCAACGCAAGGCACAAAACAAAAACAACAAAAAGAGCGATTTAAAAATATCACAAAGTTTTTAATCGCGGCGCACTCATCGTTTTTGTTAATTTGAATTAGCTTTGGTGGCGGCAGGGTGGAGAGAGGATTCATATTTACACATACTGTAGTATATGAATGTGCAAAGTGCGAGTGAGTGCGCTTACATACATATAAGGCGTGTAATTGTATTGCATTTAAGGCAGTTTTACATCACATCCGTTTTTGTATTTTCACCAGTTTTTGCGATAGGACCCCGGCTACTTTTGCATTTGTGTAATAATGATTGTAATTTTATTGTTTATTATGTCTCAATGGGCGCAAGGAATGAAAGAGATCGCTGGCAACGAGGGTAGTTAAGGCGGTGTTGGTAAGGTTGGTAAAATGAGCTGAGTGGAGGGAGAACTTATAGGGGGATAACATTACGGTACAATTTGGACTTTCCGCACTTGAAAATCATATAAAAAGGATGCTGTACAGGATGGACCAAGGATCTTCTTACTTTTCAAACGTTGATGATGAAACAACTAGAATAAAAAATATACAAATTGTTATTTATTACTAGTAGACGCGGCAATGCTTCGCTATTGCATTCTTGACTAATATTACAATATTAACTTAATATAATACACATATATCAATTAGAATTGGCTCACAGTTATAAAAGCTGTACATATGCCACTTTTAAACGTACTTTGGGCTCGTTTCCTTACCTTGATAATAATATGTTTGGATTGCTTTCTTAACGGAATCTTTTTAAGCGTTGATATTATGTGCTCTGTACACAATTCGTTACCCCAAGTAACTCCTAAACCAGTCCAAACTACTTACTTACTTAGCTGGCACTTCTTTACACTCCAATTGGATTATATACCGCACGTAGAAAAATATTATAAGCGCCTCGATCTTCGGCGCTTCTTCTCCAGTTAGTTACACCAAGTTCTGTAAGGTTTTCAGTAACTTGGTCTTTTCAACGGAGTTTTGATCGCCCTCTTCTGCGCCGTCCATCGAATTCATTGTCGAAGACTTTTTGAGCTGGAGCATTTTCGTCCATGTGTACAACATGACCTAGCCAACATCACCATTTCGTCCATGTGTACAACATGACCTAGCCAACATCACCTAGCCAATGCAACGTCATACGACGCCGATACTCTCAGTTTACGATGATGGGTCAATATATTTTACGGAATATTTTTCTCTTGAATACTGCCAGAACCGATTCATCCACTTGTGTTCAAACCCAGGATTCTGAACAGTACATCAAGAGAGGTAGCACAAGTATCTGGTATAGCTGGATTTTTGTTCGTCATGAAAGGGCTCTGTCATTGAATCGCTTGCTTAGTCCGTAGTAGCATTTACTAGCAAGCAGGATTCTTCTCCGGATGTGGCTTTTGTTGAATATCGTGCCACTCGTTTTTACTGCAGTTTTTCTCATTATCATTTCCATCACTATGTTAAAGAGGTCACATGATAGGCCGTCGCCTTGTTAAAGGCCTCGTCTGGTATAGAATGGTTGTGGAAGGTCCTTGACATTCTTCACTGAAGACTTCGTGTCAGTCAGCGTCATTCCGCAAAGACGTATCAGCTTCGCTGGAATACCAAACTTAGCCATGGCTTCGAGTTATCTCTGCCGTATCGGGCTGTTGAAGGCAGCTTTATAGTCGACGAAAAGATGGTACGTGTCGATCTGTTTCTCTTGGGTCTTTTCCAGGATTTGCCTAAGTGTGAATATCTGGTCAGTTGTTGATTTTCCAGGTCTAAAGCCACACTGATAAGTTCCGATCAGGTTGGATAACACTGGATTTAGTCTTTCATATAGCACACTCGACATGACCTTATATGCGATGGGTAAAAGGCTGATCCCGCCGTAGTTGGAACACACACTTGGATCACCTTTTTCAGCACAGGACATAATACGCTTAAATTCCAATCCAATCGGGCATGCGCTCTTTAATCCAAACCGTGCGTAGGAGCTGGTGCATGCTTGTTATCAGTTCCTCGCCAGCCGACTTGAAGAGCTCTGCCGGAGCTGCTTCATTATAGCCGTGACATTGCTCTTCTTACCTCGGCTTGACTTGGTGGTGGGCAACCTAAACCGTCGTCGACAATTGGTGTCATACCTTCACGTTCACTGCCATCTGGAACCAGCAGTTGCTGGAAGTGTTCTCTCCATATATGCAGCACACTCTGTGTATCTGGGACCAGATTTTCATCCTTGTCCTTACAGGAGGGGAGCCCATTACCTTAGCCTTTTGCTTTTACTTTCGGGTACAATTTTCGGGTATCACCTCTATCCCTGAATTACTCTATATCCTCGTTGTCCCGTTCCTTCATCTGATGTTTTTTTTGTCGCTTAAATAGCTGTCTCGCCTGTTTTTCTGTCTCCTTGTGCCGTTCCATAATAGCCCGGGTTGCAATTGGCCTATAAGCGGCATCCTGTTCCTCAGACGCTGCGACATTCTTCATTGTACAAGGATTCGTCTGAGCGCCATTTTTCATATCCTAGCACGGTTGTTGCGGCGGTTGCCATGGAATGCCCAATATGCTGACACTGTGTATCGGGAATTGGGAGAGCTGGTTGGAGTAGGCAGTGGCTATCTCTGGGGTTTGCAGCTTCGCGATGTCCAGCTTTCTTTGTGTTTGGTTACGTGCGTTTTTCGGTCTGCTCAATCTTGTGCGCATCTTTGCTGCAACCAGGTTATGATCCGAGCCAATATCAGCATCACGAATCACATGCACATCCATGAAACTAGATGCATGCCTGCCATCAATTACCACATGGTCAATTTGATTTTGATGTTTTGATCGGGGGATAGCCAAGTTGACTTGTGGATATCTTTGTGCTGGAATCTGGTTCCACTCACTACCATGTACCTTACCGCTGCGAAGCTTGTCGAGTACTTTCTTTCTAGCTCTAAAAAAATGTTTTGCCATGCCCATTACGCCCATTGGGTCCAAAGTTAAAATTTCGTCTGCATATTCATACTTGCGTTGTCGAGGACTATCTAGGGTATCAAAATTAGAGTATCCCTAGCTCTTAAAATAAGTTTTGCCACGCCCACTTGGCACATTGGGTCAAAAATTTTAAATATATAAACAAGACGTGTTTAGCAACATGTTTCCTCGCTAACGTGTTCTTTTAATACCTCAAGATATATTGGGCTGCTATTGAAAATTTATATTTTTAGTTATCTCCAAAGAAAAAAGTCTATTGGGGACAAGTTTGGAGTACGAGCTGGCCAGTTAAAGTCACCTAATTTAAGTCGGCACTCAAAAAAGTCGTAGGGGGTATGACAAGTTGCCCCATCATACTGGATCTAAATATATCAACCGATATCCTATTAGAATCATATTACATTCAAATTATTCTCTCCCATAACTTGGCTAGCAACCTACGTTATAATCGCCTTTTTTCCCATGACTCACATATCCACTCTCCCCCCATAGCAAATAAATGATTTCTATAAACTCTAAAGGAAATTCGCATAATACACTTAAATATGCCATTAGCATTCTTGTCCACCATTATGATGAAAAATGTATATTCAATTCAATTGATATTCCAATCATTTCATTTCCATTCATTTCATTTTTACTCCCACTCTACAAACGCTGCAGCGTAGAGAGATAACTTAAATTTTTGGGTTGAATGATGGAAAACAATGAACAGCAAACATTTAAAACTTCTGCATGAGAATCAACGATGGGAAAGTACCAAACTGCTGAGTTCTCATATGTGTTTGTAATTATCAGACATAAACTTTTGAGTTTTTATCACTATGTCTGCCAGACAACCTTCTTAGTGCAAATCCAATAGAAATCGACAATTTGCCGGTATATAAAATTTATCACTTGCAAAGTGTGAAATGAACTTGAAAAGAATCAAACCATGCAAATGCATTCAACAGAATGCCATAAATTATCAAGAGATTGAAAATTATGAACTCATGATTTACGTGCGTGTGTGTGTGTGTATGTATTTGTGTTGCAAGTAAAAATGAGTGATGCAAAAGTGCAGGAACAGAACCCAGTGAAAAATTTTTGTGAAATGTATATAAAACAAGTTGAAACAGTTGCTGAATTTCCCTGAGTTTATATCGGGTGATTCAATTGGAGGTAGGGATTTTCCATTCGAAATTTTATTACAGTGAATGATGAAATGACGATGAAGCTGTTTTCCCATATCATGTTAAAATAATTCAACTTTTTGAACATAAAATTTACTTCTCAGCAATTATGTAAAATTCACTAAAATGCGAGAAGCTCTCTCATATCTCAGTCATGGCATACAGAGGAAAATTAAGTAAGGTATTTAATATTGTAAATTTTTACTCGTGTTTAGGTAATTCAATCATAAAACCCTTAAGATATTTTCAAGGGTGATTAATTTAGAACTTCTTATTTTCATGTTAAATACAACACTTTTACTGACATTGGATGTCGGAGTCTTTACTGTGAAGCAGAAAAAAACACTTTCTGACATTTATTTTTTAAAGAAAATTTTAAATCCTGCGACTGCGACCAAACTGTATTTGGTCTTTTCGGAAAGTCGAATTGCCACCGGTATTTTTCGAATTATGTATCAAGTATCTGCCACATCGCGGGCTTCCATTTCAACAAAAAATCAGTTTGCGTTGAGCGGTATCGCCCATCATTGACAAAAATATTGTGTCCAGAATATTTTTTAAATAAATGCGGACTACAACTGGGTGTGGAGCCCATTACCGTAGCCTTTTGTTTTTACTTTCTGGTAAAAGGTTGGGGCCTCACCTCTATCCCTGTATCGATCTATATCCTCGTTCTCCTGTTCCTTCATCTGAAAATATATATATATTTAAATAATCAGCATCGAAATCTGAGTCGATGTTAAGGTGACCGTCTGTATGTCCGTCCCCGCGATTACAGTCGCAGTTTAAGAGATATCCAGCTGAAATTTGGAATGCAAATTCTATCCTCAAAGTGGAGGTTAAGTTCTAAGATGAGCCCGATCGGTCAAAAATTACTCCCACCTCACTTTTTGGGATCTGTTCCTGCCATATTTTAAGGTTTCCCTACACTAAGCGGAGATTGAGTAGTAAAATGAGACCGATCGGTCAAAGACTACTCCCACCTCCGATACAAAATCTCTCTTTTTGGGAGTGTTCGTATGTCGGTCCCCGCTATTACATCAGCAATTAAAGAGCAATCAAGCTGAAATTTTGTATGCAGGCTTTGCTGCCCTAAATGGAGGTTGAGTATAAAGATGATCGGTAAAAAACTACTCTCACCATACAAACCCTTCCTTTTGGGGCCCGCCCCTACGATTGCAGGTGTATTTTAATAGTAATATAGCTGACATTTTGTACGCAATATTCTATCCTCTAAGCGGAGTCTACTTTCTAAGATGAGCAAGGTCGGTCAAAAACTACTCCCACTGCCCCCGCGATTACAGCCGTAGGTTAGGAAATATCGAACTGAAATTTTATATGCAAGCTTTTATCCTATAATTGGAGCTTTTGTTGTAAGATGAGCAAGTCCGGACGAATACTTTTCCCATCGTCCATACACACTTTCCCTTTTTGGGGGTGTCCGGCTGTATGTCACTGTCGAAACATTTTAGAAAAAAAAAACAACTTATTGACATACAATGGATGTGTGAAGCTAAAAGTAACATCCACCTCTCACCAACTCCCCTGTTTTGTGGTACAAAGTTTATAAAAAATATAGTTGTAGTGCAAATAACCAAGGGTGAAGGGTATCTAAGCTTCGAAGTTAATCACCTTACTAGTTTTGAATTGTTTTTGTAATCGTACTTATATTGGGTGACCAATATGTCAGTGCGCATGTGCCAATGTTATCAATCTTACCGTTTGATGGCGATCTCAGATGTTGTTGCTTTTGGAAGATAATTTATTTACATTTCATAAACAAAACAAGAAATCTTATTATCAATTAACAAATATTATTAAAGGTAACATAGGGTCAAAATTATATTTGTTCGCTATTATTTAAAATTGAATAAAAAACCAGTACAGAAATTTCAGTCAGGTAAACTGACTGATAAATACCATCACCCAATATAAGATATTGTTTAAGTCTTGATTTATTGAAATTAATAGAATTTTAAAATAAAATTACTTATGTATTATTTTTTGTCTGCATGTAGAGCAAAAACATAAAAAATTTGACCTATTTGTACATAAGGATAAAATAGGGACAGCACAACGTGTTTCGTAAATCAACGTTCAATGATCGCTTTCCTTGGCAAATTGTTAGGGTTGCTGAGGCTTTGCCTCCTAATACAAGATAAATTAATGATCAAATTTGATTATCCCCCCAGGTACCGGTTTAGAAGTTATGGGAGAAATATTAATTTTCCAAACAAAGTCATTTTGTATGGGAGGTACCAGAAGGGGTGATCCGATATAGTCCATGTTCATTGCTGAGTCCAGTTTTCATATGCAAACATCATAAGCAAAATTTGAGTGATCTCAGTTTACTTAAAAAAAAGATACGTATGTAAAACTATTAGGGTCAATTCGGGCATTTGTATGGGAGGTACCAGAAGGGGTGTGGCAAAGGTTTCGGCTTTCTTAGGGTTTGTCTACTATTGCAAGATAATTAATCTGACCAAATTTAGATATCCTCCGATGGTCTGTTTGGCAGCTATGGAAGAAATATTAATTATCCAAAAATAGGTAATTTTGTATGGGAGGTACCAGAAGGGGTGGGTCTATTCAGCCCATTTACAATCCCATAAGTTCGTTTCGAAATATATTAATACTGATAAATTTATATACCGATCCGTTAAGGTTTACTCGAGTTATCCTGCTGACCAGCCATCCAGCCAGACAGACGGACATAGCTCATTCTTCTTAAAAAGTTCTGAAACGAATTTGGTCTTAAGATACTTGGGGTCTAACTCGTTTCCTTTAATGCGTTACACTTTTTTTCGTATCAAATTATATATACCCTCATCCCTAAGGGAGATGGTATAAAAAGTAACACCAAATAAAAATTTTAAGATTGGCAAATTGTTAAACTATTATACCATAACCCTTAGGGATGAGGGTATATATGATACGAAAAAAAGTGTAACGCATTAAAGGAGACGAGTTAGACCCCAAGTATCTTAAGACCAAATTCGTTTCAGGACTTTTGAAGACGATTGAGCTATGACCGTCTGTCTGGCTGGCTGGATGGCTGGTCAGCAGTATAACTCGAGTAAACCTTAACGGATCGGTATGAAAATTTACCAGTATTAATATTTTTCAAAACGAACTTATGGGATTGCAAATGGGCAAAATAGCCCCACCCCTTCTGGTACCTCCCATACAAAATTACCTATTTTTGGATAATTTATATTTCTTTCAAAACTTCCAAACGGACGATCGTAGGATTTTCAAATTTGGTCAGTATATTTATCTTGCAAAAGTAGACAAACCCTAAGAAAACCCAAACCTATGCCCCACCCCTTCTGGTAAATCCCATACAAATGACCGAATTGACCCTTATAGTTTTACATACATATCTTTTTTGTAAGTAAACTGAGATCACTCAAAATTTGCGTAATTTGTACGCTTATGAAAATATGAATCTGGAGTGAATAACGACTGTATCGGTTCACCCCTTTTGGTACCCCCTATCAAAATTACCTTTTTTTGAAAAATTAATATTTCTCACATATATTCCAAACCGGCACCTATACCTCCTACGCAAATAAGTAAAGTTTTGGACGATTTTGCACCACAAGCAGGGGAAAAGTTATACATAAGTAATTTTATTTTAATTAAACATCTATTAATTTCAATAACTCAAGACTTCTACAATATCTTATATTGGGTGATGGTATTTTTCAGTCAGTTTACCTGACTGAAATTTCTGTACTGGTTTTTTGATTAGTTTGAATACAAATATTATTAAATAAGAGTTTGAATACAAATATACATAAAATTGATATTGTGCCATAAAATTTTCGATTGCTTTTGGCATGAGGAAAAAAAGTTCCACTACGACATATTAAAAATAATAATTTTCTAGGCGCCCAATTTTTTTTTTTTAATTTTTCTCAACTTCTATTTTTAAAGTTTTTTTGTAGGTAATAGTAAACAAATTATAGAAATTTGTCGGACAGTTGCCATTTAAACACCCTAAGCTCTCAACAACGCATAACAAAAATAAAACATTTTTTTTTCAATAAAAATTTATCATTTTAAATTTTATTACTTCAACCAATTAATATAACACAAAAACACCTTCACATCAGCCATTAAAATCAAATTTTTAATTTTAAAATTTTTATAATTCTTTAAAAATAATCTCATCTTTACTCATACCACTGGCAAAAGTTCATTGCATTGTACAAATGCATTTGCATTTGTCCAAGAGCTATTAAATTGACACATACCTTCTCTATATACACGATGATGATAAGACTACCAGGGATTTAATCAATAATTATTAACGAAATGCAAAAATATCATCAATCATATTGTGGACAACTTTAACACAGTACGGTTGTAGAGAACACAAGAATTTCGTTTCATCCGCAGTATTAAACCGCAACAAAAAATTCCTGACAATATGAAGTTTTATTTACTAGTTTTAACATTGTGTATTTTTCATATAAGTTCGATCCGAGCTTGCACCGAAAAAGTCTCGTAAGTGTTTCTAAGTGTAAAAGGATAATTGAGTGTTAATATTTCGTTAATACATTTTCGTTTCTATAGAAAAACTAAATATCGTGTTCGTTTCGTTACAATGCGCAAATATCCTGAACAATGTGAATCAGCAGAATGTGCTACGGAAAAAAATCCTTTTGTTGTAAGACCAGTGCGTGAAACCTATACAGAGGTGGAGGAAGATTGCTGTGAGGGCTATACGAAAATTGAAAAGACGGGGTAAGTAAATGAGGGAGGGGAGGGTGGGGAAATGTGATAAGCGATAAAAGTATGAAATCTATTATAAATAGAAATCAAAAAAAATATTCAATTCTTACGCACTTACAACAAAGGATGATTCATTGGGAAATACTTGGCTGTGGTAACACTCGATCTGATGCTGTTGCCAAATAAGAAGATCTAGAAGAATAGGCAATTTAATACCCCCTATTTTTTCTCACTTCACCCACTGTGCAATAAAAAAAACAACAGTTTGCCCCACCTTATAAAATTTTTCATATATTACTATGTTACCTACACATATCTATATTTATTGATTCATGCACACATCATTACTGGGTCCATGGCCCATAAACGATCGAATTCAGTCATTGCACTGATGTCACACAAAAAAAAAACAAATACAAAACATGGCAATGTCCTGCCCTCACATCTGCACGCAGACACGTATAAGAAATCTTTGACAATTGTATTATCATCGACGAGCTAAAAGTTCAATGTATTACACATAAGACGACGACGTCGCCGATCTCACAACACAAATGGAAATTAATATAAGAAAAAGAGTCCAGAAACAAAAAACAAAACATTTCCAAGTGTATAGTAGATAAGCGACATTAGTCTGCACATAATGATGATTGTACACAGTATTAATGATTTAACCAACAAATTCGTTAATTTCATGTAAGCTATTCTTCAAGACGGTTGTTAAAAGAGAGTTATTTTGTAACAAAGTTTAACAAAATTTAGCTAAAATTGCTTAAGAACATTAGCAACAAAAAAAAATCTTCTATAATGAAGTTACTTGTGCATGTGATATTGTCAAGCATCCTTGCTCTAAGTAGTAGTAGAGTTGATGCATGTACCGAAAAAATCTCGTAAGCATTTGTTGGTTATCCTTAGTGTGTGTGAATTATAACGATTGCATTCATTTCTGTAGTACCACAAAATATCGTGTCCAATTGGTGACAATGCGTAAATATCCTAGAGATTGTATCTCCTATAGCTGTCGCATGGGTCGCATGGGACCTTTTGTCTTGCGACCGGTTAAAGAAAGCTATACGGAAATAGAAGAAGTCTGCTGTGAGGGTTATGACAAGGATAACGATTCGGGGTGAGTATGAGTGCCAAGACGAGGTGATAAAGAAACCGTTGGGGATGTTAAGTGAATCTTGCATCTCAAGTCGATTCACAACCTCCTTCGTATTGGAACCTGGGCAACGTTGCTCGTGATATTTTTTTTTGATCATGAATATAGTGAGTGACGAACCCTTATGGTTGGGATAGGCACCCGCTTTCAGGTTCTTCAATGGTTATGAAAACAGGAAAAAGAAAAAATTACAAACACAACCCCCCAAAAGTTAAGGATCATGATATACGACGGAAGACAAAGACGATGAGATTAAATTACAAACAGAACCCCCCCAATGTTAAGTACCATGATATACGATGGAAGATAAAGACGATGAGATTAAAGATTACGACCGCCTAGAGTAAACATACGACCGCTTCCCTGACCACGACTATGAAATTGTTCTGGAAGACTTTAATGCAAAAATAGAAAGGAAAGATGTTCTTGAAACATCGATCGGTAAACTCAGCCTGGATACCGACACATCAGACAACGGGTTTAGGTTGGTTAGCTTCGCAGCGGGAAGGAACATGGTAGTGAGTGGAACCAGATTCCAGCACTAAGATATCCACAAGGCAATTGGCTATCCTCCGATCAGAACACAAAAAATCAAATCGATCATGTGGTAATTGATTAAAGGCATGCATGGACGTGCGTGTAGTCCGTATGGCTCGATAATAACCTGCTTGCAGCCAAGGTGAGCACAAGATTGAGCAAGGCAAAAAAACGCACATAACCAAACACAAAGAAAGCTGGACATCGCGAAGCTGCAAACTCCAGAAATAGCCACTGTCTACTCCAACCAGCTCTCCCAAATACTACGACACAACGCCTCTACTTCTGACATTCCCGATGCACAGTGGTAGCATATTGCGCATTCCATGGCAACCACCGCAACAATCGTGCTAGGATATGAAAAACCGCGCTTAGACAATCCTGGTACGATGAAAAATGTCGCATAGCGTCTGAGGAACAGGATGCTGCTTATAGGTCAACGCTACAAACCAATTGTAACCCGTGCTGTTAGGGAACGGCACAAGGAGACAGTAAAACAGGCGAGACAGCTATTTAGGCGAAAAAACGTCATCGGTCGAGAATTACGGGATGTATACTGTAAGCTTCTCAAGTATACCGGAGGAATCAGCGAAAATGGGTCTAATGGTGAACGAGGACAAATCGAAGTTATTAGTTTCAACGAACAAAGAATCTACTCGTTTGGGAAACTGCGTGAACGTTGACAACTATTATTTCGAGGTGGTAGATAATTTTATCTACCTAAGCTTCGCCATCAACAAAACAAATAATGTCAGCCTCGGAAAAAATCCAGTTAATGACAGAGCCCTCTCTCGACGAACAAAAATCCAACTATACCAGATACTAGTTCTACATGTCTTGATGCATAGTTCACAATCCTGGGTTATGAAACAAGCGGATGAATCGGTTCTGGCAGTATTCGAGTGAAAAATACTCCGTAAAATATAAGGGCACATCATCGTTAACGGAGATTGACGTGGTCAGACGCATTAAGGTGTAGCGGTTGCGTTGGCTAGGTCATGTTCGAAAGGTCTTCGACAATGAACTCTATGGACGCCGCAGAAGAGGGCGACTAAAACTCCGTTGGCAAGACCAGGTTACTGAGAACCGTGCAGAACTTGGTGTGACTAACTGGAAAAGAGGCGCAGAAGATCGAAGGGCTCATAATATTTTTCAGGCAGATATCATCGGCATAGTCAAGATTTGCCAGTCGAACATTCATAGCCAATGTGATGCCCCTTCTAATGCGTATTGCTTTCTACATGACCAAGTCCACTTAGATTTAAAAAAAAACGGGTTGCCCAACAAGGGCTCATGCTGTACTCGGTTTGTCGAATTCTGATACATAGCTCTGATGTGGTCAATTTATTCAGGTGGATATCCTTTACATTGAAGTGCATTCCAGATCGCCTGATGATGGAGAGCATCGAATGCTTTCGCGATGTCTATGACAATAAGATATAATGGGGATCGCTAGTCCACGTAGTGCTACATAATGATACATAGATTGTTTACATGATCAGCGCAAAATTGGTGTGGTCTATAACCGGCTTGTTTATTGCGAAGATCAACTGCAAGTGATTATGAAAACCTCGCGTGGATTATAGTAGCTAACACCTCTCATTCTCTCAGATTTCCTTTTTTGGGCAGCTTAACTATGACTCGCTCACTTAGTTCTTTTAGAAGAGAATGGAAGGACTGGAAGGAAGGAATGGAATGGGACTGATTGTCGATTGGATTGGCTTAACGCAATTGGAGTTGATGTTGTCTACACCTGGTATCTTGCCGAACTTCTGTGAACGAATAGCATCGGCTGTCTAGGTTTCATCTGGGCAGATTGTACTTATGTCAGTTCCAATTTCATGGGAAGAGCAATGGCATTGCCAGCCTGTTGTAGGTTGCGGAATTGACAGTATGCCGACATAGTAGTCGAACCATATAGCTATCGTCCGCTCATCTAATGTTACAGTCTCCCCTCCGGATCTTTTAGAGGGTATGTGGTTGTACTTCTTTGGTAAGTAAGAAACCTACGCCACTATATCTAGGAAGTCTACTTGGCTTGTGCTTGTACAAGAAGGTGATCTTTGAAATTTACTTTTTCTTTTACTTGTCAAAAAAAAATGCAGATTCAGAATATTCTAAATATTCTGTGACAACTTTAATACAAATCTGAAGAATATTTTTATATATTTCCTAACATTTGCTGTACATTACATAATTTTAACACTTCCCTTTCCCCTTACCGCCTCTTACAGCCAATGTGTGCCCAAGTGTGTTGACTGCAAGGGTGGCCGCTGCATTCGTCCCGATGTCTGCCTCTGCCATAACGGCTATAACAATCTGCAGAATAAAACGATTTGCGAACCCGTCTGCTATGAACCCTGCGTCAATGCCAAATGTATTGAACCCGATTTGTGTGTGTGTGAAGAGGGCTACGATTTCATACCCGGCAGTACCAACGAGTGTGAGCCACAGTGTGGCAAGGCTAATGACTGTACCAATGGACACTGTGACAGCAACAACAAATGTATTTGTAATTTTGGCTATACGCGTGATGAAGACGCTCAGCGTTGTGTGCCCGTCTGTGAGGAGCCTTGTGAGAACGGTGTATGCAGTGCACCCAATCAGTGTACCTGTTGGGCCGGCTATAGCCTACGTTTGGGTACCATAAGCAAATGTGATCCGGAATGTGCCAGTGGCTGTACCAATGGCATGTGCAAGGAACCCGAGGTGTGTGAGTGCAAACCGGGCTATACTAACTTTGGCAACATCGAGTCGCAGGGTTGTATACCCAACTGCAAAGATAAATGCGTGAATGCTTTTTGTACGGCACCGGATCAGTGCATTTGTTTTGAGGGTCATGTCTATCGCAATGGATCGCGTAGTATATGTGAGCCAACCTGTCCTAAGGGTTGTGAGAATGGCTTTTGCAGTGAGCCGGGTACTTGTGAATGTCATGAGGGTTACGAAAAAACAGATCCGCATCGTTGCTCGCCTGTATGCAAGGAATCTTGCGTCAATGGTCATTGTGCGGCGCCTGATACCTGTAAATGTCTAGAGGGTTACATTTATGCGGACACAAAGGAAAAGGTGTGCGAGCCTTATTGCCCAAAGGGCTGTAAAAATGGAAACTGCACTTCACCTAATGTCTGCACTTGTAATGCCGGCTATCAGCCACTGCTGTTCTATCACTGCATACCTACATGCTCGAAACCCTGCATACATGGCACCTGTACGGCGCCCGATACTTGCCGCTGCTTTATGGGTTATAGGCCCAATGCCCAGTATCCCAATCAATGTGACCCAGTGTGTAATTTTGACTGTGACCATGGTAAGTGTATAGCGCCTGGTATCTGTAGCTGTGATGCTGGTTATGAAAAGAAATGGCTGACGGGTAGATGTGAGCCCCACTGTAGCCAGAAGTGCATTAACAGTGTGTGCTCTGCGGGTGGCGTGTGCCGCTGTTACACCGGTCACAAATTGCGGGAAGGTTCCAAATCCATCTGTGATCCCGTCTGTTTGCCCACCTGCATCAACAGCAACTGTGTGGAGCCCAATACCTGTGAATGCTGGGAGGGCTACGAAGAGACCAAACACACCAATATGTGTGTGGCCCATTGCCGACCCTACTGTGAGAATGGTATTTGCGTGGCGCCCAACAAATGTCAATGCCATGAGGGATACCAGGTGACCAATGGCTCCACGCCGCATAACTGTCAAGCGACTTGTAGGGAGACTTGTATCAATTCCGAATGTGTGCAGCCGAATAAATGTGCTTGCCTGGAGGGTTATCGTTTCTTGCCCAATAGTAGTGTGGAATGTGAACCGATTTGCCAACAATCGTGCGAGAATGGTATGTGCGTAGCGCCCGACACTTGTAGTTGCAAATCAGGATTTGAGTCGCGTATTAACGTCGATACGGGTCTAAATCAATGTGTGGGCTATTGCAATGAATGGAATTGTCGTGGTGGCATTTGTTCGTCGTCGACATTCTGTGAATGCCCCGCAGGACTGATACACAATGTACTGAGGGGTATGTGCATGGCGGATGATGTCTCGAATGAGAGAATATATAAGAGGTAAGAATATCATATTGTACTATATGGTTTTTTTAATTTTATATTTGGCGTAGTGGGCGTGGTAAAATTTTTTTTTTAGAGCTAGGGACATAAATGGTAACCATAGGTAAATAAAATTTAGTACACAGATAGTACTCGGCTACACGAATATGAATATGAAAAAGAAATATTAATTTTGGACCTGTGGGCGGAGTGGGCGTGGCAAAACTGTATTTTAGGCCTAGGTAAATAAAATTTGATACATAGATAGTACTCGGCTACACGAATATAAATATGGAATATAAATATAAATAGGGAAATAAAATTTGATACACAGATAGTGTTCGACAACATGAATATACACACGGAATGTTAATTTTGCATCAGTAGGCGGAGCAGGCGTGGCAAAACTGTATTTTAGGCCTAGGTAAATAAAATTTGATACATAGATAGTACTCGGCTACACGAATATAAATATGCAAACGATGCTTTACCAATCTGTATGTTTGTGCCTGCGTCCAGGCTTCAACGGAAACAATTAGACGGTGTCGTCTAAAACTTGTTCCTCCTCGTATATACAATAGGTGTAACTACATTTTCCCATGCGGTTAAGGTACTTTCGGAAGCACCGATGGCCGGACAGCATCTGAGTAATGTAATATTTCACTTCGCCACTTTTCCTGTTGAACCACATTTGTACATCGGTGATCAGTTTATGTGTCCATCTGCCCTGTTTTCCTTTTTCACAACGAATTAGCCAATTTTTTAATATTTCCTGCATTTTGTGTCTGACCCTTGTTTTGCTTGGGGTTGAAGATCATCCGGCGCTCCATTGCCTGAAGATCTATAGTCATCATTCCAGCTATGACTAGAACAGATTATGCAGATACTGTGCGGTACGCTGACGTCACCACCAATCTCGATCTGGTCTGAGTTTCTAGAGCCGAAGCCCAGATTTCGGATTCATAAAGAAGTACACTGTTACAGGCCTCCATGAGTAGTTTCCTCATACTTGGAAGAGGTCCACCGACGTTCGCCATGAGTCGGCTTAATTGTGCTGTTATCTTAGCTGCTTTTGACGTTGCATATTCAATCTGCTTTGCGACGGTCAGTTTTGAGTCCAGTCTAATCCCAAGGTATTTAATATGTCTTCTCGTTAGTAGCAATAGTTCCGTTTTGTGCATGGCCAATTGAAGGCCGTGGGAATCAAACCAGCTCTCATTTTCTCACGTCTTGGTTGGTGTCATACTTCAGCACTTGGTTTTTTAGGTAATTTTTTATGATTTTTAATAAGTAATTCGGGATATTGGGACCGGCCGTAGCATAGTGGTTAGAACACGCGACTACCATGCGGGAGATCGCAGGTTCAAACCTGGCTCCAGTCATCTTAAAAGAAAAAAAAGTAAAAATAAATTGTTCTTTCATTGTCGGCTCCCCTCGAATGTTGTTGACATCAACTTCGCAGTATTAAGCGTCGATTCAATCGGCGTGTCTAGTAAGAGCTTCTCAAAACAGTGACGTTCGCATTCGCCGATAAACAAGTAGGTGCCGTTAGTTGTGAATCAAAAAATAGAAAGCGTGTTAATTCACAACAACGCGAGAAGCTATCCCATACCTCATTCATGGGGTGCAAAGGGAAATTAAGTTTTTTAAGTTTAATTCGGGATATTGCAAATTGTCACTTTAGACTGTTGAAGGCTTTTTTTATGTCTAGGGTCGCTTAGAGACTAACAGGCCTCGAAAAGTGGTTTATGTGTTTGGCTACTCAACGGTGTTTATCACATGTTTTAGAGCTCCTATTTTCAATTTCCCAGGTCGAAGTACATATTGCCTTCGTGAGTGCTTATAATATTTTGCATTATGTCCTCTTCCATACTTTTTTCTGGGTTTCTCATTCCAAGTTTTTGTATCACGACTTTGTATCCGAGACTCCATGGGTTTTTATAAATATCGGATCTCAACTAATCCTATTTGTCTTTCTTGCTTTTAAATATGCAGTTATGCAGCTGTTTTTTGGACTCTTTGTAGGCGTTGTGTTCAGTTTCTGCATCACCTCTGCACCTGGCTCTGCTGTATCTTCTTCTCGTTTTTTACAGTTTCGTCTCGATTCTTTGATCGAGGCATTCCACCAGTATACAGCTTTCTATTTGGGAGCTTTGTTTGCTTTGGGCATAGTTTTGTTGCAACATCTCGTGATTGTGGCCATGGTGTGTTTTGCCGTTGATCTTGCATCCCCTTCAGTTATGTATTCTCCAGCGTGCCGATCGATTTCGTCGAGAAGCACCGTCGTGTATAACTTATTGACGTTCCATTTTCGGGTGGTTTCACCCTACTCCCTGACTCCTTATCCGCTTTTAGACAAAGCGATATATATTGGTGATTACTGACTGTATATAATTCTAAGACTCTCCAGTCTTTTACTTTATGGGCAATTCTTTCAGATACAAAGGTTACATCTGGGATAGTGTATTTGCACCCAGGACGCCTGAAAGTTGCATCACTGCCGATGTTTGAGGTCGCCAATCCTGCCGTGCGGTCAATATTTTTCTGCCTCTCGAATTAGCACTTTTCAATCCCCTTTCGGTTGCGCAAAAATTGAATTCGCCTGCTATTACAAGGTAGCCGCCTTTAAATCTTGCTAAGTTTTCGATATTGTCGTGTTTTACTTGAAAGGATTCAATATTGTCGCTTGGAGTGAGATAACAGTTTATAAGAGTGAGGTTCCCCTCGATGTTGTAGACAGCAACTTCGCAGTATAGTGTCGAGTCAATCGGCATGTCTAGTAAAAGCTTTTCAAACAGTGACTTTCGCATTCGTCGATAAACAAGTAGGTGCCGGTAGGTGTGAATGTAAAAATAGTAAGCGTGTTAATTTAGAACAATGCGTGAAGCTATCCCATACCTAATTTATGGGGTGTAAAGAGAAATTAAGAATTGTCTCTCCAAAAATGACAATTCTGCTTATTTACATACACGCGAAAGCAAAAATGAGTCTCATCGCTGAAGTTGATATATCCCTGTAATTAATTTCAATTAAACCCCCTTCTGCCACCTCTTCTTCTATTTCCAGTGGTGTTCCCGTATCCCGTTGGACCATTGCCACCGTAGCCATAATACTATTTGCCGTTTGTGTCCTGGCACTTATATTGATATTCCGTGAAATGGCCCATCGACGTGTACATGACAAGCAACAGGTGCGTTTAATTGAAAATCCCTCATTTGGGGTACTATTGCCCAACGACAGCTGTCTAAACAATGACGATGAAGAGAATACTGATACCACCCAGGATTTAAGCAGTTGAGATGGACATCACAAGGAGAGAGAGAGAGCGAGATACCAACGATTCCCATTTTGTAAAAATAAGATTATTAAAAAAAAACTGTGTTGTAATTTTACTTTTTCTTTTAGTATACAATAAGTTTCCATTTTTTATTTTAAATACTTTTATTACAATACAATATTTGTCAGTAGCGATTTTTATTTGCCAAAAAATCTTCTGGTATTGTTTATTATGTGTGAAGTTTGTTTTTTTTTATTTTATTTTATAATACGAGTATATCACTTGGGTTTCGGTTTGCATTTATATATTGGTTCTTATAGTTATATATCGTTTGTCGTTTTTCTTCTTCTTTTTGTTTACTTTTAACATAAATATACACAATTTATATTCGTTACTACAAATTAAATCTATTACTAAAATATATTGTTTTGTAACTTAACTAAAATATACTTTAAGTATTTTGTTTGTTTTAAATTTTTAAATAATTTATATTAATATTGTTTTTTTTTGCATTTGCTTTCGTTCTTGTTATGTAACAAATATGCAATAAATAAAATGCTTTGCATTAAATTAATTATAATACTATTTCGATACACATTGCATTTAAATTAAATATTATAACTAAGAAACTGTACAATAAAATTGACTACATTATTTTGGGTGTGGTTGGGGAAAGAAGAATTTTAGAGTTGTTAGCTAAAGGATGTTAGGTTGAAGGGAAAGTGAGGATTATGCACAGTACAGTCCAGCCTAATACGTGACAAATTCCTCTATACGATACCTACTAACTTTAAATCGAAATTAATTTATTATGGCATGTAACTTGACAAAACGAATGATGCAGAACTTCTTCTTTTTGGGGCCTCTTTCACGTGAAGTTCTCAGAATTGGATCCCAAATCAATGAGATGAAAAATGTTGTACTGTGTTAGACGTTTGCCAGTCTTATTCGATTACTACGACACCAACGCGTTACAACGTTCCTACTTTGCTGCGGTATTATATGCCCCTTTTAATGTTTGGACCTTTCATATATCCTTAAATGTTATTCAAAAAAAGTACATACATATGCCCAAACTACCGCCAGCCACCACTGCAGGTGCGGTCAAGTAGTCCACCGGTGGTCCTATCAGGTAAGAGGGGACGGTACTTCTCGAAGTCCTCCGAAAGGGGACCCCTTGTCGGGATGCCACACAATGGCGCAACACAACGGCTTTCTTAGTGGCTTTGGCAGGCCCAAGAAACTAGGCACGGTGCATAATAAGCAACTGGGACCGGCCGTGGCATGATAAATAAGAACACGCGACTACCATGCGGGAGATCCCAGGAACAACTACCGGCTCCAGTTATATAAAAATTAAAATTATCTTCTATTGCCGGCCCACTCGATGTTGTCGACAGCAACTTCGCAGTATAAGTGTCGAGTCAATCGTCATGACTAGTACAAGCTTCTCAAACAGTGACGTTCGCATTCGTCGATAAACAAGTAGGAGCCGTTTGTTGTGAATCTAAAATAGAAAGCGTATTAATCCACAATAACGCGAGAAGCATCCCATATCTCATTCATGGGGTGTAAAGGGAAATTACGTTTTTTAAGTTTACTTAAATAAAGATGCATTCTGTGAGCGCCAGGAAGAAATATATAAACGCCCTGGCCATGATATTGAAGCTTCCGCCAAATTAAAATGCAAAACAAGGCAGGAAAGATGCTCTTGGTTCAGCGGTAGGAAAATTTAGTCTACACAATAACACCTCAGTTTAGGATTCAAACTGTATACAACAGTCATGTAGGCAAGAGACATGGTAGTAAGCGGAACCAGATTACCGCATAGGCAACCTGGATATCCCCTGATCAAAAGACAAGAAACTAGATTGTTGATGTGCGAATTGATGGAAGGCGTATCTCAAGCGTTATGGGCGTGAGTGTAATACGCTTATCAAATTTTGACTAGCATCACAACCCCACGCAATACGCAAGCGATTAAGTAGTGCTAAAAACTCTCGTAACCAAATGCAAAGGAAGCTGCATACCACCGAGATAGCCAATGTCTACTCCAACCAACTCTCTCAATTTCTTCAAACCAACCTCCCTAATTCTGATGTTCCCGACACCCGGTGGCAGCATATTGCAGATTCTATGACCACTGCCTCAACGACCGTACTGGGTTATGCAAAACCATCCTCAGACAAGCCCTGGTACGATGAGGAATGTCGCGAAATGTCTGAAAATAAGGATACTGCATACAGGGCAACACTGTAGCCAAAGGCGACACGTGCGGTGACGGAGCGTTATATTGAGAGAATAGGAGGAAGATGAAACGCCTATTCAGGCGCTGTGGTAGAAAAGAGAGAGCAAGGATATCGAAAACTACAGGGGTAGAGGTGAGGCCAGGATATCGAAAACTACAGGGGTAGAGGTGAGGCTCGAAAATTCTACCAAATGGTAAAAAGCTAAGGTTTTGGAACAGGGATCCCCACCTGTAAGGACAGAGACGGAAATCTGGTCACAGACACTTAGAATGTGCTGCTAATATGAGAGAAACACTTTCACACCACACCAATCGTAGACGACGGAGTAGATTGTCCACCAAAACGAGATCAGCACGGCGATCGCAAGGCTTACAAATAATAAAGATATGGGTGCCCATTAAGGTGGGTCGCACTTCATACAAATAAAAAAAGTTTTGCCGGTCACCCCCTAGAATGAAAGATAATTTAAAAACGAATTCAAAAAAAATTTTTTATTTTTTTTTGCCACGCCCCTTGTCCCCGCGCATTGGGTTTTTTGTTTCCTGTGTCTCCATTTATAGTTCGATCATAATGTGTGACATATCAATGTTTTTGGACTGATAACAGCTACATTTTCTTCTCTGATCACTTTTGACTCCGACGTCAAGTTCTAGAAGTTTCTACTGGAATCTCGATTTTTACCCCCCTAAGTCAAATTTTTTTTGCAACGATAAAAAAGTTTTTTAAATTCCATGATATTTTCTCTTTTACCGTATATATTTTTATTCATAAACAAAAAAGTTACAAAGGTTTAAAAAACAAAATACGACCACGCCAAACTTTGTAAACAATGAGCTTTGGCCTTTAGCGACGTCAAATTAATTTTTTTAAACCTCTGTAACTTTTTTGTTTATGGATAAAAATATATGCTGTAAATGAGAAAATATCATGGAATTTAACAAACTTTTTTATCGTTACGAAAATAATTTGACTTAGGGGGGGTAAAAATCGAGATTCCGGTAGAAACTTCTAGAATTTGACGTCGGAGTCAAAAGTGATCAGAGAATAAAATGTAGCTGTTGTCAGTCCAAGAACATTGATGTGTCACACATTACGATCGGACTATAAATGGAGACACAGGAAACAAAAAACCCAATGCGCGGGTCAAGGGGCGTGGCAAAAAAAAAATATTTTTTTTGATCTCGTTTTTAAATTATCTTTCATCCGGCACAACTTTTTTTATCGACCCACCCTACTGCCCATGGACTGCCGGCGATGAGCTGGCAACATGCATGCACTAGCTCATAAACATTATTTGACTCAAGGAATGCTTGTCCGATGATTGGAATCGGGGTATTCCATGTCCTGCGCTTAAGAAAGGCGTTCCAAGTGTGTGTACCAACTACCGCGGGATCAGCCTTTTACCCATCACATACAAGGTCCTGTCTAGTGTGTTATGTGAAAGACTAAAGCCCATTCTGGCAAACCTGATTGGACCTTATCAGTGTCGCTTTAGAGCTGTTAAATTAACGACCGACCAGATATTCACACTACGACAAATCCTGAAGAAGACCCAAGAAATGCATATCGACACTTATGGCTGAGTTTGATATTCCCTCGAAGCTAATACGACCAAGAAATGCATATCGACACTTATGGCTGAGTTTGGTATCCCCGCGAAGCTAATACGACTTTGCGGTATGACACTGACTAACACGAAGTCTTCAGTCATTTTCTACTAAGCGAAGATTTGGACAAGGCGATAGTCTCTTTAACATCGTAATGGAGATGATCATGCAAGGAATGGTACCATCTTTAACAATAGTCTTATGCTGCTGGCGTATGCGGATGATATAGATATCATTGGCCGTGGATTGCAGGATGTTACTGCGGCCTTTTCGAGCAAATCCTGAAGAAGACCCAAGAAATGCAGATCGAGACCTACCATTTGTTTATCGATTACAAACTAGCATTCAACAGCCCGATACGACAGATACAATTAGATGCTAAGCAAAAATCTGACAGAGTCTTTTACTACCATGCGATGCTCTAGATTAGACGATAGTCTGTCATGCGTTATCTTTAACATCACAATGGAAATTATCATGCGGACGGCTGCAGTAAACACGACTGGTACCATATTTAATAAAATTCATTCTACTGTATGCCGATTATACAGACATCATTGACCGAGGATTGCAGGATGTTACTGCGGCCATTTCACGCATTGAAAAGCAGTCAGTAGAAGTGACTGTGGTGATAAATGAGGACAAAACCAAGTTTTTTTTCCCAACGAACGAAGGGTCTACTCGTTTGTGACTATGCATGAATATAGGTTGGTAGACGATTTTTTCTACCTTGGCTCCGACGCAAAAAGAAGGTAAAATGTCAGCCTGGAAATAAAAAGATATTAAACGCAAACTGCAAACTATGCGCTAAGCAAGCGATTTAATGACAATGCCCCATTCGACGAACAAAGTTCCTGATCCTACCTGTCTTGCTCTACAGCTCAGAATCCTGGGTAATTACACAAGTGGATCAATCTATTCTGGGAGTCTTCGAGAGAAAAATACTTCGCAAAATTGTTGGATCCATCATCGTTATCGGCGTGTACCGTCATTGAAGGAACCATGAACTGCATAAGCTGTATAACGACTACGATGTAGTCAAGCCCATTCAAATAGGCCGAAGGCGGTGGCTGAGACATGTTTTACGAATATGTACACTACCTTCAGCTCGAAAAGTATTTGGCAATAAATCCGTTGGCCTGTACAGGATTACCTTATTGTTAAATCTTATGTCTGTTCTTAAATTCAACGTTCTAAAGGAACCATCAGGTATTTGTGGTTACAACAGCAACATATTTTCATTTACCGACGATTTATATGGAGTTGTTTGGTATGGTGGCATTCTAAGTTATCTAGTATTACTCATCTGGATTTTTCTTAACTTAGATGACTTTGCTACAATACAAGACTTGGAAGTCGAAAGTATTAGCGTAATTTGCGAGATTCCATTGGCAATGCTAGAAACAATGAGCGAAAGGTGGACCTTTCGAATTGACCACTTACGGCATAGTCATGGCCAACATTTTTGGTAAGGTATTATTAAAAAGATAATGCCAGAGATAATCCTTTTATATTTTAATAAAGATTTCAATATCTAATTCTATTTGAAGTAATTTATTGAAACTTTAAAATAAAACCTTCCAATGAATCACCATATACTTTTTAAGTAAATGTAAAAAGAATTTTTGTATGTATATCAATTTAGTTAGAAATTTTGCGATCCAATGATTAAATTTTATGTCTGGTCTTTCAGTCGACATTACAAATGAATCATCCAGTTTTTATAGGGTATGCAACAGTATTTTTAGTTTATGATGTCGACTTATTTTGGACTCGAAAACTAACCGATTGTGGGATTTTTTCTTTGGGGTTATCTGAAGCCAAAGGTCTTCATCGATAATCCAGCTACGATTGAACTTTTGGAATGCAACTTTACTCGCATAATTCCGTGATACCGTTGGCAATCCTGGAAAGAATGATCGAATGTTGGACCTTCCGAATAGTTCACTTACGACCTTCTGAATAGATCACTTACGACATAGTCACGACCAAATTTAATATAAGTTATCTTTACAAAGAAAATGTCGGAGATTAATCTTTCGGTCCATACTTTATATGTCGACATACAATTCTATTTTAAGTATTCTATTTAAATTAAAGAAAAAGGTTATAAATGAATCACCCTCTATGACATATCGAATAAAGTTGTTGGTTCACCAAGAGGGGAACCAAAGTTGCGGTGTATCAAAAGGTAGATAAGGACGTTGGTTTGCAAGTACATAGAGCGTTGTTGATGTTGCACTTTTCAAAAAAGCCTAATTAGACCCAGTAGGAAATTGTAGCAAGTGGTCTGTATTTAAATTGTACTTAGGGTCGGCACAGTACGTTCAGCTAGAAGACAAATAACAGCAAAAGTTAGACCATTATCTGGGTGGATGAGTAACTTCTTTACAGAATAAAAACCTTAGGTGAGGATATTGAAATTCTCTGGGGACAAATCTCCCCTAGGTCTACCTTTTTTTAAGACATGCCGAAGTTTTCAATTTTGAAATGGGTCCTAAATAAATATGTTTTATATTGTTTTGATGCGTTTTCGATAACAGATGTCCTTAATGAGGATTTTTGTTGTGCATCATTTCAAATCACTACCTGGACTCCTTAAATGTCCTTTCCGTCATTACTTGCGGTAAAGACAGAAAAATACCTTAAACTGGAATATAGAACAGTCAACGGCGTAAGGTAGCCCATGGGCTATATAATAGATAGATGTACCAACTCGCTCTTTAAAATTAGGTTTCATAGGCTGATGAGAACTTTTCTGTTTTGAGGGCTAAAATGAGTAAATATGAGAAGAAGTAGCATTTTGCGTGTATTTTGTTGTTGTAATGTATGGAAGAAGGGAGGTTGAAACCAAAACATCCGCTTAGCGCCAAGTGACCAAATATTCCACTTTAAGGAAAGAGCGAGTTGGTAGAGCACTGACTTTAACCACATACATTTTTCTCTTAATGCCACTCTATTTAGTTTCATCCATTCCCTGTACTTCCCTTACCTAACAACTCTACAATTCAACCTTCTCCTCCTTCTTCTTAACATTATACCTTTCTTAGAGAAAAGCTTCGGTGTTACCCATAGATTTAAAAAATATTGTCCTTTTTTGAAGATTTCTCAAGGGTCATGGTGGTTTATCTTGTGGCATTGGCGGTGGTGATGTCGGCGCTGTCTGGCTCAATGGAGGCCCAGAAGCTTGTGGCGGCTGTGTTGTGGTTGTTGTTGTTGTAGTTTTATGACCACTTGGAGTTGAGGTATTTGTTAGAGTGCTAGCGGTTGTAACCACTGTAGCTACAGTTGACGCTATGGTTGATGTCTGTGGACCCGTCTGTAGAGATGAATACAAACCAATGAAGGCAGGATTTAGGCCGGAGTCACCATCTTCCATAATGACAGAACTATCGGCAGCTGAGGGTATTGTGGGCAGGAAACGTACCCCCAGGCGGGGTGGTGAGGAGTCTTCTTCCTCTTGCACAGCCTCTTGGCGTACTAGGCGGGGCTTGGGTAACGTGGAGGAGAATTGATGGGGGTGTTGGGCCTTGTTAGTGTGGGCTTGAGGGGGAGGATGGAAAAAAGTTTATAAAATTTTTTATTTTTTATTAATTACTTGAAACTATATCACTTACTTATTATGGACGGCAGCGGTGTGGTACTGCCCGCACTTGATCTCGACAGCCGGAATGTTGAGGTTGAGGCTGTGGTCGCCGACGCCGATGAATCATTCCTTGAAGAGGACAGATTGGAGTCTTGTGACGTCTTGCGTGTTATCAACCAAGTCGAGTGCCTTCTTCTATTGGGATCCATCATTTTCATGGGTATCGAACATGTGTGGGCATGGGCATGCCCGGTCATATGACCTGTCGTAGGGTTGCCATTACGCCAACTCGACGAGCGGGAGGAGCAAAAGTTCTCACTTGATATAGAACTGGCTCTTAGTTGTTTGCGTTGCTTCATCTCGGAGAATGGATACTGATAAGGATCGTTTTTGTTGCCTCTGGCCGCACGACCATGCCTCTTATCTAGCCGCTGAGGGCGGTTACGTTCACAGCAGGCCACACAGCACGAGCAATACGCACACAGTCTTTGCCAAGTGCGTGACCAAATTGAACCCTCTTTTTCCTGTATTCTATGCCAATTGGGCATCTCACCCGGCATCATGCGTAGACATCTGCAACCCGGTGGATGTACCGCTGGCAGCAGAGGTGGCAGTTCCTTGGGTAGACGTTCCGTGCCCATACCACGTCTTGCCAAAGCGCCGGCGCCTCTGGTCACACGAGTCTCTTCAAAATGTTTGCACAAATTTACACAATCTTTCTTAAACTGCTTCGTCATAATGGCATAGAGGAAGGGATTGCAGCACGAATTGAGGGGTAAAATGAAAACGGTGAATATCTTGGCCTGTTCCAGAGAAATCAGTTGCAAACCAAATATGGCTGTGATAGAAAAGAAAGCTATCGGTGACCAGCATAAGAAATCTGTAAACACCAACAAGGCCATGCGTTTGGCTATTCTCGAGTCATTGGTGTTCCAGGCCTGGGAACCCCGTATCGCCCAATACATTTTCAAATAACACCCCATGAGGGTCAAGAAGGCACAGCCATTTATAATCATCAACCCAATGACATATGTTAAGCTGGCTATACCCGTTGTCGTCTCGAAGGGCAAACACACAGCGAACTTACGGTAATCGGACACGCCCACCAGGGGCAACATGGCCATGACCAGGGCAAAGCTCCAGCCCACGAGCATGATGTAGGCGGCTTGCTTTAAAGACAAACGCTTGTTCAAATGTATGGCATGAGTTATGGCATAATTTCGTTCCAACGTTATTACCGCCAAAGTGTAGACCGATAGCTCTGACGATAGCACCGCCAAAAATCCTGCAACCTGACACATTACTGACATTTGCCAAGGTATGGCAAACATACGAAACTCTCCCAAGGTGGAGGCATCTACTATAGCCAAAATACCCAAGTAAATGCCCATAAAAAAATCTGCCGCAGCCAAGTTACACACCAAAAATCTGGGGACATCCATTTTAGAACGTGAAAATATCAGCACAAAAACCACTGTGCCATTGCCTAGCAGGGCCAATAGAAATACAACCCACACACCGCAACGCAAAGTCCACCAGTCAAATAAATCGGCGCAGGGTAAAAATGGTCCGGGCATGGGCAAGCATTGTATACTCCCGGGCGTATGTTCTGCTCCTATGGTGGCAAAGAGACCACCGCCACCAAATGAACCCGCAAATGTGGCAGCGGTGCCAGTAGCAGATTGCATGCTTGTGCCCGTACCAGTGCCGGTGGCATCCTCGTCAAAGTATTCTTCCATATAGGTGGGTATATTGCCGGGATACGTAAAGTCTTGACCAAAATTATCCCAGATGTCGTGCATTTGTGTGCCGAATTTTTTGCTGAGATTATCTGCAAAAATTACAAAGGGTAAGTAGAGGAAGATTAGAATAATTTTTTAGTTCAAAAATAAAAATCGTAAAAAACTAGTAAGGTAATTAATAATCTTCGGCTATGCCAAAGCTTAGGTACTTTTTAAAATTTAAATAACTATGGCGATAAAACTTATTTGCACTACAATTGTATATTACACAGTACAACATTTTTCAGCCCATTGATTTGGGACTCAATTCTGAGAACTGCACGTGAAAGTAGCCCCAAAAAGAAGAAGTTGTGCATCATTCATTACATGCCATGATAATGTAATACCGATTTGAAATTAGTAAGTATCGTATAGGGGAATTTGTCACGTTTTAGGCTCTTTTGTTTGAGTCTTTAAACCCCCAAAAAGGGGAGTTTTGTATGAGAGCTGGGAGTAATTTTCATTCGATTTTGCTAATCTTATAACTTAACCTCCGCTTAGAGAATAGAAGCTTGCATACTAAATTTCAGCTCGATATCTCTTAAATTAAGGCTGTCGTCGCAGGGACAGACAGACGGACACCATTTAAAAGGGGAAGTTTGTATGGGAGGTGGAAGTAGTTCCTGTCCGATATTGTTTATCTCAGAATATTACCATCCGCTTAGAGAATAGACGATTTCATACCAAATTTCAGCTCGATAGCTTTTAAACTAGTGCTGTGACCGCGGGACTGACAGACGGACACTCCAAAAGTAAGAGTTTGAATGTTATGAGAGGTGGAAAGACTTTTGTCCGATTTTGTTCATCTTAGAACTTAACCTCCGCTTGCTTAAGAATTTTCAGCACTAAAGCTCCTTAACTACGGTTGTAAAGGATCTAGTTACGCAACCTATTGAAGGGATGCCACAAATGGGCAATACAATGGGGTCCATAAGAACCTAAGTGATCCTCTCCTTTACGAAAAACTTGCCAGCAAACCAACTAAACCCCTGATGGTTGGGTTAGCCTAGCCACCCGCCTTCAGGTCATTTACTGGCTATGAAAACCTCCCAAATGTTGACGACCACCGCAATCGTAATAAGGATATGCTCCTGGAACGTCCGGACTCTCTACAGGGAAGGTGCCACTATCCGACTTGGGACTTGCGGATGTCCTCAAAAAATATAAGGCTGTCATCAACGCCTTCCAGGAGATGAGATGGACAGGACAAGGATGCTTGCGACATCTATTACAGCCACCATGCCGAAAAGCACGAATTAGGATGTGGATTTGTAGTTGGCGAGATACTCAGACATCTTGTCTCGGGATTCAATCCTATTATTGATCGAAAAGCCACAATCCGCATTAAGGCGAAATATTTATACCTAACGCTGATTTGTGGTCATGCCCGACGGAAGATAAAGACGACGAGATTAAAAGTGCATTTTACGAGCGCTTAGAGGAAACATACGACCGCTGCCCTGGCCACGGCATTAAAATTGTTCTGGGAGACTTTAATGCGAAAATAGGAAGGGAAGATCGATAAATTCAGCGACACGTCAGACAACGGTTTTAGCTTGGTTATTGTCGCAGCCGGAAGAAACATGGTAGTGAGTGGAACCAGATTCCAGCACACAGATATCCAAAGCAAAAACGCCCGAAACCAAACACAAAGAAAGCTGGGTATCTCGAAGCTGCAAACTCCAGAGGTAGCCACTGCCAACTCCAACCAGCTTTTCCAACTTCTACGATACAACGCCTCACATTCTGATGTTCCCGATACACAGTGGCAGCATATTGCGCATTCCATGGCAACCGCCGCAACAACCGTACTAGGATATACAAAACAGTGCTCAGACGAATTCTGGTACGATGAAGAATGTCGCATAGCGATTGAGGAACAGGATGCTGCTTATAGGGCAACGCTACAGCCAATTGTAACCCGGGCTGTTAGGGAACGGCACAAGAAGACCGTATAACAGGCATGACAGCTATTTCAGCGAAAAAAACGTCAAATGAAGGAACTGTAGAACGAGGATATGGAGCGATACAGGGATGGAGGTAAGGCCCGAAAATTTTACCAGAGAGTTAAAGCAAAAGGATACGGTAGTGGGCTTTCCTCCTGTAAGGACAAGGATGGAAATCTGGTCAAAGATATGCAGAGTGTGCTGCATATATGAAGAGAACACTTCCAGCAACTGCTAGTTCCAGAAGGCAGCACACGTATAGGTATCACGTCTATTATCGACGCCGGCTTACCACCACCAAGTCAAGCCGATTTAAGATGAGCTATATCGCGTCTGATTTATTATATTTTAGACGGTGTCGATGGAGTCCCGGCAGAGCTCTTCAAGTCCGGTGGCGAGGAGCTGATAATGAGAACGCACCAGCTCCTACATACTGTTTGACTTAACGAGTGCTTGTCCCATGATTGGAATCTAAGCTAATTATGCCCTGTTCTAATTTTGATCTAAGTGTGTGCTCCAACTACCGCGGGATCAGCCTCTTACCCATCGCATATAAGGTCCTGTCGAGTGTACTATGTGAAAGACTAAAGCCAGTGTTATCTAACCTGATCGGGCGTTATCAGTGTGGCTTTAGACCTGGTAAATCAACAACTGACCAGATATTCACACTTCGGCAAATCCTGGAAAAGACCCAAAAAAAAACGTACCATCTTTTCGTCGACTATAAAGCTGCCTTCGACAGCCCGATATGGCAGAAATTACTCGAAGCCATGGCTGAGTTTGGTATTCTAGCGAAGCTGATACGCCTTTGTGGAATGACGCTGACTGCCACGAAGTCATTAGTGAAGACTGACAAGGACCTTACGGAGCCATTCTATATCAGACGGGTCCTAAAACAAGGCGACAGGCTATCGTGTGACCTCTTTATCATAGTTATGGAGATCATAATGAGGAAAGCTGCATTCAACACGAGTGGCAGGATATTGAACAAAAGCCACATTCTACAGTTTTCTCATGTAACATATACAGAATGAATCAGCGATAATGGGTGTAACGGTGAACGAGGACAAAACGAAGTTATTAGTTTCAACGAAAAAAAAATCTACTCGTTTGGGAAACTGCGTGAACGTTGACAAGTATAATTTCGAGGTGGTACATAATTTTATCTACCTAGACTCCGCCATCAACAAAAAAAACTAATGTCAGCCTCGAAATCCGAAGAAGAATTCTGCTTCCTAATAAATGATACTACGGACTAAGTAAGCGATTCGATGACAGAGCCCTCTCTCGACAAACAAAAACGCAGTTATACCAGATACTGGTTCTACCTGCTTTGATGTATGGTTCAGAATCCTGGGTTATGACACAAGCGGATGAATCCCTTCTGGCGGTATTCGAAAGAAAAATACTCCGTAAAATATATGGGTCCATAATCGTTAACGGAGAGTATCGACGTCTTATGAATTATGAGGTGTAGAAGCTGTACACTGACATGCAACGGTTGCGTTGGCTAGGTTATGTTGTACGATCAAAATTCCGTTGAAAAGACCAGGTTACTGTGAACCTTGTAGGACTTTTTTGTGACTAACTGGAGAAGAAGCGCCAAAGATCAAAGCGCTTATAATATTTTTCTATAAGACTTCCAGTTTTATTCTCCTTAAATTTATACTGTTATAGCTTTACTAAAAACAGAATTAGGGTATTATGCAGATATTATTACAAAGTGGGCGGAATGGTACATTTGTATTGGAGGAACCAGAAGGGGTGGCCATGTAGCCCATACCCAATTCCATAAGTAGTTTTGGGAAAATATTAACCCATGCAAGTTTCAAAACAATTGGTAACGTCTTTCGAAAGTTTCCGTGCGTGCCAGCCGGACAGACAGACAGACGGACATGGATTAAACAACATAAAAGGTCATGTATGGAATTTGGATCATAGAAACCTAGGGTCTAAGGTGACTCCTTCTATCTGTTACACTATTGGGTCGTCCCAAATGATATATACCCTCCTACCCGTAGGTTGAGGTTTCTTTTTTTTAATTTTTCAGTTTCAGAGTGTAGGAATTTTGTATAAGTTCAAATGTCACTTCCGTGCGTCATATGTCGAGTAATGGGAATGATCGGAATAATAGAAATAGTAGGTGTAGCAACTTCCATAGTAAGGGACCAGTCGTTAATAAACTTCTTAATACTTGTGAGCAGTAAAAGGCATTCCATAGCCTCGCGAGGCCGGTAGAAATAGTAGGCGTAACACCTTCCATAGTAAGGGACCAAATGTTATTAATATTCTTAATAATTGTCAGCAGTGATAGCCATTACATAGCCTCGCGAGGACGTCAATAATCGTTTGTCACACATACACGATCGGCAAATCACACGCACTCAAAGTGTGAATTACCGAATCGTGTTAAAATTTACCTTTTTCCTAACCGTTTCCTCTCTCCCAATTAACATCAGCTATATAAGCTAATTCTAATAACAATCTTCAGTTTTCTTATACACAACAACCCCTTGTGGCATACTTACGCAATTGCGGCCAAATATCCATCATACTGTTATTCCATAAACTCATATCGAACTCAGCATCGGAGGGAAACAATACGGCCTCCTGAACTAGAGGTGGCTTTTTGCTTGCCGACATGGCGACCAATGGCAAAAAGGGGCAGCAATGATACGCATAGGATAATATCAACGTTTGGATGCGTGGAAATGTTTCAGGCGCTGGAAAATCTCTTAACTTTGGATTATTGAAAGTCTTCAAGTGTAGCAGGCGTTGTAAACCATTCGATGGCAGTTCGGGAAATATATTATTGCCTAAATTTAAATCCTCCAATGATGAGAATGGCATAAAAGCATCTTTGTGGATAAAAGAGATTTCGTTGCCCTCTAAATCTCTAGCAAAGAACAAAAAATACATACAAATAAGTTATTGTTATGCTGGCAAATCAATGTACATACTTACAATAACTGTAATTTGGCAATGCCCTGAAAGGCATCATGAGGTATTGTTTTAATGCGATTATACGATAATAATAAATCATGCAATTGTTTTAAGCCATGGAATGGACGTCCTTGTACATTTTCAATTAAGTTGCTTGATAAATCTCTTGGAATAGAAAAATGCGACAAATATAGATTAGATAGATTAGATGTTTTTGTAAAGTTCAAAAGTTAGGCTACATACAACAGTCTTAATTCTCTGCAATTTGCTAATAGGGGAATGTTTTGTATGGAATTGGTTTTTAGCTCTCTGTAAAAGAAAAATATAATTGTTATTTTCTTTTGTGTCATTATAAATAAAAAGTTCCCTTAAAACTTACAAACTTCTCAGTCTTGGTGTTTGTCGGCATAAATTTCCCGGCACTTCGATGATTCCAGCTCTATCTAATTTTAGAATTTCCAATGAATAACAACCTTCCAGGTCGGGAAAGTTCTTAAGGAAACGAACATCAGAAAGAATTCTGTAAGTGATTAAAAGGGATTTATTAAAAGTTATATGTATAGTGAAGGCTGCAAACTATGGTATGCATTTTATATATTACCCCTAATTGTGTACGTCGTAGTCACGTCGAATCTTTGTCGTTTTTAAAATATGACATCGCTGATGTCGTTTGTGAGACAGAAATACGACTGGCCCTGCTCGTATCATGTTGCTCTTGATTAGATGATGACAAATTCACAACACTTAACATTTCTGTTAATTATTACTAATTAATAATAGTAATAATTAACATTTCTGTTAATTATTACTAACTTTATTTATATAAAAAAAAACACTCGAATGTTGTCGAAAGTCGACTACGACATACGTAATAAAGGGGAATTATAAAACTTTTGTCATTTCAAACCGATTCTGTTTTTTTAGGGTATGCTACTTTTTGTTGATAGTGTAATGTTCTTTACTCACAATTTCCTCAATTTGGGCATATTTCTTAAAGCTCCCGGCACTATTTGTGATATTGGATTGGCACGCAAATCCAATGTTAGCAGGTTTTTCGGCAAATCTGTATCGTTGATCCATCTCAAACGATTGCTGGTAGCAGAACTGAAAAATAAACGAATATCAAATAAAAATTATAAATAAAATTAAGCTCAGCTTTGAATTTTGTTTTGTATTAAGTCTTAAGCAAACCCCCAAATTTAACTATGTGCATGACAAATTTTTCATTATGACTCAATCTTTTTTTCACAAATTGATATGAGACTACATTTAAAATTAGTTTATATATTTGTTATTGTTTTCAATTGTTTTTAAACGAAATTAAATTTTTTTCTTTTCTTATTTTTGGTGATAAGACTTTTTCTATTTTCAAAATAAATCTCGTGAGTTTTTGTTGTTGTTGCTGTTGTTCGCACACAACATCTGAATGAGCAAGTGAAACGTTCTCATATGTGGAAACTGTGAATAGATGTAAAGTTTGAAATTAAAAACCATAATGTACGTGGTGAGCTCAACAGCAGTTGTATGTAACATCAGCAGCAACAGCAGCTTCAGTATCGAAAAGACGAGGGGAGCACAGAATGGCTTGGTGGCATTACAATAGGATAATGTTTAGGAGGGAAGATAAATGCTAATGTATTATATCCCGCAGATACATTTGTTAGAGTACTTTTTACGCATAAATATATCAAATTTCAAACATTGTGTACAAAGTGACAATTTTTAAAATATTATAAAAAACATCGAGATTTCCAAGATAAATGTTATTAAAGACATTGCCTTTGGTTTATCAGGTAAAGATACATGATAAACCAATTTAAGGTCGTCATTATTGTTTTGTAGAATATTTGAATGTTGTAATGTCTCATATAAAGGTCCTTTTTGATGTTTCGCGAAAAAAGGACGAAAAGGACACGTAAAGAGTCTAGGAGACAGTGAGCTAAAATGCTCCACAACAGAAATCCTTCTTAAATTTCATTTCTAATACCGAAAATGCATTAAAACAATAAGAAACATAGATACCCTGAATATTTAAGGTTGGCATTCACACAGTGTTTTGAAAGAAGTCACATAATAATAACAATCCTCGGTTAATTTCACTGAGGACTTCTAATACCGAAATTGCTCTAAAACAATAAGAAACACATATACTCTGATTTCTGCAGATCGCTGTTCACACAGTGCTTTGAAAAGTGACAAAATGGTTAGTAAAATTTGGGCATATCGATTTATGGCTTTTGAGCACCCCAAGTAAAAAGTTTTTAGATAAATTTTCGCATAACATTTAAATGTTGTAAAGTCTCATGGGGCTTTGCCCAGAGGCTGAAAGTTACTGATTCTCACTCACTTGGGAGTGACCAGAATCGATTCCTTTGCGGCACTGTCCAAGCAGCTAACCACTTCCGGTCTTAGACCAATTATTCCCCGGGCAATGACTTTAAAGCAACCGCTTATAAGTTAGCTAGAGTTAGAAGGCGGAACGTTGAGTAACCTAATCGGCATGCTACCACCGATGCGTCTTAGGAAGTAGGTAACAGAAGTTACTGAAGCTCTACACAGGCTCTCCTGGTGGCTTTGGCAGCCCAAGAACCTAGGATCGGGAGCGGTGGCCTAATAAGCCACTCTCCTTAAACAAAATTTATTATCAAAAGTCGGAGAATAAAAAAAACAAGAACCCCCCAAAATGTTGACGACCCCCGCAAACGATATAAGGACCATGATTTATGGATATGCACCTGGAATGTCGAACTCTTTACAGAGATGGTGCCTCTATCCAACTGGCGGATGTCCTCGACAAATACAAGGCTGACATCACCGCCATACAGGAAATGAGATGGACGGGACAACTGCCATGCAGAAAGACACGAATTTGGATGAGGTTTCATAGTCGGCAAGAGACTTCGACACCTGGTCTCGAGGTTTTACCCTGTAAGTGACCGAATAGCCACCATTCGCATCAGGGCGAAATATTTTTACATCACGCTGATTTGTGTACACGCCCCGACGGAAGATAAAGACGATGAGATTAAAGATGTATTTTACGAGCGCCTAGAGGAAACATACGTCCGCTGCCCTGGCCACGACATTAAAATTGTTCTGGGAGACTTTAATGTAAAAATAGGAAGGGAAGATGTTCTTGGTCCATCGATCGGTAAATTCAGCCTGCATACGTCAGACAACGGGTTTAGGCTGGTTAGCTTCGCAGCGGGAAGGAACATGGTAGTGAGTGGAACCAGATTCCAGCACAAAGATATCCACAAGGCAACTTGGCTATCCCCCGATCAAAACACCAAAAATCAAATTGATCTTGTGGTAATTGATGGCAGGCATGCATCTAGTGTCATGGACGTGCGTGTGATCCGTGGTGCTAATATTGGCTCGGATTATTACCTGGTTGCAGCCAAAGTTCGCACAAGATTGAGCAGAGCGAAAAACGCACGTAACCAAACACAAAGAAAGCTGGACATCGCGAAGCTGCAAACCCCAGAGATAGCTACTGCCTACTCCAACCAGCTTCTCAACTTTTACGACACAACGCCTCTACTTCTGACGTTCCCGATACTCAGCCGCAACAACCGTGCTAGGATATGAAAAGCGGCGCTCAGACGAATCCTGGTACGATGAAGAATGTCGCATAGCGTCTGAGGAACAGGATGCTGCTTATAGGGCAACGCTTCAGCCAATTGTAACCCGTGCTGTTAGGGAACGGCATAAGGAGAAAGCAAAACGGGCGAAACAGCTATTTAGGCGAAAAAACCTCAGATGAAGGAACGGGAGAACGAGGATATTGAGCGATACAGGGATAGAGGTGAGGCCCGAAAATTTTACCAGAAAGTAAGAGCAAATGGATACGGTAATGGCCTCCCACCTGCAAGGACAGTGATGGAAATCTGGTCACGGATACGCAAAGTGTGCTGCACATATGGAGAGAACACTTCCAGCAACTGCTGGTTCCAGAAGGCAGCGCCCGTGAAGTCATCACGCCAATTGTCGACGACGGCTTAGATTGCCCACCACCAAGTCAAGCCGAGAAGAGCAATATCGCGGCTGAAAAACAACAAAGCAGCCGGTGCCGACGGTCTGCCCGCAGAGCTCTTCAAATCCGATGGCGAGGAGTTGATAACGAGCATGCACCAGCTCCTGCGCACGGTTTGGCTTAAGGAGTGCATGCCCGACGATTGGAATGTAAGCGTATTATGTCCTGTGCTGAAAAAAGGTGATCCAAGTGTGTGCTCCAACTACTGCGGGATCAGCCTTTTACCCATCGCATATAAAGCTTTTCTCATTATCATCTCCATATAAAACAAAAATTTTGTAGCATATAGAAACTCGATATCTAAAGTGGGCTGAGTGGAACATTTGTATGGAAGGGGAGTTTCAAGACTTTGTTTTTTTTTCTACAAAACTTTATCCTAATTTAGTTGTACTAAATACTGAATTTGGGCACTATCGCGTTTGGTGTATTGATATTATTACGAATTTGGTTCAAAGTGAATTCTTCTATGTGTTACACTTTTGGGTCGTATCAAATGATATATACCCTCCTACCCGTGGGGTAAGGGTATAACTACCTCCACCTCCCATACAAAACTACCCATTTTTGGAGGTAAAAAAAGCATATAAATATTCTCAGCTCATATAAACAACTCAAGCTCAGCATTTGATATCTCAGTATTAATGAAAAATAACTAAAAAATAATTGGATGTAAAAGTAACGCCCACTTGCGTATGTATAATTTTTTTCATATTTTTTGTTTGTTTTTTTTTAAATTATTTTAAAATTTATTATTATTCGTATTTTTAGTTTTTAAGCTATTTTGATTTTATTTTTATTATTTTCACCAAAAAAATTATTTTTAAATTGAGTTTTACTTATTTTTATCATTTATGATGTAATAGGTACTTTAGATTTTATTTTTATTATTAAATTACGTTTTGTTTTTATTTGTTTTTCATTTCTACTTTAGTTTTATTTTATATTTACATATTTCTATTTCTATTTTTATTATTATATTTGTTTTTAATATATGCATATTTGTTTTTATTCCTAAATTTATGTTTATTTGTAATTTTGGTTTGATATTTGTTGTTTGACTGTTTTAATATTTTATTTTTATTTTATATTTTTTTCATATAATTTTTTTATACTTAAAATTTTATACAATTTCTTCTTTATTTTGTTTTAGTTTTTGAAACTTGGTTTATTTTAATTTGTAATTTCTTCTTTATTTTGTTTTCAGTTTTTGAAATTTAGTTTATTTTAATTTATGTTTATATTTTTAAGTTTAATTTTAGTTTATAATTTAATATTATCTTTATTCGTTTTTCATTTTTATTTATTGCTCTATTCTTACTTTTGATCAATTTTATGTTTATTCTAAATTTTTTTATTGGTTTTTTTGATATTTGTTTATATTTTTAAATTTGTGTTTATTATTAGTTTTGGTTTTCGTGTCTTGAATTTTATTTTAGTTCTTTTTTTTTGTATATATACTTAGTTTATATTAAATTGTTTTATTTAAATTTTGATTAAATTTTTTCTTTATGTCATTTTTAATTTTAATTTTATTTAATCTTTAGTTTAGTTTAGTTTTCTAACTTAACTGACACCACATTAACCTGACCACCCTCGTCATATTCTAATACATACTTCCCAAGGTACTACATTGTACTACATTCTTGAATTAATGACTGACCTGACTCATACTTTACGCTGACACAACCACTGCAGACCAAACCAGACCCCACCATATCTCTATGAAAACTTCGTATATGTGTACGCCACAGGAGTAACCGGATTCAATTGAATGTGTGGTGGACTGGCAGCAAGCAACCCAACCACAAAATAGATAATTATCAACACACTGTTAAAGGAGCACATTCACATGTAGTATTCACATTACATGGATATGCATAGGGATTTGCAAACAAACGCTTGATTTCAACGAGAAACTTCCCTTGTGGGAAAGTAAAAGTTTTGCAGTTTATTACACGACCAAAACACACATACATTACTGCCAGTGGCTTGTAAACATACGAGGATTAATCTTAAAGTTTTACTTAGTACTGAAAATCAATATCAATTTTCAATTTTCAATTTTTAAGTTTTAAGTTTTAAGTTTTAAGTTTTAAGTTTTAAGTTTTAAGTTTTAAGTTTTAAGTTTTAAGTTTTAAGTTTTAAGTTTTAAGTTTTAAGTTTTAAGTTTTAAGTTTTAAGTTTTAAGTTTTAAGTTTTAAGTTTTAAGTTTTAAGTTTTAAGTTTTAAGTTTTAAGTTTTAAGTTTTAAGTTTTAAGTTTTAAGTTTTAAGTTTTAAGTTTTAAGTTTTAAGTTTTAAGTTTTAAGTTTTAAGTTTTAAGTTTTAAGTTTTAAGTTTTAAGTTTTAAGTTTTAAGTTTTAAGTTTTAAGTTTTAAGTTTTAAGTTTTAAGTTTTAAGTTTTAAGTTTTAAGTTTTAAGTTTTAAGTTTTAAGTTTTAAGTTTTAAGTTTTAAGTTTTAAGTTTTAAGTTTTAAGTTTTAAGTTTTAAGTTTTAAGTTTTAAGTTTTAAGTTTTAAGTTTTAAGTTTTAAGTTTTAAGTTTTAAGTTTTAAGTTTTAAGTTTTAAGTTTTAAGTTTTAAGTTTTAAGTTTTAAGTTTTAAGTTTTAAGTTTTAAGTTTTAAGTTTTAAGTTTTAAGTTTTAAGTTTTAAGTTTTAAGTTTTAAGTTTTAAGTTTTAAGTTTTAAGTTTTAAGTTTTAAGTTTTAAGTTTTAAGTTTTAAGTTTTAAGTTTTAAGTTTTAAGTTTTAAGTTTTAAGTTTTAAGTTTTAAGTTTTAAGTTTTAAGTTTTAAGTTTTAAGTTTTAAGTTTTAAGTTTTAAGTTTTAAGTTTTAAGTTTTAAGTTTTAAGTTTTAAGTTTTAAGTTTTAAGTTTTAAGTTTTAAGTTTTAAGTTTTAAGTTTTAAGTTTTAAGTTTTAAGTTTTAAGTTTTAAGTTTTAAGTTTTAAGTTTTAAGTTTTAAGTTTTAAGTTTTAAGTTTTAAGTTTTAAGTTTTAAGTTTTAAGTTTTAAGTTTTAAGTTTTAAGTTTTAAGTTTTAAGTTTTAAGTTTTAAGTTTTAAGTTTTAAGTTTTAAGTTTTAAGTTTTAAGTTTTAAGTTTTAAGTTTTAAGTTTTAAGTTTTAAGTTTTAAGTTTTAAGTTTTAAGTTTTAAGTTTTAAGTTTTAAGTTTTAAGATTTAAGTTTTAAGTTTTAAGTTTTAAGTTTTAAGTTTTAAGTTTTAAGTTTTAAGTTTTAAGTTTTAAGTTTTAAGTTTTAAGTTTTAAGTTTTAAGTTTTAATTTTTATTTTTTAATTTTTAATTTTTAATTTTTAATTTTTAATTTTTAATTTTTAATTTTTAATTTTTAATTTTTAATTTTTAATTTTTAATTTTTAATTTTTAATTTTTAATTTTTAATTTTTAATTTTTAATTTTTAATTTTTAATTTTTAATTTTTAATTTTTAATTTTTAATTTTTAATTTTTAATTTTTAATTTTTAATTTTTAATTTTTAATTTTTAATTTTTAATTTTTAATTTTTAAGTTTTAATTTTTATTTTTTAATTTTTAATTTTTAATTTTTAATTTTTAATTTTTAATTTTTAAATTTTCAAATTTTTAATTTTCCTCACTTCACTTAATGCAGCTTCATTCCTCGTTTTACTTAAACCACATTTTTATAAAGACCCCTTACAAAGTTTTACATAACCCTTTAAACTTTTCGAGTGCTTCCCTTTAGCTTTTATGCGGTTATTGTAGTTGTGACACTAAACTTCTTTGAACTGCAATGGAGCGGTTGCCCAATATATCTTTCGCTGAATTTTATATGGCATTGATAATCTTCATGTTTGTGTTAGTTTTTATCAATTACAGTTTTTCTTTATTAAAACTTTAGGATACTTTCATTTTATCCTTTAGAAGGGGGGAAACGAACTTAAAGCGTCTTAGCCACAGTTTCTGCGTTGCCAAGAAAATCTTTTGGGAAGTAGGTTAGAGAAATGCCGAAAAAAATGTGCATCTTAGAAATGAGAATAAACATATTGGACGCATGGGCTAATGTTCATCAATGACCATAGTAACCTTTATGGCCATTTCAATTTGGATAAAGGCCAACGTTATTAATGTGTCAAAGATAAGGAAATTGAAAGAAAAACTTATGGTCTAGGTAAAAGTTTATGTATATTAATATTTTTCGTCATATATAAACCTCTCAGGACTAAATAAAGCATCATTTTCTTTAGCTTCATATTTCGTAGGACTTTGTTCCTAACCAATAGATTTATCAATGATTCTTATTTAATTATATTGCAACAAGTCAGTAAAGATTTAATGGAGCGAAATGAGAATATTTGATATGGTTTCAAGTTGTGTATATAGAAGCAGAGCTGCCATTATCTTGAAAATAAAAAAGCTTGGAGGAAATGTTTTATGACTACTGCTGAAAATATTTATTAGACTGATAAAGTAGTCTAAGGTAAAGGATTAGTCTATGGATCTACAGAAAATCGGTAAAACTACTTTGCAGCATCTACTGAGCAGTCGAGTCAATCTTACTTATACAAGAGAAAATAATACAGTACAACATTTTTCAGCTCATTGATTTGTGACTCAATTCTGAGTAGCCGCAAAAAGAAGAAGTTTTGCATCTTTCGTTTTGTCAAGTTACATGCCATAATAATTTAATATCGATTTAAAGTTAGTAAGTATCGTATAGGAGAATTTGTCACGTTTTTGGCTCTTTTGTTTCACATAACTCGAGAACCACTAGTCCGGTTTAGCTGAAACAAATTAAAAAAAAAATAAGAATTATAATTCCTTTAATCTGTTCATACAACGTTTCCCTACATAAGCGTATGATTTAAGTGGAATATTACTTATGATTATCATACGCCACCATTTAACAATATAACAAAATATCATAAAACCTGACAAATTCCGATACTTACTAATTTTCAATCGATATTAAATTATTATGGCATGTAACTTGACAAAACGAATGATGTAGAACTTATTCTTTTTGGAACTACTTCCACGTGTAGTTCTCAGAATTGAATCCCAAAGTCATGTGTTGTATTGTGTAAGTTACTCTAATAGAATACCGATATTATAAATATGATAGGTTACTATTTTATTTATTGGACCACTTTTTGTCTATTGCCACATGATAACCCTGTCTCCAAGATTTGCAGCCAAATACAATAATTTTTCTTTACTCTAATTCAAATGCAGCCAGCAGTAGTATGTAGCAGTGTATATCTTTCTACGACAATACATCCCCCACACCCACTGCTTTGCACGCAGTCATGCATGCGACACGAGATACGTTGTGCATGTTTGCTGCTGACTACAATTGCAGCTACAACTGAATGTTATAAGTTATTCTTGCAACTTGTCAGTGTGCCGTATGTACACAGTACATATACTCCATAAACGCACCAACGACATTTGCAGGCATCATAGAACTAATGTTGCTTTTAAATATTTGCCTTTGGCTGTCTGCAAATGTCATTGAGCTCTTGGGGCGGCAGATTCAAAATGAGAATATTTTCATGTCGTATTCCCTAATGTTCATTTTGGAGAAATGTAAGCGTGTGTGCGTCTGCTAGAGTGCGTTGTAGTGCGTCGTGTAGCGTAAGTCTGCATTGGAAACGTTGCTAATATGACTTTTAGTGCTTTGATATCGTATGGCTTGGAGGAGGAGTGGGTTGTGGTTGTGGTGTATCCCTTTCCTGTTATCTGTGTGAATAGTAGCACAGGCTTGCAAGTGCTCTAATATTATAAACAGGATATACAGCCAATTGAACACAAACTGTGTATCAATGTAAACAGGATAATTATAAAGATGTTAACAACGTTTTCGATACAAGAATTTCTTAGTGCAGTTACCAACCAATGACTAAGAAATGTAACAATGATATATTTTAGTTGAATATTTTCATTAAGGCAAATAATTAAAAATGTTCTTAAGAGAAAAAAAATTTTTTTGGTTACTAATAACCATTATCGAAAGTAATTTATTTTTTTGGTTATCTCGACCCACTAACTTATCGTATTTTTGATGTTATGTTTGTTTTTATACCCTCACCCTACGGATAGATGGGTATACATCATTTGGTATGACCCAAAACTTGAACACGTAAAAGGAGTCACTTTAGAACCTAGGTTTCTTTGAAAAAAATTCGAGTCATGGCTTTTTAAGTCGTTTGATCCATGTCCGTCAGTCCTTCTGTCTGTCCATCGGTCTGTCTGTCTAACTGGCTGGTTCGCAGGAGAAGGTTTATGTAAAAGAAAATTTTAGGCAAATTTTCCGGAGAAGTCGGAAAATTGCAAAAATATAAAATTGCATTTTTGTATGGAATTAAGTGTGCAATTGTTACGGAATGCCTTTTAGAATAGAAAAAATAGAAGATTTTTGTTAAAAAATTCGTGTACGATTCGATTCTGGCAAAAATTCGGTCAAGATCGCAAATTGTGTTAGCTGTGGCATTTTCTGGTATTGCTGCCACATGCACGATTACGCATAAACGAGCTTTGGAGGCAGTTGACGATTTGGTGGGGCTCTGCGATTTTTTCCAAACGCTTCCCGTCATCCCAAAATCTACTGCTGCTGATGAAATTAATGCATGCCTGAAATCGTCGTCTTTGTGGCGGCATGTCATGAAGTTGAGAGTGAAAGCTCTGTACCGGACAGTTATGCGCTAAATTGAGATGCGTTTTGTTGTGAGTAGCTATTTAGTAAAGGATAAAGTGTTTGAGAAAAACAGGAGGTCTAGCCATACCCCTTCTGGTACATTCCATACAAATGTACCCTTCCTTCCGCCCATTTTAGAGTAATAATACGTATTAACAGACTTTATTTTTGGACAGATATAGCTCAATCGTCTTAAAAAGTCCTGAAACACATTTGGTCTTAGCATACTAGGGGTTTAACTCGTCTCGTTAAATGCGTTACACTTTTTTCATTTCAAATTATATATCAAATTGGTGACTGATCACCAAAAAAAAAATTTTTTTTGATAAGGGTTATTAGTAACCAAAAAAATTTTTTGGTTCCTATAATGGTTATTCATAACCAAAAAAAAATATTTTTCATTTATAATGGTTACGGTGTCTAAAATAATATATATCTTACTATAATGGTTTAATATTCCCTAAAACAAATAAAGCTCATTTTATCGTAACCTTTTCTTCCGAAACAAAAATAATAACAATTATTTTCAGTCCCTGGTAATATTTCTATGTTTCAAGTTTTTTGGCTAGATTAAATCTAAGACCACACACCATTTTTCATTACGTTGCATTGTCCTTAGACGCTACACTCTCTCATACATTTGTTTGTTTCCCGCAATTAAGGGATCGGAAAACCTTTTCAGAGGAAGAAAAGCAGGTCATATTCAATGAGTCAGGAAGAAATCGTCACATGCTATGTGGGATAGTCTAGCGACTTTTAAAACTTTGAAATCAAAGTGAAGATTAGTTTACAGACGCAGAATGACTTCTCAACCCCTCTGAGAAATAGGGTTCAACCCTGTTGGGATCCGGACACATACAAAGCAACGAGATGGCGGAAAACAGGCTTTCTCCCTCCCTTCTGAAATATCCCGAAAACATGTTCACTCCATTCTTTAAAGACCACTGCTGTAGGCCTTCTTTAAGAAGGGAGATTCAAAGTTTTTGATGATTAGTTATTACACCGTTTCGTGTGCATAAACAGTTTGTCTCCCTTCTCATAGAAGGCATGAAACAGTTTATGTTTGGTATCAGTCAAACAATTAGAATGCTTCTTCATATGCTAGATGGTAGCATGGCTAGCTAAAAATCGCGTTCAAGGTTTACTGTCGTTGAAGAAAAGTATAAGTATAGAGAAAAATATCTAAAAAAATATTTTTTTTTAATTTTTGAAGCCCTTCTATTTTCATGTGTATGCATTCCATCAGGCCATAGGTAGTGACGATGGAAGGCCGCCTCCCAATAACTTAAAACTAAATTTCCCTTTACACCCCATGAATGAGGTATGGGATGCTTCTCCCGTTGTTGTGAATTAACACGCTTTCTATTTTAGATTTACAACAAACGGCATTTACTTGTTTATCGGCGAATGCGAACGTCAACGTTAAAGAAACTTTTACTAGACATGCCGATTAACTCGACACTTATTCTGCGAAGTTGCTGTCGACAACATCGAGGGGGCCGGCAATGAAATAAAGATGACTGGAGCAAGAAATCGAACCACGGATTCCCCGCATGGTAGTCGCGTGTTCTAACCACTATGCCACGGCTTCCCAATGACACCTTATGTTATTTGCAAAGGAATTGTTATATTTGTTATTTGCAGCTACTCGTGTTGGTTGTATTGGGAGCTACCAAGCGGCGGATTTTGAGAGGCCTTCCTCATATGATGCATGCAGTAGTCCTTATTTGGGAATAATTTTTCAAATAAGGAATGCAGAACGCATGCTTTTTAATCAGATTTAGGCATTATATGGACATACCTGCCAAAGCCATTTAAAAAGATACACATCCGCTCAGAGGGATTTCATACACATACCCTCTTGCATCCAAATAACAGGGTATTACATGTCTTTCAAATGGAAAGAAATGTTTATCTCCGTGGAAGGTTTTCACAGGTCTTCCATTATGCCTTCTCATAGAAAGCTTCCATAAGGCTCTCTTATATGATGCTTCCATGAGGCCTTCTTATAGAAAGCTTACATAAGGCCTTCTAATGGAAACCGGTGACGGAAGTCCTTATTTTCCAATGTCACGCAATATAATAAAAAGAAAGGAAGAAAGAAGGTCAAGGAAGGCATACAGGATCCAAAATCCCTTCAAACTCATGAAAAAGGCCTTCTATCTCATTACTTCCGCTGCTGGGTAGTTGTGCTTCTCAAATTTCTATTGCTCCGTAGAGTATGAAAATATACAAGAGTACTTATGGCACCCGAAGTTGGCTAATGTAAGAACGATCAAAAACGATGATCTATGATAATGATTACCTAAGATATAAAAACTTCATAATTAAGTTGAGCCTGGCTGTTTTTAGACTTCGTGTGAGTCGAGTGTATTTTCTGTATACTTGGGTGAGAGGAAAAAAGAAAGGGTGGATAGAGGTAATGTTCTTTATAAATGGAGTTGAAACATATCTTTTTCTGTGTGTCTACACAAGTATACAACTCATGGGTATGTACTTAAGTATACTTTATTGCCGAGTGCTTGTGGTTTCTGGTTACTACATTTTGGACTGTCCCAACGAACGGTTGGGGAATGTAACCTGTTATACCAAACCGACTGCGTAGTATCACGGGATATTTGGTCAAGACTGGATAGAAGACAACTAACTGGCATTATTACATGACACTGTGAAGTTAGGACCTTTGCATCATACTGGGAGACAACACAGGAGTACTGAAAAAAATTGAAACTATTAAGCATTTGCTCTGCCATTGCACAGCTCTTCATATTAGAAGGATCCAATTCGTGGTGGTATTTTGTTATTCGCAATAAACTATCTTTATGTAATATGCAAAATCTACGGGCCAAAGACCATAGTGTCTCATGTATATCATGTCTATTATCACCACTTTATTTATTGCACGGGACAATTACTAGGAGTACATAGAATATTTCTCCTTTTAGTCTGAATTAACTTTTTCAAAATCTATCTAAATTTTTACGAATCTTCACTAATTTCATGTACTATACTCTCTAATTGTATTTAAATTAGACAAGCACAATGGACCATTGTAGTCTCCGAGTAGTATAATGACGAAGTCTTATGAGCGACTGATTACTTGTTTTCAGACTAATTTAACCACATTTCTCCCATAACTTTTAAACGAAAAACTGGAGCATATTTAAATTTGATAAGTTTATATATTTAGCATTCTGCTCTCCTTCTAGTACTTCCCATACAAATGCCCGAATTTAACCTCGTAGCTTTACAAGCATATATTTTGTGTAAGTACACTGAACTCAGTCAAACTTGGCCCAAGTTGAACGCTAATGGAAACGTAACTCAAGAATGAATATGAGCTATATCAGCCGATCCCTTCTGGTACCTCCCATATAAAAGAGTTCATATTTATTCAAAAAAGTTAGTAACAGGCAGAGTGTTATGAAAGCAACACCCCACAAGCTTGTTTCGCATTCAACACAAGAGCAAAACACAAGTACAGAGAAACAACGTTCAACGATTGTTGGCAGACCACTAAAAAATTTACAACAGGAAATTTACAGCACCTACTACAACGCTACTACCACTTAAAACAATAAAAATATTTAAATATAGAAAAAGATCGGTAAAAGATTCTATCGGTGCCCCAATGCAAAATGTCCACACGATATTATATTGAACTTTACTTTTTTTTAGCTAATTTGCTAATTCTTTCTACACTGGGATGTAGATGTACCAGATGCTGTAGGTCAATGTAGCCCATATTCATTCCGAGGTCAGTCACTTGTACAAAATAGTACTGAATTCAATATACTTACAAAGAAGATATGCATGTAAAAATATGACGGTTCATTAGGTCATTTGTGTGGGAGGTACCAGAAGGGGTGCGGCTATTCTGCCTACTTACAATCCCATAGATTAATTTATGAGACTGTTTTAGAAAACTATTAACGCTTGTACATTATCACAAGGATCAGTAAAGTTTTGTTCGAGTTATCGTGCCCAACAGCCTTCCAGCTAGCCAGCCAGACAGGCGGACATGACTCAATCTTCTTAAACTGTCCAAAAACTAATTTGGCCGAATATATTAGGGAACTCCATCATCCGTAAGGGTGAGGTTGTAAAAAATACCATAAAAAACCTGGCATTTATTACGACCGCACTAGGCCCAGTCATCTATGTTAAATAGTAACTTATTATTGTGTTGCCAAGCCATATTGCTTCTATTTATGTTACTGCTATTTACATAAGAAATCCTTTGGGATTTAAATTTCTTAAGACAAAACTCTCTGTCTCCCTGACGTCATTATCCCTTTACTGCCTATTGCTGGCATGTGCTTTTGCCAGCCACTCTCACTCGCACTTACATCTTAGTGATAATATTTAACCTAATTCCATTTATATTTCTGGAAAGACTTCAAACACTTCTTTCTATTCATACCCGTAATTCTGAGAAAATTTTCTAAATTAATGCTCATTCAATGTTCTTAACTTTCTTAAGTCAATTGTCGTTTGTTTCACTGTCAAGACACGCAACCTTTAAGGAATCTGGTTCATGAGCGTGTGTGTGTGTGTATACAAACGTCTGTTAATTCCATGTAAAGTTGTAAGGACATGAATGTTTGTTTGTATGGAATGTATGAATGTACACGGGCATGAGAGATGGTAAACACTAAGAGACAGCAACATAACGACAACATAGTTGACCTGTTTAAACAACATTATGGCACTGTTACTGCGGCAAATGTCTGTCACATTCCCACAGACTGACATGAACGGCAGCAGAATCGGTATCAGCAATATTCTACCCTCAAAGATGGCATAAAGTTGTGTGTGTGTGGTGGAAATATTGTCACCAAGGATGTCTGTAACTCTGAAAGGACTTCTGAAGAAATTTCTAAGAAATGATGTTAGAAACCACACAAAACTATGCATGCACTAGGCAACGTGAGGCACAGTGACAAATACAGCACAACTTTATGATGACAACGAGATAATGATAATATGGGAGAAGAACATTTGGACTGTGATGATGGTAGTGTTTGTGATGATGATGATGAAGTTGATGCCAAAGATCACCCTGACGTTTATGGGAGTTTTTGTTGTCGTTGTTGCAGTGCTACCGTTTAACTTTTTGTGACGCCATGTGGCAAACTGTGTTAAATGTGGCGTGTAGCAAAAACGGCGACAGCATAACAAATTTTGAAAGAATTTCACAAAAAATTGTTGTTTACTCTTTTACAAATAACAATTTAAAGTTTCAACCACATTTAGCAGAAAGAAATGGTCACATTTGTTAGCTTTCAGTACTTAGATAAGATATTTTGTTATTATTTATGTGTTGAAAATTAAATATATACTTACAATTCCTGCAAATGGTGCAATTTGTTTAGGCCATCGGGCAGTGAACTTATTAAATTGTCATCCAATTCTCTGAAAGATAAGATAAAGAAAGGGTTATTGGGGTTAAGAGAAGTGTTTGTTATTTTGATTTCATTAATTTAAATTTTTAATTTTCAATTTTTAATTTTCAATTTTGTAATTTTGTAATTTTTAATTTTTAATTTTTAATTTTTAATTTTTAATTTTGTAATTTTGTAATTTTTAATTTTTAATTTTCAATTTTGTAATTTTGTAATTTTGTAATTTTTAATTTGTAATTTTTAATTTTTAATTTTTAATTTTTAATTTTTAATTTTTAATTTTTAATTTTTAATTTTTAATTTTTAATTTTTAATTTTTAATTTTTAATTTTTAATTTTTAATTTTTAATTTTTAATTTTTAATTTTTAATTTTTAATTTTTAATTTTTAATTTTTAATTTTTAATTTTTAATTTTTAATTTTTAATTTTTAATTTTTAATTTTTAATTTTTAATTTTTAATTTTTAATTTTTAATTTTTAATTTTTAATTTTTAATTTTTAATTTTTAATTTTTAATTTTTAATTTTTAATTTTTAATTTTTAATTTTTAATTTTTAATTTTTAATTTTTAATTTTTAATTTTTAATTTTTAATTTTTAATTTTTAATTTTTAATTTTTAATTTTTAATTTTTAATTTTTAATTTTTAATTTTTAATTTTTAATTTTTAATTTTTAATTTTTAATTTTTAATTTTTAATTTTTAATTTTTAATTTTTAATTTTTAATTTTTAATTTTTAATTTTTAATTTTTAATTTTTAATTTTTAATTTTTAATTTTTAATTTTTAATTTTTAATTTTTAATTTTTAATTTTTAATTTTTAATTTTTAATTTTTAATTTTTAATTTTTAATTTTTAATTTTTAATTTTTAATTTTTAATTTTTAATTTTTAATTTTTAATTTTTAATTTTTAATTTTTAATTTTTAATTTTTAATTTTTAATTTTTAATTTTTAATTTTTAATTTTTAATTTTTAATTTTTAATTTTTAATTTTTAATTTTTAATTTTTAATTTTTAATTTTTAATTTTTAATTTTTAATTTTTAATTTTTAATTTTTAATTTTTAATTTTTAATTTTTAATTTTTAATTTTTAATTTTTAATTTTTAATTTTTAATTTTTAATTTTTAATTTTTAATTTTTAATTTTTAATTTTTAATTTTTAATTTTTAATTTTTAATTTTTAATTTTTAATTTTTAATTTTTAATTTTTAATTTTTAATTTTTAATTTTTAATTTTTAATTTTTAATTTTTAATTTTTAGTTTTTAATTTTTAATTTTTAATTTTTAATTTTTAATTTTTAATTTTTAATTTTTAATTTTTAATTTTTAATTTTTAATTTTTAATTTTTAATTTTCAATTTTTAATTTTTAAATTTTTAATTTTTAATTTTTAATTTTTAATTTTTTTTTTGTAATTTTGTAATTTTGTAATTATGTAATTTTGTAATTATGTAATTTTGTAATTTTGTAATTTTGTAATTTTGTAATTTTGTAATTTTGTAATTTTGTAATTTTGTAATTTTGTAATTTTGTAATTTTGTAATTTTGTAATTTTGTAATTTTGTAATTTTGTAATTTTGTAATTTTGTAATTTTGTAATTTTGTAATTTTGTAATTTTGTAATTTTGTAATTTTGTAATTTTGTAATTTTGTAATTTTGTAATTTTGTAATTTTGTAATTTTGTAATTTTGTAATTTTGTAATTTTGTAATTTTGTAATTTTGTAATTTTGTAATTTTGTAATTTTGTAATTTTGTAATTTTGTAATTTTGTAATTTTGTAATTTTGTAATTTTGTAATTTTGTAATTTTGTAATTTTGTAATTTTGTAATTTTGTAGTTTTGTAATATTTTATTGTCTATATAAATCCCTTAAGTTGACATGACTGCCAGGATGTTTTGCAAAGGACATAATTTGCCTATGGATGCAACTATTCTCCCTTTGTTCCTGCCAACTTCTGTTTCATGTACTTCTACATTGTTGTTGCTCAATGTTCAGCCAAATTTTTGTGTTACAACATCTTGTAACTGAAAGTTATACATATTCGAAATTCTTAACATTCACTTGCAACTGTTATTATTAAATTTGTCTTGTTATTGTTTTACATTTGTTTGCTGCAAATTGCATGGTGTCGTAGCACCAATGCTATAAATACAGCATCAGCTGTTGCCAATTGCTATAGTACAGTCTTATATTATACTAAGGAAGAACAAATGTGAACAACTGAAAGTAACACTAGGTGGGGGGTCTAGATGTTGCAGATTTAATGACATCGTAAGTCACATATCGAATATGACACTGGAAGTGAGCAGGAAAACCAATTACCTAGTGGACCATGCTTTAAGATTACTACATAAAGTATTAAAGTAACTTTGGATTACATTGATATAACTGCAAAGCTTTACCCTCACAGAAACCATGTTGTTATTGTTGATTAATTTAGTTGTTCTTTCAATTTGATATCCCTTGTTTTACTATCTTTAAAATTAATTTGCATAAAAGCACTTCAATTTATCAACAATGAACTTTTCCTTTTTCTAACACCACCTTTCAAGTTAATGCGCCCACTCATTATTTAATTCTAACACGCAATCGAAACTTTTCCATATGGACTCGCTTGCCACCTTACTTTACTTCCGAAAGTGACTTATAGGTCTATCTTTGCTCATATTCAAGTAGTTAACATATTTGCGCTTAAGTTTGAAAAGTTTTTCTTTAATCACAGATTTTAAACCCACTATCTATATATAGAACATATTTTATACTTAAACTAAAAGTTAAAAGAATTTAACCCCCACCCACCCCTACCACACGCAGACTGCTAGGAACCTCGTTCACCTGTGAAAAGACTGCCAAACGTGTCTTATAGACCTTAACTATACTTGTTGGTTCGTAATTTTTTTTCCTTTAACTATCTGCTTTGGGTTTATGCCAAACAAATTTATTTCACTTTTCCACAACCTTTGGTGCTTGCCACTATTTATCATCTATTTTGCATGCTCAGATATGTAAATATAGTAAAAAAGGAATTGCGAAATCTTAAAGGGCGAAACTTATAGGAGGGTAGTTGGGGAAGAAATGTAAAATGTGTGAAATTAGGGACCTGCGGTAGTCGCAACATATGATCAGGCAGAAATCACTTGAAGAACCACATGATCTACTAAGTTGAAATTATAAATTATAGTCGAAGTGGTACGGAAGCGTAGGGAGTGTGATACAAGGTAAAGCATCTGATCGGTTCAACTTGGCAAACTCAGAGCGATCCTTGCCAATTGCACTTGAAGTCCACTCACAGCTGACCCGTCAGAGCACGGCTTACAGTAAGAGACGGAATCTACAACCCAGGCGAGTCGTCTCAGAGTAAGCAGTATCCTGATCAGCGTCTGACGCAGAATAGGCGGCTGTAATTAAATCCTAGCAGGAGGAGAAAACTGCGACGTCGTGTGCTGGGCTTGCAACCTGCTACCGACGTTTAAACTATTGCAATGAAAAGAAGTAAGAAAATAATAAAATGGACCCCCATAATGTTGACGACCACCGCAAACGAATTAAGAACCATGATTTAAGGATATGCACCTGAAATGTTAAGACACTGATTAGACCAGGTGCCTCCATCCAACTGCCGAAAGTCCTAAAAAAATACAAGGCTGACATAACCGCTTCTCAAGAAATCCGGTGGACGCTACTCGGGTGCTTGCGAGGCGGTAGTGGGCATGCGGACAAGCACAAGTTTGGATGTGAATTTGTGGTTGGCAAGAGACTGCGACATCTAGTCTCACGGTTCAACCGGTGTGTGAACGTATAGCCACCATAAGAATGAAAACAAAGTTTTTCCACATAACACTTATATGTGCCCATGCTTCGACTCAAGAGAAAAGCGATGAGGACAAAGACGAGTTCTACGAGAGCCTAGAAAATGTATATAACCGTAACCGAAGCCATGACATCAAAATTGTACTAGGCGATTTTAATGAGCCTACAATCGAAAAATTCAGTCTGCACACCGAAACGTCGAACAATGGCATCAGACTGGCTGATTTCTCTGCGGCAAGAAATATGCTAGTTAGCAGCACTAAATTTTACCATAGAAATATTCATAAGGCATCATGTTTATCTCCAGATCAATTGACGAGGAATCAGATAGATCATGTGGTAGTCCATGGAAGGCACGCATCGAGTATTCTGGACGAACGAGTGATCAGGGGTGCGAACATTGACTCCGATCACTACCTTACCGCAATTAAGGTACGTACAAGGTTAAGCATGGCGAAAAATGTATGTAACCAGGCATAACGATAGCTGGACATCGGTTAACTGCGGATAACAGAAGTAGCGGACGCCTACTTCAACCACCTAGATCAACTGCTACGGAATGCTCCAACCCCTGATAATATTACCTCGCAGTGGCGATATATATCCGCCTCCATAGAGCGGACTGCGAGAAGTGTACTTGGGTACTCAAAGCCGTCTCAAGAAGATGCCTGGTACGATGATAAATGTCGCAATGCCACGAGAGAGACGGATGCTGCATACAGCTGCAGCCAATGGCAAACGCATGCTGTTCGTAAACGGCACCTGGAGAAGAGATGAGAGGCAACTCGTATTTTTAGACGGAAAAAGAAGGAGCTGAAGAAGAGACAGGATGAGTGAACAGAGTTGCTCCAAAGTAGAGGGAAGGCCCAGAGAGTTAAGGCGTGAATGCGTGGAACATGGTTGCCATTCTGCAAGGACAGCGATAACCAGCTAGTGACGGACGGACGCGGATAGCGTTCTACAGATATGGAGAGATCATTTCAGAAATCTACTGTATACGAACACCACTCCAGAAGACCCGGATCCAATCCGGGTTTTAACTGTCCAAGAAAGGAGATCGTAGTGAGTGTAAGAACTACCGTGGAATAAGCCTATTACCAATTGCGTACAAGGTCCTTTCGAGCATATTGTGTGAACTTCTAAAGCCAATTGTAGAACAACTAATTGGACATTATCAGTGCGGCTTTAGACCTGGTAAATCTACGACGGCTTAAATATTCACCTTATGACAAATCCAGTCTGGTCTCAGGCAGGGTGATAGCTCTTTCTGTACACTATTTAATATAGTTATTAAATATGATATAGTCATCATTGGCCGAAATCTGCGGGATGTTACTGCAGTTTTCTCATCCCCAGGAAAGAAGTCAGGAAAAATGGGTTTAGCGGTCAAGATACTAAGAAACAGCTATACCAGGTCATAATTTTACCCGTTCTGACAGTATACTGTCGAATCGTGGATCGAACGGACATACAAAACCTGAGAGTATTAGAGAGAAGATACTCCGAAAATATATGGACCTATCTGTGTCGTCGGCGAGTTTCGCCATCGGATGAACCATGAGCTTTACCACGACATCGACGTAGCTAAAAAAGTTAGAATCCAACGACTTGGCGTTTATGTGCGATGGCTGGGACATGTTGCCACGATGGATGTTAAAGGTCCAGCGAGAAAAGTGTTTGAAGGCGAACCTGAAGGACGGCGCAGAGCACGTAGGCGAAGTGCCACCATCTGGTAGGACTAACTTAAGAACGAGCACAGAAGACCGAAGCGTGTGGAATAATTAAATTTTTCAGGCCACAAATTTATGAACCACGTAAGAGCAATTTTCATACACTAAAAAGTGTATTTATAGAACCATAAAGTAATTTTTTTACACCAAAATTTAAATTTTGTTTGACAAAAAGTATTTCTATTGTACCAAAATGAACTTTTGTTGTATCAAAAGTAACTTTTCCTATGACAAAGGGTAATTTTAATGTACCGAAAAGTTTTTTTTTGGCATTAAATTAACTTTTGCCAACAAGTTCCAAAAAGTACTGTCAATGTATCAAAAGGTGCTTTTAGTGTACCAAATATACAAATATTGGTTGTTGTATCAGAAGTGCTTTTAGTGTTCCAAATATTACTTTTCCTGCAACAAAATATATATTTGTAGTATCACAAACTACTTTAATAGTACCAAGAGTTACTATTATTGTAATAAAATATTTTTGCATTGTATCAAAAAGTATTTTGTGTACCAAGGAATTAGCAAAAAGTACTTTTACTGTGTCAAAAGTACTTTATTATACCAAAAAGTACTTTTATTGCACCAAAAAATTCTTTTCTTAGTTGGTAGCAGCAAAAGAATTTCATCCATCAGTAGCCGCACGTTGACAAGAATCCCAAGCACTACGGCCTCTTGAGCTCATTAGATAGTTCGTCGTATCATGTTTAGATAACAGCTCTCTCACCTGTTCCATCCGACGAAGTTTTGTTCGCCCCCTCCTACGCCGCCCTTCGAGTTTATTGCCGAAGACTTCGAGCTGGAACATTTTCATCCAATCGTACAACATGTTCCAGCCGGCGCATATGATATATTTCAACATTGTTCATACGACTACGGTACTCGCCATAAACGATGATGGGTCTAAATATTTTTCGAAGTATTTTACTCTCGAATACTCCCAGAAAAGATTGAATCGCATATGTCATTACCCAGGATTCAGCGCTATACTACAAGACAGGTAGGGTCAGTGTCTCGTCGCTTGATATTCAGTCTGACAAAATTACGGCGGAGCCAAGGCAGACAAAATCATCTGCCACTTCAAAATTATAGCTGTCTACGTCGACACAGTGTCCCAAACGAGTAAACTCTATGTTCGTTGAACAAATAACTTAGTTTTGCCTCATTTTACGACAGGTCCTCTTTTACTGACTGCTTCTCAATGCTTGAAAAGGCCGCAGTAACATCCCGCAGTCCTCGGCTAATGATATTATATCACCGGCTTATCCGAACAGCATGTGATTTCTATCAAAGATGGTACCAGTCGTACTTACTGCAGCCTTCTGTATGATTATCTCAATTATGATGTTAAAGCCTTGTATAAAGTTTAGCTTGGTATAAAGTGGCTCTGTCAAATTTTTGCAGTCAATGTCATCTCGCAAAGTTGTATCAGCCTCGCAGGTATACCAAACTTAGACATAGCATCTAATAGTTTCTGTCGTATCGGACTGTCGAGTGCAGCTGCGTAATCGGCAAACCGATGGTAAGTGTCGATTCGCATATTTTTGGGTCTTCTCCAGGATTTGTCGTAGAGTGAATATCTGGTCGGTCGTGGATTTAAGGTTCATTCAGGTTCTTTAAGTTAGGCTTTAGTCTTTCACATAACATACTCGACAGGACCTTGTATGCGTTGTGTAAAAGACTGATCCAGCGATAATTGGTGCACACACACACACAGATCGCCTTTCTAAAAACGGACAAAGAATACTCAGATTCCTATCACCGGGCATGCATTTCTTTAGCCAAATCTTATTAATAAGCTGGTGCCGCCTGCCTTTAAAAGCCCGGCCGGCAGTCCATTGGCTCCAGCAGCTGCCGACCTTTCTACTATTAGTTTCTACTGCGACCATCTTATTAGTAGTAGTTTCAGGTCAATTCTTAGTTTGGGTAATCTACACCCACATCCTTTATTGAAAATTATGGTGTAAATGTGACTAAAGTTAAAAGTTATTTAATATGTTGTTATTTTTTTTCTTTTTCAGCCTAAAATTGTGGGACGTATGTAAGTAGTTTTACAATAGCTACCCAAAGATGCTCTATGCTTCCGCTTATGTGTCCTGAAGCCTGTTTAGCAACCCTCTATTATCATTTTCCTGAACTATAGAATTTGTGCGTTTATTTCCTGTATTCTCCTAAAAGCCATAAATTTACGTTTCACCTGTTAAAAGGCCACCAAAGGATAACAGAAACATAGTGAATAACTTTGGTGGTGCTAACTACATACATATATACATACAAGTATATTGGTATATTTGCTCGCTTACACTCTAAACGCACGTGCGTTTAAGGGGCAGGAATAAAAAAGAAAATTGTTACAAAACTAAATGGTTAACACCTACAGGAAAGGGCAAAAGTACCTTAAGATAAAAGAAAACAATAACAAAAAACTTAACAACAGCAAAAATTACAAAGTTCTTATACTTACAATATTTTTAAAGCTGTTAGATTCGTAAAGGCGCTAGAGGAAATTTTCATAATTTGATTACGTTTCAGTAGGCTGTAATGAAATAGGAACAAAGAACATAGAATACATTTCAATAAATTATATGAATGCTTCGGAAAAATATATAATTAAAGCTAAGAATAGAACTAGAAATGGTAATATCTAAAGGGGAAGCTTAATATGATAAGTAGAATGGGAGAGCACACAGAGAAAAGTTCAAAGTTCATCAGATGTTAAGTGCAATATCATTGCTTAAGTACTAACAATGAATTAACATTCAGAAGATGTTCACACACACATACACCCACACGTATCAGTTGGTACATGTCACTCTGTTGCTGATGTTCCATGTCATGTTATGTAACATTCGAAGGAAATTTGTGTGTTGGATACCAGGAATTGAGGCATGTTAATTTGAACTAGCAGCAGCTTAATGAGATGTTGTAAATATAATTGAACGGTATAGCAGCATCATTGGCACTTGAATGAAATGTTACATACACATGAAGCTGCAGAGAGTTAATAGGGGAAAAGGGTGTTTATGTTTGGTTCCCAACACAGTACAACACATGATTTTGGGACTTAATTTTGAGAACTGCACGTGAAAGTAGCCCCAAAAAGAAGAAGTTCTGCATCATTCGTTTTGTCAAGTTACATGCCATAATAATTTAATATCGATTTGAAGTTAGTAAGTATCGTATAGGGGAATTTGTCACGTTTTAGGATCTTTTTATACTTACAGTACCACCAAATTCGGCATTTTGGGAAAATCCTCATCATTGATTATTGTCAGTAAATTGCTGCCAAGATTTCTAAGATAGCAAATAAAAATATTTGTAGTTAATATTAATATTAAAGAACTGCAAAAACGAATTGACATTCATGTTAAACACAGTTATTGTAATGGTAATAAAAGTGTTATAAAACAAATTTTTGTAGAGAGATATTAAAGAATGATAAGTTAAAATGCATAAAATGAAAATAATATGAAAATGTAAAAAAAAAAAAATTCAAAATAAATTTTAAAGTCCAGTGTTTCAGTAGAGTTCTAGTTTCTTGCCAATTTGTGATAATGTCGTAAAAAACCTGTGATTATTTTATATAAGATATTTAAAATAATGTAACAAAACCATAAGCCAACTTAATAATAAATTATATTCCCCCTTATTACGTATGTCGTAGTCGACTTTCGACAACATTCGAATGTTATTTTATATTGAGTAAAATAAGTAATAATTAACAGAAATGTTTAGTGCTTGGAATATTTCATCATTTGATGAAGAAGAACATGATAGGAGCAAGGACAGTCGTATTTCAGTCTCACAAACGACATCAGCAATGCCATATTTGAAAAACGACAAAGATTCGACGTGACTACGACATACATAATATGGGTGATTATTTTAGTTTATTTTATTAATGATTATTTGGATGAATTTTTTTTACAAATATAAAACCATACCAATTAGTAGCAAATGTAATTGTTATTTGTATCGCAGTCTAGTGTTAATATTATTCATATTGAATAATATTGTGTAACTAAAATATATATCATATATTTGTGTATTACATAATATGATTTATTTATTTACAATCGTATTATATTTTTGTCTTGTTATTTCATTATTTCTTGTTTTTTCAGACCATAGTCGAGAGCCAATATTTCAGATTTTTTTTTTAACATAAAACTTCAATGAGAATTTCTTGTATCAAGGAAAAGCTACACAACATAAAAGCACATGAATAGTAGTTGTCGTTGTTGTAGTAGTTTTTTTGTTGTTGCCAAATTGTGCAATATAAATTAAACAATTGTGTTATTACATTTTATGTGTAAAGAGCCAATATTGGGAATTTCGCTTATATTAAAGTATAAATACAGCAAACACAACATGCAAATATTGTGAGTAATTTGGGGCCAGTTACAGAGTGAGCTAATGTCAATGGTAAGGAAAACTAACATTTTAGAAAATCAGCCTTTCCAAACGCTTTTCTGTATACCTAAGAAGTCTTTTCAGACACTTTGCTATATATGAAAGATGTTTTCTTAGAAAAGTTCTGTCGTGAACCTTAACGTACGGGACAAACATTGGCGATGTATGTGACATACGTATGCAAAGTCGTAAACCCTACTTTGCAAAATTAACCCTATCATGAATGAAAAACAAATTAGAGATATAGAATAGAAAACTGACTTTTCTATATAGAAAACTGACTTTCCAGACACTTTTCTATATACTGACTTTCCAGACACTTTTCTATATAGAAAACTGACTTTCCAGACACTTTTCTATATAGAAAACTGACTTTCCAGACACTTTTCTATATAGAAAACTGACTTTCCAGACACTTTTCTATATAGAAAACTGACTTTCCAGACACTTTTCTATATAGAAAACTGACTTTCCAGACACTTTTCTATATAGAAAACTGACTTTCCAGACACTTTTCTATATAGAAAACTGACTTTCCAGACACTTTTCTATATAGAAAACTGACTTTCCAGACACTTTTCTATATAGAAAACTGACTTTCCAGACACTTTTCTATATAGAAAACTGACTTTCCAGACACTTTTCTATATAGAAAACTGACTTTCCAGACACTTTTCTATATAGAAAACTGACTTTCCAGACACTTTTCTATATAGAAAACTGACTTTCCAGACACTTTTCTATATAGAAAACTGACTTTCCAGACACTTTTCTATATAGAAAACTGACTTTCCAGACACTTTTCTATATAGAAAACTGACTTTCCAGACACTTTTCTATATAGAAAACTGACTTTCCAGACACTTTTCTATATAGAAAACTGACTTTCCAGACACTTTTCTATATAGAAAACTGACTTTCCAGACACTTTTCTATATAGAAAACTGACTTTCCAGACACTTTTCTATACAGAAAAACTAACTTTTCTATACAGAAAACTGTCCAAACTGACTTTCCAGACACTTGTTTTTTTCTATATAGAAAACTGTCCAAAATGACTTTCCAGGCACATTTCTATATATAAAACTGTCCAAACTGTATATAGAAAAAAGGCTTTCAGAATCTTTTTATACCGAAAAAGATGGTAGAGACTTTTCCAAATTACTAATCAAACACTTTTCTATGTAGAAAAAAGACTACAGACACTTTTCCATATAGAAAAAAGACTATTCAAAAACTTTTTTTTATAGAGAAAAAACTTCAGACACTTTTCTATTTAGAAAAAATACTTTAAGAAACATTTCAGTATAAAAAAATTACTATTCAATCATTTTTCCATGTATATAAATGATAATTCACACACTTTTCTAGGTAGAAAAAACTATTCAAACACTTTTCTGTATAGAAAAAAGACTTGAGACTCTATAGAAAAAAAGACCAGACTCTTTTCTATATAGAAAAAAGACTATTCAGACACTTTTCTATATAGAAAAAAAACCATTCACACACTTTTCCATATAGAAAAAGACAATTCAGACACTTATCTATGTGGAGAAAGACTATTCAAACATTTTTCTATGTAGAAACTGATTCAAACACTTTCTTTATAGACACTTTTCCATATAAAAAAAAGACTATTCAGACACTTTTCTACATAGAAAAAAAAAACTTTTCACACACTTTTCCATATTAAAAAAAGACAATTCAGACACTTATCTATGTGGAGAAAGACTATTCAAACACTCTTCTATGTAGAAAACAGATTCAAACAATTTCTTTTTACACTTTTCCATATAGAAAAAAGACTATTCAGACACTTTTCTATAGAGAAAAATACTTTACAGACACTTTCCGAATAGAAAAAAGACTTTACAGAAACTTTTCCGTATAAAAAGAAGACTATTCCGACTATATGAAAAAAGACTATTCCGACACTTGCATCTATATGAAAAATGTATATTGTAGACACAATTTTACATAAAAAAAACATACTTGGTACTCACTTTTGTGAGCTTATTAATTTGCATTTTGTATTTTTTTTCCTTAGACTTACTTCAATATTCTTGACAATGATAAACTTCAACTCCGTAACCAGCCCTTAAGTGTATCATAGTAGTGCTCACAGTAGAATGGGTTGTTAAAACAAATTGAATTAGTAAAACGCAACAAAATATTAAATCACTGCTTTAATATTTATGGTAATATTATTAATATGAGATTGTGGAAACATTTAGGTTTATTCAATATTATATTTTTGTTTTGGGATTATATTGTGTTTTTTTTGTTTGTTTTATTGTTTATTTCTTTTATTATATATGGCTCACAGTGCTTCGAGTGTCTTTAATCCAACCAAAGCATCGGTGGGTATCCGATAGAACAAATTGCCCTCGAGACGTAGAGTGCGTAATTTTGGCAAATGTTGCAGGCTGTTGCTGTCCATGCTGGCTAAGGCGTTGCCATTTAATTGCCTTTCAGGTTGAGTATAAAAAAAAGAGTGGATAGGTGGATGAGGGGCGATAAAAATGAGTTTATGGTAGGAAATAAATGTGGATGACATGTGACATATGTATAAATAGGACAAAAAGACAAAAAAAAAAAACAGAAAAAAATGAAATAAATGTAATGAAATGAAATATATGTAAGTATTTTGTTTTTGTTTATTTCGTTTAATTTTTTTTGCACCAATTTCGTTGAGAATAAATAAATGATGATGATGATTGTTGTGTGTGTGTATATTTGGTTGAATGAGAAAGACAATATAAATGTAGGCAAACAATGCACGCAATATACAATTTCGGAGGCGCACAGGATTTGGATGGTTCCATACATGTGAAAAAGACAAATGAAACAATATAAATAAAAAAGAGGACAACAAAAATATAAAATATTCATATAGATATAGGGTAAAAAACTACACTACACTACGTTTAAGTAAGTGTTGGTTGTGTTAAATAAACAATACTACTGTCTACCCAGCCAAAATGTGTTGCATACATTGAGGCACTTAATTTGCGGAAGTGAGGAGGTCTGAACGATTGAACTCAATTTCAGGGGGTCAGCTGGCAATGGGGTTTGTGTTAATTAACAAAAAGCGTTGGCGGGAAACGTAGCATGAAATTCAAGCAATTAAATGCCGACGTTATGTGACGTTCGTTACAATTTGGAATAAAATGGAAAACCAATGAAGGCCAGATTGTGTACAACAGGGTTACTTAAAGCTATTTTGAGATTTATTACCAACTAGTAAATGATTATACAAATTATTTGATAAAACTATGTGGAAAGAAGTAAGGAAGGAAATATTTTTGTAAATTTTTTTTTTAAGAAAGTTAAAATTTAAAAAAAATTAAAATTTAAAAAAAAAATTGATATTTAAAAAAAAATAAAAATTTAAAAAAATTTTTAGAATTTAATTTAAATATTAAAATTTTTATCTAAAAAAATTTAGTTTTAATGCAAATTTTTTTTAAAAATTAAAAATTAAAAATTAAAATTAAAAATTAAAAATTAAAAATTAAAAATTAAAAATTAAAAATTAAAAATTAAAAATTAAAAATTAAAAATTAAAAATTAAAAATTAAAAATTAAAAATTAAAAATTAAAAATTAAAAATTAAAAATTAAAAATTAAAAATTAAAAATTAAAAATTAAAAATTAAAAATTAAAAATTAAAAATTTAAAATTTAAAATTAAAAATTAAAAATTAAAAATTAAAAATTAAAAATTAAAAATTAAAAATTAAAAATTAAAAATTAAAAATTAAAAATTAAAAATTAAAAATTAAAAATTAAAAATTAAAAATTAAAAATTAAAAATTAAAAATTAAAAACTAAAAATTAAAAATTAAAAATTAAAAATTTAAAATTAAAAATTAAAAATTAAAAATTAAAAATTAAAAATTAAAAATTAAAAATTAAAAATTAAAAATTAAAAATTAAAAATTAAAAATTAAAAATTAAAAATTAAAAATTAAAAATTAAAAATTAAAAATTAAAAATTAAAAATTAAAAATTAAAAATTAAAAATTAAAAATTAAAAATTAAAAATTAAAAATTAAAAATTAAAAATTAAAAATTAAAAATTAAAAATTAAAAATTAAAAATTAAAAATTAAAAATTAAAAATTAAAAATTAAAAATTAAAAATTAAAAATTAAAAATTAAAAATTAAAAATTAAAAATTAAAAATTAAAAATTAAAAATTAAAAATTAAAAATTAAAAATTAAAAATTAAAAATTAAAAATTAAAAATTAAAAATTAAAAATTAAAAATTAAAAATTAAAAATTAAAAATTAAAAATTAAAAATTAAAAATTACAAATTAAAAATTACAAATTAAAAATTACAAATTAAAAATTAAAAATTAAAAATTACAAATTAAAAATTACAAATTAAAAATTACAAATTAAAAATTACAAATTAAAAATTACAAATTAAAAATTAAAAATTAAAAATTAAAAATTAAAAATTAAAAATTAAAAATTAAAAATTAAAAATTAAAAATTAAAAATTAAAAATTAAAAATTAAAAATTAAAAATTAAAAATTAAAAATAAAAAATTAAAAATTAAAAATTAAAAATTAAAAATTAAAAATTAAAAATTAAAAATTAAAAATTAAAAATTAAAAATTAAAAATTAAAGATCAACAAAAAATAATAATAAAAATTAACCAGCAATTTACTATCATAAAGAATATTTTTTTGTACCGACAACAACTAAATATTTCCTTCTTTTCTTGTTTTAAGTTTAAACTTACTATTTTAAGCAATTTAACGAATATTAACAACAATTTAATTATACTTACATTGACACCAAATTACTCAAGCCCTGAAATGCATAAGCGGGCAGTGTTTTAAGGCCACAGTTTTGTAAATTTAAACGTTTTAACTTGGACAAACCATAAAATGCTAAAGGGTCCAACATTTCCAAACTATTATCAGCTAAAGTCCTGTTAAGAATAAAGAACACACACACACACACACACAAAACGAAAAGAAAAGAGATAAACAGAAACAATAAATTACTTCATACTTTGCAAAATTTATCATCATAAAATTAATGATTGCACCATAATAAAGTTATTTATTAAAAGGAAATTTCAATTAAATCCTGCCACACTGGTGGCAGGGACAACAAAAAATTTGGCAAACTTTCGCTGTTGGATTTTGAGCGATTGCTGGTAAGCAATGGCTGTCGCCACAGTACACGTTCTTCTTCTTTCGTTTTTTCGCGGAAATGAATAATGAGTGTTATTCCTTCAAACCGACTAAAGGATGTGCTCCATCATTCTCTTCTAGATATACATATAGTATATGCCAATGACGCCCACTAGTGACGCACTGTCTTCGAACATTGAACCACACAAAAAGTTGTTGACAATGTCAGTTATATTGGGGTAGGTACAAGGCGTTTAGGGTGCGTATAAAACACTACACCACCCCACACCCACACTTGTCGTTGTCACTATTTGTTTGCAAAGTGTTGACGATGTCGATGTTGTTGGCACTTTTATTTTCGAATATGAGTGGAGCTTTCTGAATTTGTTTCCTCCTTGTGGGTTTGTTGCTGGCTCTGTTTGTTACAAATTATATTTAAGAGTTTTACTTCCCTTCTACTGGGGTGTTCATGTTAATGATGTGTGAAGAAAATAATTTATGAGATTTTGCAGGAATCATTCATGACAATATTCTTCCAACTCTAAGATACGCGAATAACTTTCGTCATTTGTCATCATTTGTGGTTGCGAAAAAGAAAAATCACATAAAGACATTTAGGGAAATGTGCTTTGCAAGTGAGTTTCCTAAATGTTGGGGAGTTTTTAGTTCACTTGTCAGCGTTTGACAATACTTACAGTTCTTCCAAATTATTGGCCATGAAAAATGAATTTGCCTCCAGTTTAGTAATGTTGTTGTTGCCCAAATCTCTGGAAATAGATGGAGCATGAGGAAAAGATGTTTAGTGATTGGTTGCAGAAAATAAAATGGGTTTAATTTTCGTCAAAATATAATATACTAAGTAAAAATTAAAAAATATATATATCGTCAGGGACGTTACAAGAAGTCAATTGTCAAAATTTTAATGGGATATGATACTAGTTTTCAGAAAGGTGCTGCTGAGTTTAACACGAAACTGTTATTGAAATTTTCCAAACACTTTTAAAATCTTGAGTTAAGAGTAAAGAACCGGGGTTTTGTACATTTGCGCACACAGAGCGAAAACTGCCTAATAGAATCAAGAAGATTTTCTCTATGAAACGTCTGTAGGCTAAGGGGTATCCCAGCAGAAAGAAGCGAAGATTTTTTCAAAGGTATTTCTTATTATTTTCATGTTGTAAATCTTATTAATTTTATCAAGAAGGAAACCACATAAAATCAAGAAGAAAACTTGTTATTCCTATTTTTTTTCACTCAATTTCCGTTAGATTTGGCACCAAAAAAACAATCCATAGAGAAAATCTTTTTGATTCTATTAGGTTTTCTTCTAAATTGTATAAAACAGGGAATTCTTATTGATTTCACTAGGCTAACTAATTGAATTTTTCAAATAGGTTGTCTTTATTGATTTCATTAGGTTCCTATTTGATCATGTGCAAATCATCTAGTTGATTTTCTTAATAAGGAAATCTTCTTGATTATATTAGCCAACTTGTTATTTCAATATTGCACTGCAATATTTCTCTGCTGCAGAGACATCGATATTAGGCTGTGAAATTTGTATGCATATTTGGACATGTGTCGCCGCTCATAACTGTAGTTTTTAGTTCTTTGTTCTTGACATATTCAAATTAGAGTTTTAGTTGAAAGTGAACAAGTGGAAAGTAAGCAAGTCGCAAGAACAAATTAATATTTGTCCATTAAAATATAATCAAAATTTACTAAAGAAATTTAATTATAATGGTGCATTTGATATAATATAATAAAATAAGATAAAAAATAAGTGTGTACGTACAATATACATAATATAAACATTCCACCGATCGGCATATCAAATGAAAGGTACCAAAGTGAGACAAAATAAAGTGAAAACGATATACCTGCGAAATTATTGCTATTTTTTTGATTGCTAATGCTGAGTACAACATGAATCTGTTTTAGAAATTTCCCAAACAACCAACCTCCGCCCTCCCCATACAAAAATTACATAATTGATGAAAATATGTTGTTTTGTTGTTGGTAATTTTCTTCAATTGTATGTTTTTAATATTTGATGTAAAGTTGCATTCCTCGAAAAACATTAATAACTTATGCATTTGTTAACTGATTTTAATAAACAAATATGCATTTTAATCCTGGGAACGTACAGTTTATGAAATTAGTGTGGACATTAGTATAGTGTATTAGTGTATAAAAACTTCTTCAAACTCACACGGTATTCAAAAACCTAAAAATATTGTGATTTAAAGTTAAAACCAGACAGATAACACGAGTTACATATACAACTATATATATCGTTGGAAAGGCCGCAGTCTCTAAATCCGCCGAGAAACCCAGTTTTTTACTCGTAACTCAAGATTTTTGGGGTGTTTGGAAAATTTCAGAAACAGATTCCTGATGTACACAGCAGCATCTACTAAAAAAATAGTATCATTCCCCCGCACTGTGTATTTAATGAAATGTTTGTTGGTTATTTTATGAAGTTTATATGAATTATTTCAGTTTCATGCAAATAATGGCGGACCAAAAAAGTTTGACTGAAGATATCGATCTTTTACCTATCTTTAAATCATGGGAACTGTGCGATGAAACGTGCCACATGAAACTGTGTTAAAAAAATGGAAATTGAAGACATTACAAATTTATTTAATAAATTGGACCAAAAATATGCTGGTGAGCTTATAAAGTTTAAAGCGGGCTTAAGGGAGTGGAGGAAGAATATTGTACGTATAAAACTATTTTTATAAAAAAAATATATTTTCATTTAAGTATTGTTTGTTTCAGAATTTACCTTTTATATGCGAAAGAGATACATTATCGGCAAATAGTTGGAAAAAATTTCTGACAGACTTAGTAGTTCAGGATGTACGGAATCCTCACTCCACCCCACCCCAGAAAATTCTATATGCGGCACTAGCCTTATAAACCTCCTTAAAAGTACTGTTAAAGGACAGCTAGTACTTACATTCAATGAAAGAAATAAATATATTGATTCAAAAAACCAGAAGACAATAGTTCATTGCATTGTTGAAAAATATGTTGGAAATGGAGCCAAATTAACATATGCAGAAATGCAGTAATGGGCTTATGCTATCTGCGAAGTATTTACCAAAGAAAAAGCGGTAATCATTTGTTTTAATCAAATTTGATTTAATGTATGTTTCTTAATTTTTAAATAATTTCCTTCTAGGAAACATACTTTTTAAAGCGAAAAGATGGGAAGAAAAATCCGACAGGAAAATTATTTTCTCGTTGGACAAATGTCGAAAAAGCAACATTTGAGAATTATCCAACCACTTCGGACGAATCTCTTAAAGATTTGAATTGTGGTACGAATATTTCAAGTTATTTAAATTAACATGTTTATGCAAATATCTGCCTTACAGATAAATATATCGAACAAAAGTGCTGGTTGCAGCACAATTGCAGTCCGTGGGATCAGGTACTTTCTTTCTGGAGAGACACAAGAAAACATAGAATTGAGGAGATTCACAAGGCCAGTTCCTTGAACCATATTTTACAAGAATGGCCACAATATAATGACTTTTTAGGTTGTGAGCTTGTAAGTATTGGTATTTTTTTTCTTTTTAATTTTTAATATCTTTTTTTTTATTTTAAAAATGTCGAAATAGATTTTGATTTTTTATACCTGGACAAAGCAAATAAATTATTCTTAAAATTGGAAACTTTTTATAGAAAGATGTTTAAACTTTTTGACCAAGAAATCAAAGACCGTGCATCAAGGGAATATTACATACAATATTTATGTAATGAAAATATTACAAAAGGTACAATATTCTTTAAAATATGACATACATATACTTTATATTTTAATAATAATTAACATTTACTAATTTTTGTATATTTCTTTAGATTATAAGTACTGTGTCTGCACAATACTTCTTCATGCTTTACTTCAACCACAACGTCTTAATAAAGAATATAAGCCTTCAATAGCTGATGCCCAAACAGATTTCGTCACTTTAGTACCAACTATTAATGATATGCAGCCAGACGATGCTGTAAACATTTATGAAATAGTCGATTTTTTATGCAAAGAAAATAATGTAAAAATTGTTGGTAAGAAAATAATATACCTGAGCTTTTCACAAAGATTTCAATCTTATTTGATCGGCAATGACACCGAAACATATGCTGTGATCGACTTGATCGATTTAGATGGACCGCCTATCCATTTTTACTTAATGAACAATGGACTTAAAGTTATTCGTGTAAAAAAATACTGGTAATAGTAGTTACTTTTTATTATTGTATCAAACGTATATCTTTATATATAAAATTCTACCGTACGTGTGTTGTGACTGAACTCCTCCTAAACGGCTGGACCGATTTGCATACATTTTTTTGTATGCGTTTGGGTGGCGCCCCGGATGGTTTAGATTTACAATTTGGTCCAATTGGACAAAGGGGCGTGGCACCGGCCATACAACTTGAAAATCAAAAGGGCTGTATCTCATGAACTATCAGAGGTATGAAGATGAGATTTGGTATATATGTTGTTGAAACAGTATTAATTTCAGCCAAGGTGGAAGTGGGCGGTGTCACGCCCCTTTTTCAAAAATCGCTCTAACGGCTTTTCTAATAGACCGATTGATACGAAAATTTTACCAAGTGGTACTGTTGACCTGTTGATAGTCCCTGGCTGTAATAGGCTGTGATTGCATAAAGGGGCGTGGCACCGCCCATACAACTTGAAAATAAAATGGGTTATATCTCATGAACTATCAGAGGTATGAAGATTAGATTTGGTATATATGTTGTTGGAGCAGTATTAATTACAGCCAGGGTGGAAGTGGGCGGTGTCACGCCCCTTTTTCAAAAATCGCTCTAACGGCTTTTCTAATAGACCGATTGATACGAAAATTCTACCAAGTGGTACTGTTTACCTGTAGATAGTCCCTGGCTGTATTTGGTTGTGATTGGATAAAGGAGCGTGGCACCGCCCATACAACTTGAAAATCAAAAGGGCTATACCTCACGAACTATCATAGGTATGAAGATGAGATATGGTATATATGTTGTTGGAGCAGTATTAATTAGTGCCAGGTAGAAAGAAGGCGACGCCTCGCCCTTTTTTCAAAAATCTCTCTGACGGCTTTTATAATAGACTGATTTATAAGATAATTGTAGAAAGTGGTACTGATGACCTGTTGTTAGTCTCTGGCTGTACTTAGTTGTGATTGGATAAAGGAGCGTGGCACCGCCCATACAACTTAAAAGTTATAAAAAGGCTATATCTCATGAACTATCAGAGGTATGAAGATGAGATATGGTATATATGTTGTTGGAGCAGTATTAATTAGTGCCAGGTAGAAAGAAGGCGACGCCTCGCCCTTTTTTCAAAAATCTCTCTGACGGCTTTTATAATAGACTGATTTATAAGATAATTGTAGAAAGTGGTACTGATGACCTGTTGTTAGTCTCTGGCTGTACTTAGTTGTGATTGGATAAAGGAGCGTGGCACCGCCCATACAACTTGAAAGTTATAAAAAGGCTATATCTCATGAACTATCAGAGGTATGAAGATGTAATTTGTTACATATGTTATTGTTGCAGAATGAATTACAGTAAGGTTGGAAGTGGGCTGTGCTACACCTCTTTTAAAATAAGTAGTTATAACTGTCAAAATTCCACAGTATATTGCAGTTCGCCAAGAAATATGAAGGTGGGTCAATTTTTTGCAGTATGAATTACAGTAAGGGTGGAAGTAGGCTGTGCTACACACATTTAAAAACAAGTAGTTATAAATGTCAAAATTCCACAGTATATTGCAGTTCGCCCAGAGATATGAATAGTAATGTGGGCCAATTTTTTTATTCGCAAAAATTGTAACCAAAATCGGAATCTACGATGAATTGTTAGAAAATTTCACCAATAAAATTTGTGTCCAAAATCAAATCCTAGCTCGCGCTGGGAAGCAGGAAGATTTCAGATAGAGATTTGTTTTTTTTTAAAGAAAATATCACCATCGACGCTGTAGACGTTAGTGTGACAGGGGACTCGAATTTTTCGAACCGACGCCGTTCTCAGCAACTCGGTCTCTGCAAATGCCGAGGAAAGATCTTGGTCTACATTCATATAAAATCCAACTGGTAGAAGAACTAGAGCAAGTGGACGATCAATTGATTTTTTTTATTTATCATTGGTTCCAACACGACGGCGTAATATGCCATGCAGCGCATGAGATCATCACTTTGTTAAGCCAAATGTTGGTGACCGAATTATCTCAAAAAATGGTAATACGAGTTCAATATATACAGAGTATTCGGGTATATTCTTGGTCTGTATGAGAAGAAGACATGGCAAAGGAGGTTTTTATGGCTAAAGGCATGAAGCTTCAAACGAAATTTTCATTTGCGGTCAATAGGAGGAGAAGGCATAACAAAAGTGATTTTTACTCCCAAAGACATAGTTAGTATACAGACGGTACCCGCTACTACAGATAAATATAAAAATTGAATTTTGATCTTTAGAGGAATTTCTGTTTCCGATTTGTGAAAGAAGTGTTTTTCTCCCTACATACAGACAAAACTTAATCTACATGTCGAAACTATAGATATGACTTTGATGATGAACTTTTTACTATCGTCATAGAGCCTATCATATTTACAATTTAAAACAATAATGTGAAATATATTACAAGTTAATATGCAATAGCGAAGCATTGCCGGGCCCACTAGTATAAATATATATTAATAATAATAAATATTATAATTACTTACTTACTTACTTTTTATCACTATAATAAATGTATTCCTAAGTAAATATAAAAATAAAAAATCAATGTAATTACCAAATGAAATCAAAAAATATAATCTTGTTTTAAAAATCAAAAAATCAATTTTCTTTTAAAAAATCAATAGGACAGCCTAATGAAATCAAGACAAAAACCGTTTTGAAAAAATCAATAAGACAACCTACTGAAATCAAGAAGAAACCCTTGTTGAAAAAATCAATAAGACAACCTAATGAAATCAAGAAGGAACTCTTGTTAAAAAATCAATAAGACAACCTAATGAAATCAAGAAGAAGCCCTTGTTGAAAAAATCAAGAAGAATACCTAGTAAAAACCATAAGTTTCCTTCTTGATTTTTTCAATAAGGTTTTCCCCATTAAAACAATACGACTTCCTTCTTGAAAAATAACCATAGAGATATCTTATTAATTTTGTTCTACTTTATTAGGTATTTACTAGGCACTGTTTTCTCTGTGCACTTATTAGATAATAACGTGGTTGAATATGAACCGATTATAAGTTTTTTAGAGGATTTGGAATGAAGAGACTGCGGCCTTTTTTTATCGATATATATAGTTTTATAGTTATCTGTATGTTGTAGTTTCAAAATCGCAAACTTTTTTGATTTTGTCACTATTTTTTAACTTGGAACTAGTATGTATCCGCTATTTTATGAGGCCACTTTAATGTGTATTATTATTCGGAAAACGCACGTTTTCGCAAGTAAAACTCATATTTGTTTGTAAATATAGATTAACGAATGGTAAAGTTATTCAAAATTCAAAATTTTTATTTATTAACAAAACTAGTAAGAAAGTTTCATTCGGGCAACCTGACTTACATATACCCTAACCCTCAGTAAAACATAAAATTTTCTGTTATTTTGATATATTACTCGATTTTTAAAGTGGGCATTATGGGACCGGCCGTGGCATAGTGGTTAGAACACGCGACTACCGTGCGGGAGATCGCAGGTTCAAACCTGGCTCCAGTCATCTTAAAAAAATTGTTCTTTCATTGTCGGCTCCCCTCGAATGTTGTTGATAGCAACTTCGCAGTATTAAGTGTCGAGTCAATCGGCGTGTCTAGTAAGAGCTTCTCAAACAGTGACGTTCGCATTCGTCGATAAACAAGTAGGTGCCGTTAGTTGTGAATCTAAAAATAGAAAGCGTGTTAATTCACAACAACGCGAGAAGCTATCCCATACCTCATTCATGGGGTGCAAAGGGAAATTAAGTGTTTTTTTTTAAGTATGGTACACTTCTATAGGATGAACCAAAAGGGTTGGATAGACCTCTAGAAACATAGGGTATGAAGTGACTCCTTTCATGTGTTACACTTTTGGATCGTTTCAAATGATTTAACCCTCCTACCCGTATGGTGAGGGTATAAAAACTATAACTGAACCAAATACTGTGACTCAGATGTCGATATTAGTCTTAACATGTACTATTATTGCACCAACATGTACCTATTTGTGTTTTTAAAATTGCTCTTTTGGTACCAAAAAGTACATTTAATGTAGCCGGAAGTACCTCTCGTATACCACAAAGTACTTTTACTTTTATTGTGTCAAAAAGTACATTTACTGTACCAAAAATGTCTTTAATTGTAGCAAAAAGTACTTTTTTGTACCGAAAAGTACTTTTAAAGTACAATAAGATATTAACTTGTATATAAAAATACTTTCATTGAACCAAACAGTATTTTTATGGTTCGGTCATCTATATATGTACTAATGAAATGCTGTGCGTTAGTCTCGGCTTGACCGATTTTCAAAAAATTTTTTTTGTATTGTTAGCAATAAAGGGCGGTGCCACGCCCCCTTTTCAAAAATCACTCTGACGGCTTTACTAATAGACCGATTAATACGAAAATTTTACAATGTGGTACTGATGACCTGTTGATAGTCCCTGGCTATACTTGGTTGTTAATTGATGAAGGGGCGTGGCACCGCCCATACAACTTGAAAGTTAAACCAGACGTAAGAGGATGAGATTTGTTATATATGTTGTTGGTACAGTATGAAATACAGCCAGGGTGGAAGTGGGGTGTGCCACGCTCCTTTTAATATAAACCGTTATATCTGCCATAGAAGTAGTTTGATCGTCCTCAATATTTCACAGTATGTTGAAGTTCGCATAGAGATATGAACAGGCTATTTGAAACCAAACTAGTAAAAAGTGCCGAATGGGCTACTAGCGCAGTGAAATATTTGACTTTTAAACTGTATTAAACAATTGTCCGTACATCAAGCAGTTGAGGACATATTGTAATTGCCCCGACTAAAACAGTGATATGATTTTCATTTACTATACAGGTATGTTTTATCAATTACTTTTCAGGAGAGCGAATCAGTAGTAAATCTAATAAATAGAAAATTTAAGCAATGTTCATTGTAGTTGGACCGGAAAACAGGTTTTGTTTGATTGGGTACACAATTTTAAATTTCATAGTATGTCCGAGGTAGCATTACCGAACATTTGGAAATAAACTCTGTATGAAGTATTATTTTTGACATATAGAACTTCTAATAAGTGTAAATCTAGCTGTTATACTAATAAAGTGTGTTAGATTTTCTGTCAGTATACTTTGGAAAATCACTATGCTAAGACTAACACTAGAACAACGTTTACAAACCGTGAAAATGTATTTTCATAATGCTCGCTCTGTTAACCAAACTTATGGAGCACTTTGTCAAATTTATGGTGCACATAATCATCCATCTAAGAGTGGGCGTGGAAAAACATATTTTAGAGCAAGGGAGATAAAATTTGATACACAGATAGTACTCGGTTACACGAATATGAATATGCAGACTAAATTTTAATTTTGAATAAGTGGGCGTGACCAAATTGTACTTTAGCCCCAGAGAGATAAAATTTGACACCTAGATAGTACACTGCAACACTAATATGAATATGCAGACGACATTTTAATTTTAGATCATTTGGGAAAGAGGGCGCGGCAAAACTGTTTAGTCCTACATACAGCACGAATATGAATATGCAGTTGATATTTTGCATCATTGTGTAAAGGGGCGTGGAAAACTCCATTTTAGTACTAGAGAGATAATATTTGAGACATAGATAGTATTCGACAACACAAATATTAATATGCAAACAAAATAAAAATTTTTTATCACTGGACGGAGGTGGCGTGGCTAAACTGTATTTCAGCCCAGAGAGATACACATTGATACAGAGATAGTACATAGGCACTTCAGGTTCAAATTTGCAGATGAAATTTTTATTCTAATCAGTATTTTAGTCCCTGATCAAAATTATTTGATATACAGATAATATTCGATACCAAAAAGTAACTAGTAAGGCGGTCAGATACCCTTCACCATTTGTAAAAATGGTGGTAAAACTGGTAATTTGCACTACAACTATACTTTATTAAACTTTGTACCACAAAAAAGGGGAGTTGGTGAGAAGTGGATGTTACTTTTAGCTTTACACATCCATTTTGTCAATAATTTTGTATCGATTTTATTCGATTTTCCGATAAGTTTATGAGTTGGAGCTTATTTTTATGAATAAATGAACTCCCCAAAAATGTGAAGTTGTGTGGGATGTGGGAGTAGTTTAAATTCGATCATGCTTATCTTAGAACTTAACCTCTGCTTCTGGACAGAAACTTACATACCAAATTTTAGCCCGAAAGCTCATAAACTATAGGGACATACAGACGGACACCCCAAAAAAGGGGGAGTTTGTATGGAAGATGGGAGAAGTATTCGTCCGATATTGCTTATCCTACAACGTAAGCTCTTATTATAGGATTAAAGTTTTCATATCAAATTTTAGCTCAATATTTCCTAACCTATGGTAATAATCGCGGGGGCAGTTACGCGGACACTCCAAAAAAGGTAGTTTGAATGGGAGGTGGGAGTAGTTTTTGACCGACATTGCTTATCTTAGAAAGTAGCCTCCGCTTACGTATTGAATCTTGCGTACAAAATGTCAGCTATATGCATCTTTAAATACGGCTGCAATAGCAGGGTCAAACCCCAAAAAGGGAGAGTTTGTATGGGAGGTGAGAGTAGTTTTTGACCGATCGGTCTTATTTTAATACTCAACCTCCGCTTAGAGCAGAAAGTCTTGCATACAATATTTCAGCTGGATTGCTCTTAAGCTACTACTGTAATCGCGGGGTCTGACATACTGACAACCCCAAAAAGAGGGATTTTGTATAGGAGGTCAGAGTATTTTTGACCGATCGGTCTCATCTTACTACTCAACATCCGCTTAGCGTAGGGAAGCTCACATACAAGATTTCAGCTTGATTGCCATTAAACTAACGCTGTAATCGCAGGGACTGACCCCAAAAAGGGGGAGTTTGTATGTGAGGTGGGAGTAGTTTTTGACCGATCGGGCTCATCTTAAAACTTAATCTCCGCTTTGAGGATAGAAGCTTGCATTCCAAATTTCAGGTCGATATCTCTTAAATCGCGGTAATCGCGGGGTCAGACAGACGGACGGACAGACGGTAACCTTTGAAACGACTCAGATTTCGATGCTGATCATTTTTGATGTATATATATTGTCACACCTACCACGCCTCCTTATGGGCGTTACAAATGGAAGAACAAAATGAATATACCCTTCACTCTGTTCATGCGCATGGTGAAAGGTATAAAAATTATTTTAACAAAAAGTACATTTATTGTACCAAAAAGCACAATTTATAATACCAAAAAAAAATACAGTTTATTCTATTACAAAGTACATTTATTGTACCAAAAATTTCAATTTATTGTACCAAAAAGTGCTTTTATTGCCCAAAAAAGTACATTTATTGTACTAGGATCAACATTTATGTATACCAAAAAGTAAAAAAATCGTAATTTTATTGCACTCAAAAAAAATTATTGTACCTCAGAGTACCTTTATTGTACTATAAAAGTACTTTAAATGTACTAATATGTACTATTATTGCAGCAAAAAGTTCTTTAATTGTGCCAATAATTATTTTCATTGTATCAAAAACTACTTTAATTTTTATCAAAAAGTACTGCTTTTGAAGCAATGAGAAAGGACTAGAAGAGTTTTTATCCTTAATTCATAATATTTTTAAATTTTATTTGCTGACCCTTTTAACACGAGTTTTTTCAGAGCTGTGTCAGGGGAAGTGGAAACAATGTTTTAGGACTATATAAGACAATATTTGTATACAGAAACTAGCTGACCCGGCAAACGTTGTTCTGCCATACAACTTTGGACCCGGCAAACTTCGTCTCGCTCCTAAGGTAACGCCTTTATATAATAGTAAAACACAGATAGTTCAAGTTTTAATCTGATTTACTTGAATTTAATCGAAATCTGTGAAGAGCGATCTGATATACAATGTTTTCCGATTTGTTTCCGGCGTAAAAACAAACAATGAAGACTGTTTGCCAACACGCAAACACACAACGCACAACTGACCGTGTGAAAAGCAGGGAAATTCGAGGTTGATTCCACAAATTTCCAATTATTGGCTTTACGATTTATTGATTGTTATCGCAAAAGCCAATCGAATGGGGAGTTGAATTGGAAGGGAAGATCGGTTGGAATAATAGATTCGAGGGATAAGGACTTCCTCTCCTTTGCATATGCCCTTGATGATCGTCGCTTTAATTACAATTTCGGATGATTCAGTTTCCGTAAAATGATCATGATCGATGACGGAATTGGTGCTAGAATCAAAGAAATTACGAATCTCTTGCCTGTACAACCGGCATCATCGAGAAAGTAAATGCTTCCGTTCCAATGTCAACAACTTTCATCATTGAATCGTACACATTCGTTTGCTCGGCAGTTAAGAGCGCCACATTTGTTCGGACTCTTTCAGTCAGCTCAACTCGATCAAAGTCTTGTTCTTGTTGCAATTCGCGATTGAATGCACATGCATCGACAGTAGACTGCCACACATTAGCACGCAAATATCTTTGATCAGAAGACAATTTCAAGATCGAAATTGGATGTTGTCGTGCGAACTCTGTGCAAATGTCGTCAGCCATTTCGTCCAACTTGTGCACCATCCCGAAGCTTGAGAACAATTCCGTCTTCATTTATAGTGGGAGCTTTGAATTGTCTTACATGGCATCCAAAGGGTCTCTTGTCTTCTCTGATAATGATTTTGTGGGCGTCATAATGCATTGTATTCAATGTGGTTTTGAACAATCGGAGCAAAGCATTATGCTTATGCAGAAGATTTTAAAATTTAATATTTTAACATAATAAATTTCACAATATTCCGAAATTTTTCAAGCATCATAACGAATTTTTCATCTTTACGTCGTCTAAAATCATCAAATCAAGCGATACAATGAAAAATTTCGTCGAAAAATCAAAAAATTTCGATTTTTTCCGGAATTTTCCGAGGTTTCCACCAAGAATTTTCTAATTTTCCATTCGAAAAGTCATTTCGGAATAATTATCCGAATTTTTCACAATTATATCATTCAAAATTATCAAAACTTACAATAAAATGTAAAATTTTTGGAATTTTTCCATAATTTTTCAACCAAAATTTTCTATTTTTCCAACCGAAAAGCCACAACGAAACAATTACACACAAAATGTAATATAAAAATTAAATTTGCGGTGCAAAATGTTTCCGAAAAAATCAAAATTTTTAGAGTTTTTCCTGAATTTTCCGAGTTTTCCACCGAAAATTTTTTCTATTTTCCCATTCGGAAAGTTATTTCGGGATAATTATCCGAAATTTTTCACTGTTACATCGTCCAAAACTATAAAGTCACACGATAATAGGCAAAATTTCGTAAAAAAAAAAAAAATAAATTTTTCGAATTTTTCCGGAATTTTCCACATTTTTCAACAAAAATTTTCAATTTTTCTATTCGAAAAGCCTTTCTGTAACAATTGCACACAAAATTCCATACAAAAAGGCAATTTTCGATTTTTCCAATTTTCCAATTTTTCGACTTTTCCGGAAGATTTTTCCAAAATTTTCTTTCACATAAACCTTCTCCAGGCAACAACGAACAACTGAAAAAAAGTTTAAGCAAAATCAGCCCAGCCGTTCTCAATTGATGAATTACTATACATTTTTGCCACCATTTTTATATATATAGATTAGTTGATGTTATAGATATAAATTTGCAGACAGGTGTTTGAATATCGGTTAGTGACAGACGAGTTTCATCAGGTAATGCAGTAACTTGGGGTAACGAATTGTTTACAAAGGGTACAAGATCGACGCTTAAGCTTAGCCCTTTAAGTAGGCGAGCCAAAAATATTTTAAGTATTCGTCAAGGAGGCATTGTCGGCTGCACTAGTTACTACATATAAATAAGTTAACAAACGAATTTTACATAAAATGTAAGAAGACAAATTTCAGATAGTATCCATTTTTACTGGAGTTATGACGATAGTGACCATATGGTAACAGCTTAAAAATTGGTAAATAAAACGAACCTGGTAAAAAATATCCACGCAATACGTTTTTATGATAGTTGATATTCTTCTCCTAAAATAAAAAATAAAAGTTTTTAATATATCAGTCATTAAACAACCAAAAAATAATCTTAATATGTAGAGAACTTTTATGTCTCTTTATATTGCGGTTTTGCTCACATTTAAAAATCACTTATTTTAAATGATCCATTAGGCTTTCTAATGGTGTCCGATCGCCTTGCGGTACATCATGAATGAAAGATCAAAGCAGGCTTTGATGAAATCGAAAAAAAAATTGTTGACATTTATTATTATTTTTATTTAATTGCGTGTAATATCTAACGCTTCAAACGTTACCATATGGTAACAGTCGTCACTATTGGGTTAAGGCAATTTTGCTAAGCACTCTTTGATCTCTATGCCAACAGTTATCTAAAACTGCTTTGCAAATTTAATACCTTCCACATTTTTGGTTTTTCAATCCATACACAGCATCCTGTGTTATTAAGAATTCACATCACTTCAATTCGCCTCAATCTCACTTCAATAGGCTCTATCGTCTATGTACATAATCCACAACAAACTGTTGAATACTAATTTTTTTCCTACTCTAAATAAATAGCCTATTTTCACTAAAAGCATTTTGTAGTACCTTATAGGATTTGTCTTTCCTAAGACATTTAAATCCTTGCCAATAGAGCAACATCACAAAAGAAAAACCCCTTCCATAAGGACAACGTTTTAGAGTTCTTGTTAATAATAAAAAAGCAGCAATAGCAAATAAGGACCTTAGAAATGTTTTTAAAAATTGATTGAACGAAAATGAAAATAAAGCACTTTACAGGCAATCAATCAAAATCGATGACAACAAATATACTAAAACCGAAGAATTTACTGCCACTATGCCAAAGATGTAGTGACCAAACGAACGACAGACGGACCCTACCGACCGACTGAACGTTCTCTTCCGTTTGTAACTACTAGAATTGAATGTGTAAACAAAATTCTGCCCTTGCAGACCATTGTGCCGGTGCCAAAGGCACCAAGATGAAGAATGCTGAAAAATATTGTTTACAACAGTTGCCGCACCACGAGTTGTGGGAGATAAATGGCATATGGTATAAGAAATTCCTTGGAGACGTTGTTTCCGTTGTTTATGCTCGTGCTGGTACAGAGGCAACAGCACCCGACACATTCTCTCATCCCCCCGACGGACGAACCATAAAACTGGCAACACCAACACCGGCAGACCTGTGCGAATCATGCCATAAACTGTAAGGAGTGAATCAATTCACACACAGCAATATCTATAAAATGTTAAGCACAGAACAAAAGGACCAGAAATTACTAAAAGTTGGTCATGAGAACCAATAAAAACTGTCGTGGCTATGAAATGAAATGAATCTTTGTGTGCCTGAGTGTGTGAGTGTGTGTGTGAGTACGTGTGCATCTGTTATTGGGTGTCCAGCAAGTGTTGAAAAGTAAAATTATGAATGGTGAAGTCAAGTGATGCAGTGGGAAGCGCCAAACAGTAAGATATGGCTTTTATAATGTTCTCGATGAAAGCCGAGTGCTTTTAGCACTTTTGCGGTTGAAGGCTGGACAAAGAGGGGGCCATGGAAATAAATGAAAATGTTAAAGTATTTATGTGGTCGACAACAGACTTCGTCGATGTTGGTAAGAAGAACTAATTTGTCCACATTGTTGCAAAGTCACAATGTTACTGAAAGCAATGGTTGATGGATAGTTTGACTAAGCAAATTTGATTGCAATTGATGAATTGGAAAATAAGTGGTCGAAATAGTGGTACAAAATTGGAAAATTGGATGATTTTGGGACTCAATTCTGAGAACTGCACGTGAAAGTACGCCCAAAAAGAAGAAGTTCTGCATCACTCGTTTTGTCAAGTTACATGCCATAATAATTTAATATCGATTTGAAGTTAGTAAGTATCGTATAGGGGAATTTGTCACGTTTTAGGCTCTTTTGTTTGACATAACTCGAGAACCACTAGTCCGATTTCGCTGAAACAAATTATGAAAATATGAGGGCGAATTCGGACTTTTGGATAGGAGGTGGTTGTTATGTTGGAAATAGCTATTATCCAAAAATAGGTTATTTTGTATGGGAGGTACCAGAAGGGGTTGGACTATTATGCCCATTTATAATCCCACTACTTCATTTTGGAAAATAGTAATATTAGTGAGTTTTCGTACGTATCAGTTAAGGTTTCCATGAATTATCCTGCCCACCTGTCAGCCAGCAGTACAGACAGACATGGCGCAATCGTCTTTAAAAGTACTGAAACGAATTTGGTCTTAAGGTTCTTGGAGTTCTTAGAGAGAAGTTATTAAAATATTCATATTAAAAAAAAGATCCTACAGTTTTCTGTTTGGAAGTTATGAGAGTAACATTATTTTGCCAAAAATAGGTAATTTTTGAATGGGAGGTACCAGAAGGGGTCAGCCAATATAATCCATATTGATACCTGGGTCAGATTTCAGGAGCGTATAGCTTTTGCAAAAATGGCCAAATTCAGGTGGTCTTAGAAAAGGATCTGTTTGTAAAACCAAGAGGTTGAAGACGGCCGATTGTATGGGGTTACCCGAAGTGGTGTAGGATCTGTTTCATGTTTTGAGGTTTTATCAACTATTAAAAGGCGAAATTCACATATCCTATAGTTTTCTGCTTGAAAACTAGTAAGTTTGTATAGAAGGTATCAGAAGGGGTCTATATTCATTCCTGAAATTTGACTGAATTCGTTGTTCTGAACGAAAAGATATGTAGGTAAAACTAGAGGTTGTATGTATTGTATGTGAGGAGTAAGAAGGGGTATGGCTAATATTCTGGGTTTCTGAGTCATCTGACAAAATTCTGATATACTGTAGTGGTCGAAATATAAATTTTCCAAAAAACAGTCACTTTGTACGCGAGGTACCATAAGAGTTTGGTCGATGTATCCCATATTTATTCCAGAGTCTGATTTTCATAAGATTCGGTGGACATGTAAATGTATATGGGGAAATTCGGTCATCTGTATAGAAGGTATTAGAATGAGTACGGCAAATATTACGGTTTTCTGAAATTCTGCCTTCTATTTAAAATAACCATATGCTCCTAAATATCCTCAGTTTTATGTTTGACAGTTATCGGAGAAAAAATTAATTGTGCTTTCAGTCTTTTGCTCTCCGTGGATAGTTTATCACAACAAGTATAGATAGCGAAGTTTTAGCCGCCTCCCCATACGGCTCATTTTGAGTTGATTGTCAAAAACTATACAAGCATTTTCATCCATTTGTACGCGCTTGACTTCGTTGATGTCGTTATATAGCTCACGCAGTTCATGGTTCATTCAACGACGGTACTCGGCATTAACAATCATGGGTTCAAATATTTTGCAGTGTTTCTTTTTCTCACAAAGACTCCGTGGGCCGTAGCATGTTTGTTAGAGCACGCGACTATCATGCGGCAGATCCAGTGATCGATTCCTGTCTCAGTCATCTACATTTCATTCATCGGCGGCATACGCGAGCAGCATGTGACTCTTATTAAAGATGGTAGCAGTAATGTTTGCTTTAGCCTTCCGCATAATCAGCTTCATTAAAAGAGAATGAATGAAGGAATATTGCCTTGTTTAAAGCCTCCACGCAGTTTTCGGCCAATGATGTCTATATTATCGGCATGGCTAGTGGCATGTGCCTCTTGGGAAATATGCTGCCAGACATGTTGACAATAGCCTTTCTCATCATCTTTTCCATTACTATATTATCTAGTGTACAGGACAAGCTATCGGCCTGGCTGAGACCTCATTCAGTGTTCAGAGTGACCCTTACTAATCTTTATAGAGGATTTGGTGTTTTTTTGAAGGTACATCTGCAAAGTCGAGTTTGTTTTGTAGGAATACCTATCTCAGCCATGACCTCAAAGGCAGCTTTGTAGTCGATAAAGAGGTGGTAGGTGTCGATCTGTTTTCCAGGATTTGTCATAAACTGAATATTTGGTCCGTCGCAGATATACCCGGTCTAAAGACGCACTTTTATTATTTTCTTACTTCTTTTCATTGCAATAGTTCAAACGTGGGTGTTTTCTCCTCCTGCCAGTATTTTATTACAGCCGCCCATTCTGGGTCAGACGCTGACCAGGGTACCGCTCACTCTAAGCTGACGTGCCTGGGTTTTAGGTTTCGCCCCTCACAGTTAGCCGTGCTCTGAAGGGTGTCAGAAGCACGTAAATGTAAATGATCCAAGTATCCAGTAGATTTCTGAAACGTTCTCTCCATATCTTTGAGTACTTGAATGCCCAAATACGTTTCTCGAAGTCCGTTCTATAGGGTCAACTACATATTGCCATTCGATTCATAACTTTTTAAGTCATTTGAGCCATGTCTGTCTGTCTGTCTGTCTGTCTGTCTGTCTGTCTGTCTGTCTGTCTGTCTGTCTGTCTGTCTGTCTGTCTGTCTGTCTGTCTGTCTGTCTGTCTGTCTGTCTGTCTGTCTGTCTGTCTGTCTGTCTGTCTGTCTGTCTGTCTGTCTGTCTGTCTGTCTGTCTGTCTGTCTGTCTGTCTGTCTGTCTGTCTGTCTGTCTGTCTGTCTGTCTGTCTGTCTGTCTGTCTGTCTGTCTGTCTGTCTGTCTGTCTGTCTGTCTGTCTGTCTGTCTGTCTGTCTGTCTGTCTGTCTGTCTGTCTGTCTGTCTGTCTGTCTGTCTGTCTGTCTGTCTGTCTGTCTGTCTGTCTGTCTGTCTGTCTGTCTGTCTGTCTGTCTGTCTGTCTGTCTGTCTGTCTGTCTGTCTGTCTGTCTGTCTGTCTGTCTGTCTGTCTGTCTGTCTGTCTGTCTGTCTGTCTGTCTGTCTGTCTGTCTGTCTGTCTGTCTGTCTGTCTGTCTGTCTGTCTGTCTGTCTGTCTGTCTGTCTGTCTGTCTGTCTGTCTGTCTGTCTGTCTGTCTGTCTGTCTGTCTGTCTGTCTGTCTGTCTGTCTGTCTGTCTGTCTGTCTGTCTGTCTGTCTGTCTGTCTGTCTGTCTGTCTGTCTGTCTGTCTGTCTGTCTGTCTGTCTGTCTGTCTGTCTGTCTGTCTGTCTGTCTGTCTGTCTGTCTGTCTGTCTGTCTGTCTGTCTGTCTGTCTGTCTGTCTGTCTGTCTGTCTGTCTGTCTGTCTGTCTGTCTGTCTGTCTGTCTGTCTGTCTGTCTGTCTGTCTGTCTGTCTGTCTGTCTGTCTGTCTGTCTGTCTGTCTGTCTGTCTGTCTGTCTGTCTGTCTGTCTGTCTGTCTGTCTGTCTGTCTGTCTGTCTGTCTGTCTACATAGCTCCGCCCCTTCTGGTACCTCCCATACAAATACATCATTCCGCCCACTTTACAAATCGAGTTATAATATCAATACACCCAACGGGATCGTACCCAAATTCTGTACTTAGTAAAGTTATTACAGGATAAAGTTTTGGAAAAAAAATTTGAAGTCTAGCCACGCCCCTTCTGGTACCTCCCATACAAATGTACCTTTCCTTTCCACTTTAGAGATGGAATAATAATATCAATACACTTGACACGATCGTGCCGAAATTCTATATTTAGTAAAGCTATAACAGGATAAAGTTTTGGAGAAAAGATCTGGATGTCTAGACACGCCCCTTCTGGTACCTCCCATACAAATGTACCACGCCGCCCACTTTAGAGATGGAGTAATAATATCAATATTCTCGACACGATCGTGTCGATAAAGGATAAAGCAGGATAAAGTTTTGGAGAAAAAATTGGAAGTCTAGCCACGCCCCTTCTGGTACCTCCCATACAAATGTACCTTTCCTTTCCACTTTAGAGATGGAATAATAATATCAATACACTTGACACGATCGTGCCGAAATTCTATATTTAGTAAAGCTATAACAGGATAAAGTTTTGGAGAAAAGATCTGGATGTCTAGACACGCCCCTTATGGGACCTCCCATACAAATGTACCTTTCCACCCACTTCAGAGATGGAGTAATAATATCAATACATCCAACGCTATCGTGCCCAAACTCTGTATTTAGTAAAGCTATAACAGGATAAAGTTTTGGAGGATAAACTTAGAAGTCTAGACGCGCCCCTTCTATTACCTCCCATACAAATTTACCACTCCACCCACTTTAGAAATCGAGTAATAATATCAATATATAGCAATTTTTTTATTTTACTGAGGGTGATGGTATATGTAAGTCGGGTCGCCCGACTGAAACTTTCTTAATGGTTTTTACTATGCTTAGTCTTGTGTGTACCTTAACTGCGGTAAGGTAGTGATAGAAGTCAATGTTCGCACTTCTGATCACTCGTACTAACCTGACCGTCGACCACCACGTGATCTATCTGATTCCTCATCAATTGATCTGAAGATAACAATGTTGCCTTATGAATATTTTTATAGTCAAATCTAGTGCTGCTAACTACCATATTTCTTGCAGCAGAGAAATCAATCAGTCTGATGCAGTTGATCGACGTTTCGGTGTGCAGACTGAATTTTCCGTTGTTAGGCTCAAATGCGGTCTCCCTGCCTATTTTGGCATTAAAATCGTCTAGTTTAATATTGAAGTCATGGCTCGGGCTACGATCATATACATTTTCTAGGCTCTCGCAGAACTCGTCTTTGTCCCCATCGCGTTTCTCTTCTGTCGGAGCATAGACATATAAGTGTTATGTTGAAAAACTTTTCTTGACTCGTATGGTGGCTATTCGTTCACACACCGAGTTGAACCTTCAGACTAGGTGTTGCGATCTCTTGCCAACTACAAATCAACATCCAAACTCGTGCTTGTCCGTATGACCAATATAGAAGATTTCGCATGTCTTCATGCGCGAGCATCCGTGTCCCGTCCACAGCCTTGTATTCTTCGAAGACTTCCGTGAGTTAGATGGAGGGACCTGGCCTATACAGTGTTTTAACATTCCAGGTGCATATCCTCAAATCATTGTCCTTAATTTGTTTGCGGTGGTCGCCATCATTTGGGAGTATCCTTTTTATTATTTTCTTACTTCTTTTCATTGCAATAGTTCACACATCGGTGGGGGGGTTTTTATTTTCAGTGCAAATAATTTATAGCATGGAAATGACTAAAGTCGATACGACTAAATGTGTGTAAACATACAAACATTTCTGCACTCATACATCACAACAAAGTATCATCCATGCCATTGATATAATGGAACTTTATAGTGGTCCCCCCCAACATTAAGTAAATGGTTTTAATGTGTGGCTTTTTAATAGTTCATGGAGAGGACAGAGGCGATGTTGATGACGATGATGCTCAATAGTATAGTAATAATACTGCACTATGGACTACTGTAACGACAATTCACACAATGTGACTTTCGTGGTGGTCCTGTCGCTTCCAACAAAATTTATGAGTTGCGTTCATAATAATAACGCATAAAAGGCAAAATTTGTCCGATAACAAAGTGGCATTTTCGCGCGAATAGAGGTCATTCAGAGATGATGGAGGAAAAAATAGTGATATATGAGTTAATTTTTGTGATAAAAGTGGTGAAATAATGTTGGCCCAGAAAATAAGTTTAGTTTTTTGTTTGAAATTGAACTGATACAATTTCGTGAGAAATATTACGACATCAAGATTTTACTCATTTTCTTAACATAGCAGTAGCGAGAATGCATTTGAGAAGTGTTCGGGGTATAAAGACTTACGTTATTGGGTTGAGAAGTAACATTTAAATTTGTAAAATCATTTATCATTACATTTAACTAATTGCCACTTTATTGTATATAAATGAGTGAGCATATAGGTGCACTTAAAAGGGTGTTTCTAGGAAGAATGATGTGCATTTCATAAATATAAATAAAAAACAAAATCATTATTTAAATAAAAACACAATAAATTATAGACTTCATTAGCTGATGATTGAAAAAGATTAAACTAAGTAACTTTAAATACAAAAATTAAGTACTGTAGTAGCAAAAAATTCAAATTTGAAACTTTAACTTCTTTTAACTTAAATACAGTCTAGAACTCAATATAAATATATTTCAAAATATTTAATTTACAAACTCACTGCGCATGCTTGCCCATTGCGCTCTCTATCATCGCCGTCATCATTATCACTGATGGCCAAAAAGTCATTGACTTACATGTTGTTGTTAATTAACCGTTCCTGTTAAAACATTTTTGTCTAAAAATTTTTAATGCTCAACACGTTTTACATTAATTTACTAAACTAGTAGCGGACGTGAATGCCAAAAAGTTCACCCCAATAGGTATTGTGTGTGGTTGGTGGTGGTGGTGTTGTTGGTTGTTTATGCGTTGCATAATGTTACCGCAAACCAAGTAAAGACTATTACAATCGATTAGCTAATTTGTTAAATTAATTGAAAGTAAAGGTCAGTGAGACGTCAGTTTGGTGGTCTAAATAACTATATTTATGTTATGCCTACTGCAACACAGTCTCAAGATTGATCATTATTGTTGTGTAGACATTAAATTGGCATATTGATTGCACATGCTTAGCACGCACTTAGTGTGCGTAATTTTATCGAGAAAAACAAATAAAAACAGTGGCAAGCAAAAAAAAAAGGAAGACCAAATAAAGGTCCGTTGTAAAAAATGCGATATACACTGAGACTTTAAACAAAACCCGAAAAACACTTCAAAGTTCTATTTTCCCTGCCAATTCCATTTAATTTTACAACAGTTGACTTATAATTCACTTTAATTTTATTTAATTACTAGCTGGCCCGGCAGACTTCGTCCTGCCTCTAAATTTTTCTAAAATATGTTGAGTGTAGTTGAAATCTAATAACGATTGGTTTATTTCTTTGACCTCTAAAATATTTCAATTTAAAGGGCGAGGTTTTTTCGGTCTAATTCTGGTCTTCATATATCTTAAGGATTATTATATGTATTACATGTTGTTTTTACTTCGACCTTTCTCCAAATTTTAATTTTATCTTATTATCAATAATTCAAGCTCGAGGTCAGGGTTTTGTAAATTAATTTTATTCAATATTTCGACTCTCTTTGAGAGTCATCTTCAGGAATTCTGTAAATTTAACAATAAAAACATATAAACATCATACAGATAAACAGTACATAAGCACAATACAAATTCACTTACAAAATGTTTATGAACAAAACAAACAATGAGTACCAGTTACTTGACTTTCGTCGTCGTCATCTCTTCTAATACTAACTTATCCTAATCTTTGTTTTGTTTTGTATTTTCCTATCAGATGTCTATAGCTGACGGCGGCCTGTTCGACGTCGCCTTTGTAGTTCATGCATGTTGTTGTTGTAGTCTTGAGAATGTGGAGCATTTCCAAAGTCAGTCTCTTACTGTAGTTGCTCTCACTTTGCAACACTGACACTCTCTCAAGATCTGGGTAATGCATTTCATTGGCACAGTGGGTGGATAGTGCAGTTTTTTGTGTGACATTATTTGACCGTAATTTAATGTCAGATTTATGGCCAGCTATACGTGTTTTTAATTTGTTCTTGGTTGTTCCGATGTAAACCATATCACATTTTACACTTCCATTACCATTGCACTTGATTTCATATATTACGTTGGACTTTTCGTAGCATTTTGTCTTCGGTTTCAGTTTTGTAAATATATTTTGCAATGTGTTATTGGGTTTTGGAGCTATTTTATAGTTCATTCGGTCTATGCATCCAGATTTCTCAAATCTTTCAGATAAATTGGGCACGTATATGACCGATTTGAACTGTGAGGGTGGTTGTGGTGAATTATTTCGTATGTCCATTGCGTTGCCGATAAGTTTGTTAATTGTTCGTGCAGGGAAGCTGTTTTGGCGTAATATGTGTCTGATTTTCCTTATGTTTGCTTCATGAAATACAGTGTCGCTTATTGTTAGTACAGTTAGGTAGTTAGTGTTGGAATAATACCAGATTTTCTGCATCTGATGAGGAATATTATAGTAGAATTTGCATTAATTTGCTTACTCCGTTCACTTCTGTAGTTGGTTATATGTTTTCCAATGTTTGGATGTTGTTGTTTTAATCTTGCGTATACCATTTTGTCGTAAGGCGTGCTCTCCTTCTAAATTATGTATTACTTGTTGTTTTTACTTCGACCTTTCTCCAAATTTTAATTTTATCTTATTATCAATAATTCAAGCTCGAGGTCAGGGTTTTGTAAATTAATTTTATTCAATATTTCGACTCTCTTCAGGAATTCTGTAAATTTAACAATAAAAACATATAAACATCATTATATGTTTTTATATATTATTATAAGAATTGCTTAAACGAATCTGCTGTGTCGTCCATGATGTGATGAAAACTTACTTATTGATAGGCATATATTCTAAAACCACATATTTAAGCCGATTGACTGACATATAACTTTCTGCGTTGGTGTACTGGGTGATTGTTCCTTTTTATCCTAAGGAGTACGAATTAGGTTTAGCAACCCCATTAACCGTATGGTCTGGGTGATATTAACAGTTATTCCTATTTTCGTTATTGTCGCCTAAAATTTCGAAATGGGAAAAATCACTTTGTGAAGCTCTCTAATTCTGTAGGAAGTGCGCCATTATAAAAGTTAGTCATTTTTCTTTAAGCCTTATTGCGGTCTGGGTGACCATCTTCAGCCAATCCCCAACTCTCACTGAAATTTTGGAACAAATGGGGTCAACCGTTTTCACAATTAGTGGTGACATCAAGATGTACATCTTTTATATACAACTATGATGTTAAAAAAGTGACTAAATAACATTCCAAATATTAAGTGTATCATAAGCTAAACACAGCCAACTGGTTCCAAACATACATTCAAAATTTTCTCATGCCAAAAAAATCATATATTTTAAGTTTAAGTAAAATCGGACAATCGATATAAATTCTCGAAATAATTCAACCCCAGCCAAATCAACTGCGGGTCCATATATAAAAAAAAAAATTCTCATAGTTAAACAAATATACATTTTAAATTACAGTCAAATTGTTTAATTTGTTAAAATTTTCATTATAATTTCACCATAGCGACACCTACCGGGTCAATTTATTCAAGGTTCCACAAACATAAATACTAAATTTCAGTTAAATTGGTACATGCATTCAAATTTTCGATATAAATCCACCCTAGCGCCATCTACCGGGTCCATTTGTACATACGATTTTTTCTTATGATCAAACAAATATAGATTCTGAATTTCAGTTAAATTGACCCATTCGTTAAAATTTTGATTGTAAACCGACCCCAGCGCCACCTACCGGGTCCATTTGTACATAAAATGCTTTCTCGTGATTAAACGAATATCCATTCTAAATTTCAGTTGAATTGGTACATGCATTAAAATGTTCGATATAAATTAACCCTAACGCCACCTGGATTTGATTTTTTTCAACACAAACAATCTACGGAAAATTTCGAATCCAATAAAAGAAAAATCAGGCAAAGCGCTCCAGCCGTTCTCTAGTGATGGTATGACATACGTGGACCATTTCATTTTTATATATATAGATTTACTCAATATGTGTTCACTTTTGCTTTCAACTGTATTATTTGCAGGTATATCTAGCTTGTGAAAGGGAGACCATACATCACCACAATTGACAAGTGATTTATCGCAATAATAGTTCAATCACAACACCCTGCATTACAATCGTGAAAATGTCACATGGTGTAAATACAAGATTTTTTTTTACCCTTGACTGGATGACAGACCATGAGACTGGACACGGTATACGATTGAAGAAGCAAATTCCAAATTTCACTTTACATTTTTTTTTTTTTCAATTATTTCATATGTCGGGCAGAATTTTATTTCCTTTTTGCAAACAAATTTTCAAATTTGTCCGAATTTGTTTGTTACTGCCAATTATTGCCCAACTGTCTATTTTATCATACCACCCCCGAGTCACCCTATTGCCTTAAACGTTTGCATTCATTTATTAATATGAACAACAAATTCATAATACGGTTTGTTTTAGAACTCATATCTTATTTCAAACAAACATTAGATCTTTGTTGTGACTCATGCACCGCTCAACTTCACTGTGCGAGTGAGTATTTCTCTAAGGCTGGCAGCGCCTATACATGTACTCTGATTCATTCATTCAAAGCGCGGGACGGGCCATCCATTCCCATCTAACCAGCAATTCCCAAACATGTCTGTCCTGTCCTGTCCGTCCGTTTGCAAACATGTGAGTTGATTCTACTACAGCCTACCCGTCCGTCTGTCGGTCTAGTTGCTCTTTGGGTATGTTGGTTTGTTTTTAACTGAGCCATTCTTGTTGAATGCAACAACTTTGGTGTTTGGGGCACCACAAAAAAGTACACACAGTGGCAAATTTAATTAATAATTTATGGCAACGTGACATACGTTAATCAATGTTTCAAGGCAACACAATGATTGCAACGCGTAACGCGTCGATCGCTGCACCAGTCAACGATTTAGACACATTTTCTGTGAGGCCCGTTGTGGCTGTTATATTCAGTGGGCACAGTGGGAGAAAATTCAGAGTAAATAATGAATAACATATTGAAACATATCCAACTCGTCCCTATAAAGCCTTTGCGGCGCTGGGGCACATATATATATATTTGTAAAATTATAAACAATGAATAAATGAATTAAAACAAAAAAAAAATAAAAAAAACATCTACATTTGAACCTTTAAAAACAAATTGTTTTCAAATTGGTCATTTGATTATGCAAAATACATGCACATAATTGTTCATTATGTCAATAAAGGTTTTTTTATACCTTTCACCCCACACATGCAAGGAGTGAAAGGTAAATTCAATTTGTTCCTGTCCCCGCGAAGACAGCAGTAGTTAAAGAGGTTCTATCCTCTAAGAGGAGGTTAAGTACTAAGATGAGCAAGAGAAAGGAGACAAAAACTACTACAACATCCCATAAAAACTCCCCCTCTTCGGGGCTCTGTCCCTTCGATTACTTCCGTAGTTTATGAGCTATCGAGTGCAAGTGTGGTATGAAAGTTCCTATCCTCTATGAGGAGGTAAATAAGTTTTACGATCAGTTTTTCGCGATTGGATACATAATTTAGGAGATACTTAACTTAATTTCCCTTTACACCCCATAAATGAGGTATGGGATAGCTTCTCGCGTTGTTGTGAATTAACACGCTTTCTATTTTTAGATTCACAACTAACGGCATCTACTTGTTTATCGACGAATGCAAACGTCACTGTTTGCGAAGCTCTTACTAGACACGCCGATTGACTCGACACTAATACTGCGAAGTTGCTGTCGACAACATTCGAGGGGAGCCGAAAATGAAAGAACAAATTTTTTTTTCTTTTAAGATGTCTGGAGCCAGGAGTTGAACCTGTGACTGTTTCATCTCATCTTTAAATGGGTAGGATGCCGTTCCTATTTATATAAAAACTTTCAATTGTCGCTATATCCTAAACTAAGCACCCAATCGCGAAAAAAGGGCACAACTTGCGATCTCCATACAATATTTATGAAATCACTAAGAAATAATTGCGATCTCATCTTGCAATGGCAGGGGGGCCATCGATATCTTTTTCAAAATAAGACGAAACAGTCATTCAGCAGATGATAAGGATATTTAAAAAAAGGCATCCTTTGAGATTTGTCCAAAGAATATCGGACAAGCATAAACAAAATTATATGGCGATTTGCCTATAATAAACCTGGCAATGTCCTTAGAAAATACTCCTTTTTGAAAACCGGTTAACCGACATCAAAAAACGGGTTAAACCGGGTATTCGAAATTGGCCTTTTTGAAGAAAACGGCATACGGTTTCGGACAAAAAAAAAACGGTAAGAAGGGGTTTCGGTTTCGAACACTCTAGCCACTGCCATATCAGGCAATGTCCTTTGAAAATACTCCTTTCTGAAAACCGGTTAACCTACATCAAAAACCCGGTTAAACCGGGTTTTCGAAATTGCCGTTTTTGAAGAAACCGGCATACGGTTTCGGACAAAAAAAAAACGGTTTCGGTTTCGAACACTCTAGCCACTGCCATATCAGGCACCTGACAGGCAAATGGCTTTGATCCATATCGAAGTACTGCCGTATCTGTGAGAACGAGGAGATGTCTGAGTCGATGGAATATTTTTTTTGTAGAACTTTCCCGGTCTGGCCCGTAGAAAGCTAAGATATTTAGAGAAAGGTTATGTGGGCGTCGGGAGTGTGATGCAAGGTAAAGCTTCTGATCGGTTTAACTTGGCAAACCCAGAGTGATCCTTGCCAATTGCACTTCAAGTCTACTCACAGAGCTCCGTATTCGTAGTACTACTGCGGACGGAGTACCTCCACGTGGTGACGCCTGGAAGCGTGCCTCTGACACCCGTCAGAGCACGACTAACTGTGAGGGGCGAAACCTAAAACCCAGGCACGTCTGCTCAGAGTGAGCGGTACCCTGGTCAGCGTCTGACCCAGAATGGGCGGCTGTAATAAAATCCTGGCAGGAGGAGAAAACTGCGACGTGGTGCGCTGGGCTTGCAACCCGCCACCGACGTATAAACTATTGCAATGAAAAGAAGTAAGAAAAGAATAAAATGGACCCCCCAAAATGTTGACGACCACCGCAAACGAATTAAGGACCATGATTTAAGGATATGCACCTGGAATGTTAGAACACTGTATAGACCAGGTGCCTCTATCCAACTGGCGGAAGTCCTCGAAGAATACAAGGCTGACATAACCGCTTTACAGGAAATCCGGTGGACGGGACACGGGTGCTCGCACATGAAGACGTGCGACATCTACTATAGTGGCCATGCGGACAAGCACGAGTTTGGATGTGGATTTGTGGTGGGCAAGAGACTGCGACACCTAGTCTCAAGGTTCAACCCGGTGTGTGAACGTATAGCCACCATAAGAGTCAAAACAAAGTTTTTCCTCATAACACTTATATGTGCCCATGCTCCGACAGAAGAGAAAAGCGATGAGGACAAAGACGAGTTCTACGAGAGCCTAGAAAATGTATATGACCGTAGCCCGAGCCATGACATTAAAATTGTACTAGGCGATTTTAATGCTAAAATAGGCAGGGAAACCGCATTTGAGCCTACCATCGGAAAATTCAGTCTGCACACCGAAACGTCGAACAATGGCATCAGACTGATTGATTTCTCTGCGGCAAGAAATATGGTAGTTTGCAGCACTAGATTTGACCATAAAAATATTCATAAGGCAACATGGTTATCTCCAGATCAATTGACAAGGAATCAGATTGATCATGTGGTAGTCGATGGACGGCACGCATCGAGTGTTCTGGACGTACCAGTGATTAGGGGTGCGAACATTGACTCCGATCACTTCCTTACCGCAGTTAAGGTACGCACAAGACTAAGCATGGCGAAAAACGTACGTAACCAGGCACAACGAAAGCTGGACATCGGTAAACTGCGGACCACAGAGGTAGCAAACGCCTACTCCAACCACCTAACTCAACTGCTGCGGAATGCTCCAACCCCTGACAATATAACCTCGCAGTGGCAAAATATAGCCGACTCCTTAGAACGGGCTGCGAGAAGCGTACTTGGGTACTCAAAGCCGTCTCAAGAAGATGCCTGGTACGATGATGAATGTCGCAATGCCACGAGAGAGACGGTTGCTGCATACAGGGCGAAACTGCAGCCAATGGCAACGCGAGCTGTTCGTGAACGGCACAGGGAGAAGAGACGACAGGCAACGCGTCTTTTTAGAAGAAAAAAGAAGGAGCTGAAGAAGAGGCAGGACGAGTGCACTGAGTTGCTCCGAAGTAGAGGGGAAGCCCGAAAATTCTACAAGAGAGTGAAAGCGAGAATGCGTGGAACAGGGTTGCCCTCCTGCAAGGACAGCGATGGTCAGCTAGTGACGGACCCGGATAACGTTCTAAAGATATGGAGAGATCACTTTAGAAATTTACTGGATACTGACACCACTCCAGAAGACCCCGCTCCAATCCATGACGATGGTATTAACTGTCCACCTCCGAGCCAGAGCGAGATACGTATGGCCATCTCCCGCCTTAAAAACAACAAAGCTGCTGGAGCCGATGGTCTCCCTGCTGAATTGTTTAAGGCTGGCGGGGAGGAGCTGATTAGGAGCATGCATCAGCTCATGGAGAACATCTGGCAAGAGGAGAGCATGCCCGGGGATTGGAGTCTCAGTCTGTTATGTCCCATATACAAGAAAGGAGATCGTAGTGAATGTAAGAACTACCGTGGAATAAGCCTATTACCAATTGCGTACAAGGTCCTTTCAAGCATATTGTGTGAACGTCTAAAGCCAATTGTAGAAAAACTAATTGGACCATATCAGTGCGGCTTTAGACCTGGCAAATCTACGACGGATCAAATATTCACCTTACGACAAATCCTGGAAAAAACCCATGAAAAGCAGATCGACACCTACCACCTCTTTGTCGACTACAAAGCTGCCTTCGACTCTCCGATAAGGAATAGGCTTTATGAGGCCATGTCTGAGTTTGGTATTCCTGCAAAGCTGATTCGACTTTGCAAATGTACCTTAGACAACACCAAATCCTCGGTTAAGATTGGTAAGGATCAGTCTGAACCATTCAACACGGAAAGAGGTCTCAGGCAGGGCGATAGCCTGTCCTGTACACTATTTAACATAGTTATGGAGAAGGTGATGAGAAAGGCTGGTATCAACATGTCTGGCACCATATTCCACAAAAGCCACATGCCACTAGCCTACGCCGATGATATAGATATCATTGGCCGAAATCTGCGGGATGTTACTGCAGTTTTCTCATCGCTAGAAAAGGAGTCAGCAAAAATGGGTTTAGCGGTCAACGAGGACAAAACAAAAATAATGATTTCGACGAACAAAGAGTCCTCTCGATGGGGACGCACCGTGAACGTTGACAATTATTGTTTTGAGGTAGTCGACGAATTTACCTACCTCGGATCTTCCGTCAACAAGATGAATAATGTCAGCCAAGAAATTAAACGGAGAATAGTGCTAGCCAATAGATGTTTCTACGGACTTCGGCAGCACTTTAGTAACACCACCTTCTCTCGGAATACTAAGAAACAGCTATACCAGGTGCTTATCTTACCTGTCCTGTTGTATGGTGCCGAATCATGGGTGCTTACTACAACGGACATACAAAACCTGGGAGTATTCGAGAGAAAAGTACTCCGAAAATATATGGACCTATCTGTGTCGAAGGCCAGTTTCGCCATCGGATGAACCATGAGCTGTATGAGCTTTACCACGACATCGACGTAGCTAAAAGAGTCAGAATCCAACGACTTCGATGGCTGGGACATGTTGCCAGGATGGATGTAAATGCTCCAGCGAGAAAGGTGTTTGAAGGCGAACCTGAAGGACGGCGCAGAGCAGGGAGACCCAAACTCCGTTGGAAGGACCAAGTGGTAGGCGATGTGCCATCATCTGGTAGGACTAACTGGAGAACACACGCAGAAGACCGAAGCGTGTGGAATTCTTTATTACTTCAGGCCTCAAATTTATGAACTACGTTTCGTAAATTGTAACTGGCCACTTAAGTAAGTTATATAGAGCACCTAGAGTATCTCTTCTCAATCGGAGTAGCCCTGAGTGGGCCAAGATGATTAGGGGTTTTCCACGATTTTCTCTTCTTTCTCTATTCTACCTCTTTCTTCCCTAGCCCTTAAACAGACAATTGCACTGTACAATGGATTGCACAATGGATGTGTATTGTGAGCTGGTTTTTACATAATTACACGTGTCCTCAACCTAAACATAAAATAATTTTTCGCTAAAAATAGTACTTTTTGGTAAAATAAAACAATATTTAGGTACAATGAAAGTACTTTTTAGATTCAATAAAATTACTTTTTGAATACAAAAAAAAGTGCTTGTTGATATACTGTGATATAATAAAAGTACATTTTGGTACGAAAAAAAGTTCTTTGTAATACATTCAAATTGCTTTTTAGTACAATCAAAGTATAATTTTGGGTATAATGAAAGTACATCGCGATATTAAAAAGAACTCTTTGGAACAACAAAAGTACTTCATGATAAAGTAATTTTACTTTTTGGTGCAATTAAAGTAGTTATTGCTACAATAAAAGTTTTTTTTTTATTTGCAATGAAAACACTTTTTGGATATAACAGGGTAATTTTTCTGCGCAATAAAAGTACTGGTTAATGTAGTCAAAGTATATTGTGATACAATAAAAGAACTTTTTGGTACAACAAAAGTACTTTGTGATACACAAAAATCCTTTTCGGCACATCAAAAATAATTGTTGGTACAATCAAAGTAATTTTTGGGTACAATATAAGTACTTTTTGTACTTACAGTGAAATCGCTTCTTGGATACACAAATAGTATTTGTTGATATGACAAAAGAACATTGTGATACAATAAAGTACTTATTGGTATCACAAAAGTAGTTTAAGATACTAAAAAGTCCTTTAAGACACCAGAAATGTACTTGTGGTATAATAAAATTACTGTGTGGTACAGTAAAATTACTTTTTCGTACAATAACAGTATTATTTCGTAAAATTAAAGTACTTTTGGGTAAGTTATAAGTACTTGATGTTACAACAAAAGTACATTGTGATACCATAATAGCACTCTTTATATTTTTTTTGTCCAATAAAAGTACTTTTAGCTACAATGAAGGTATTTATTGGGCACAATAAAAGTACTTTTTGATGTAACAATAGTACATTGTGATATAATTAAAATACTTTTTGGTACATTAAAAGTAGTTTGAGGTACTTAAAAGTCCTTTAAGGCACCAGAAATGTACTTGTGATATAATAAAAGTACTGTGTTGTACACTAAAATTACTATTTCTTAACATTTAAGTCCTTTTTGGCTACACTAAATGTTCTTGTGGTTACAACAAAAGTACATTGTAATACCATAATAGTACTCTTTATTATTTTTATACGTTTTACAAACAATAAATGTTTTTTGTGCACAATAAAAGTACTTGTTGATATAAAAGATAAATTAAAGTACTTTTTGTACAACAAATGTACATTGTGATACGATAAAAGTACTATTTTGTACATTATGATGCAATAGTAGATTAGATTTTTTCATAACATGGCTATTCCACTTTCGACAGAACTGATTTTTATACCCTCACCCTTGGGGATAAGGTGATATATCATTCGATACGTGAACAAGTGTAACGCATTAAAGGCAGTTCAAACCCCAAGTTTCTTACGATGAAGTCCGTTTCTGGACTTTTTAAGATTGAGCCATGTACGTCTCTCTGGCTGGCTGGCAGGTGAACAGGATAACTCGAATAAACCTTTACTGAAAGTAATGATAACACTGTTCTATAAAAAAACAATATTTTTAATTTTTCTGGGCATCTGAATTGTCATTTCTATAGTTATTAATATCATGATTTAAATTATATTTTTATATTTTCTTCATCAGGCACAGTTTTTTATACCATCACCTTTAGGGATGAGGGTATATAACATTTGGTACGATAAAAAGTGTAACGCATTAAAGAACACGAGTTAGATCCCAAGTATCTTAAGACCAAATTCGTTTCAGGACCTGTTAGAACGATTGAGCTATGTCCGTCTGTATGCCTGACTGGCTGGCTGGTGAACAGGATAACTGGAGTAAAAGGAGAAAATAGCTCCAACCCTTCTGGTACCTCCCATACCAAATTACCTATTTTTGCAAAGTTAATATTTCTTTCATAACTTCGCAAGGGAAATGTACTTGATATTTGAATTCCGTCAGTTCAGTTACTTTGTAATAGTAGACAAAACAGCGAATAAACGAAACATTTGCAGTAACCCTTCGAATACTTCTCACCCCTACACATTGACATACATATGAAGTTTGTATGTTCACTAATGTGATGGTTTGCGAAAGATAAATGGTTATTCAAATCTGATATAAAGAATGAATATGGGCTATAATCCCCTTCTGGTACGTCCTATACAAAATGACCTATTTTTGGAAAATATAAATTTCTCTCATAAAATCCAAACGGACAGCAAGAGGATATTCGAATTTGATCAGTTTAATTACTTTGTAAGAATAGACAAATCTTAAGGAAAACCAGACATTTGCTACACCCCGTCTGGTCCTTCCAATACAAATGACCGAATTAACACTTTAATGACGAGAGCGAAATAATGGGAATTTTTTAAAGATTTTGTCAGTACTACATATAAATTAGTTAAAAAACGAATTTCACATACAAAAGTAAGACGAAAAATTTTACTGGTGTTATGCCGACAGTGACCATATGGTAACAGCTTTAAAACAGGTAAATAAAAAGAACCAAGTACAAAATAACACAGTGATACAAATGTGAAGAAAAAAAATATACAGGGGTTCTCATGTAGCATTTCTGTTAGACTGGAGTCCATAGAGTAAAGTGGTACTTTCAGTTTTTCTCGGTCACTTCGTTAAGTAATGTTTTTATAGCAAATTAAGTGAAATGACGATATTCCTAAAATTACAAGTTCCAAAATTCATAAGTCTTCTCTTTGTAAACCGATCTTCAAAAGCTTACATCTGTTGTAAAGCTATGACTTTCACCTTTTATTAAAAAAAAGAATTTTGAAAATCGGTTAAAAAATAGTGAAACGCCGGCTTTTTAAGCAAAACAACCTCGAAAAAAAATTGCGAATTCTCATATTCTCAACGCTCTCAGTTGATCATGAAGCAGCGCAATATATATTTTTTATTTTTTATTATGCTATATTAAAGTAGCTTTCTAAAATAGGTAAGTTTATAAGAATCGGTTGAAAAATGAATGAGTTATGCTAAATTTTGCAATAACATGTTCGCGTTATTTTGTGGTTTTTCCTTAGAGTGTGTGTGTCACTTTGTACAAATACATGTGACGTATACGTATCACAAACAAGTAATTCGTACTACATATTCCAAAGAATGTCGAAAAATATATTACAAAAATTAGCATAACTCATTCATTTTTCCACCGATTCTTATAAACTTACCTATTTTAGAAAGCTACTTTAATATAGCATAATAAAAAATATAAAAATATATATTGCGCTGCTTCATGATCAACTGAGAGCGTTGAGAAAATGAGAATTCGCAATTTTTTTTCGATGTTGTTTTGCTTAAACAGCCGGCGTTTCACTATTTTTTAACCGATTTTCAAAATTCTTTTTTTTAATAAAAGGTGAAAGTCATAGCTTTACAACAGATGTAAGCTTTTGAAGATCGGTTTACAAAGAGAAGACTTATGAATTTTGGAACTTGTAATTTTAGGAATATCGTCATTTCACTTAATTTGCTATAAAAACATTACTTAACGAAGTGACCGAGAAAAACTGAAAGTACCACTTTACTCTATGGACTCCAGTCTAACAGAAATGCTACATGAGAACCCCTGTATATTTTGTGTGTAGCACAGTGTAATTAATGCAATACGTTTTTATGATATTTCATATTCTTCTCTAATAACAAAAACTAAAAGTCTTTAATATATCAGTCTTTAAGCAACCAAAAAATATTCTTAATATGAAGTGACTTTTTATATCCCTCCATATTACTGACGTCTGATCGCAAAGCGGTAAATCAAGAATGAAAGATCAAATCATGCTTTGATATTGATATTGCGTGCAATATCTAACGCTGTGAACGTTACCATATGGTAACAGTCGTCAATAATGGGTTAACTCTCATAGTTTTACATATATATATTTTTGTAAGTACACTGAATTGAGTAACATTTTACGTAAGGACAAGGCTTACAAAAATTTGATTACGAAATGAATATGGACTATATCGGTCCACCCCTTCTGGTGCGTCCGATACAAAAGACCGAACTCACTTTGATAATTTCACATATAGATATATTTTGTTACTGCAGTGAATTCAGTAATAACGTGTGATTTTTTAGCTATTATCTTTTTGGCAACACTGGTTTAAACAGCAGACGCACGTTTCGTGTTTTGTTTCACTGTCAAACATCTTCAGTTTGGTCTATAATTTAACCATGAATCGTCTTGCAAACGAACAACGCTTGCAAATTATTGAATTTTATTATGAAGATGCGTGCTATGTTAAGAAAGTTCATCGCGCGCTTCTTTCATTTTATGGTCAGTTAAATCGACCCACTGAAGTGGCTATTCGGGCTATTGTGACTAAATTTCGCACCAAATTTGCATTGTTGGACATTAAACCACCAACACGCTTACGTAGAGTGCGAAGTGAAGAAAATATCGCAGCTGTATCGGCCAGTGTTAATGTTGACCATCAATTATCGATTCGTCGCCGTTCGCAGCAATTGGGCCCCTGTTACTCAACAACGTGGAAAATTTTACGAAGGATTTAGGTGTGAAGCCTTTCAAAATACAGCTGGTTCAAGAATTGAAGCCGAACGACCTACCGCAACGTAGAATTTTTGGTGAATGGGCTCTTGGAAAGTTGGCCGAAAATCCACTTTTTTTTCGAAAAATTGTGTTCAGCGACGAAGCTCATTTTTGGCTCAATATGTACGTTAATAAGCAGAATTGTCAATTTTGGAGCGAAGATCAGCCAAAAGCATTGCAAGAGCTACCAATGCATCCAGAAAAAGTCACAGTTTGGTGCGGTTTATGGGCTGGTGGCATCATTGGACCGTACTTCTTCAAAGATGATGCGAATCGTACCGTAACTGTGAATGATGAGCGCTACCGTGAGATGATATCCAAATTTTTTTTTTGCCCAAAATGCAAGAGCTTGACTTGCATGACATGTGGTTTCAACAAGACGGTGCTTATTGGTACTTATTGAGAGGCGAGTTCGGTGAACATTTTATTTCACGTTTGGGACCGGTCAATTGGCCGCCTAGATCGTGCGATTTAACGCCTTTAGACTATTTTTTGTGGGGCTATGTTAAAGCTCATGTCTATACACACATGCCCGCTTCAATTGACGCATTGGAAGACAACATTGAAGCATTTATTCATAAGATACCGGCCGAAAGCTATAGTTAGTTCTACATTCAAATCTTTTTTGTAAGTACACTGAATTTGGTAAAATTTTGCACAAGGTAAAAGTTAATTGAACGTTAACTTGTGAATAAAAATCGAACACGTTGTAATGCCCCTACTAGAACATCCTATACAAATAAGCCAATTTCCCCCAAAAAAAATGTTTTCCAATAATTTCTAAAAGAAACTTATCAAGGCCTTAAAAATTGTTTACTTTTATATTTAATATTCAAAGGTGAAACTTATACAACTGAAATGTTTATCCCATCCATTAGAAATTATGAATTCCTTAAAAATTATTGTGCGAATTAATTAGAGAATATTTCGTCCGTTCTCAGTTGGTACCGAAAAAGACTTTTTGACCCTGGATTTGTAGAATTTCCTTTGGTTTATGAATATACCTTCCCCACATCTGAACCCCCATTAAATGATTGAACTTATGAAGTTGACAGATTTGAACCTCCTAAGATCTAAAACACACTTTTTAACTGTAACATTTTCTACTGTTTAACTACATATCTGTAAATATCTGACCACACGACCAAATTTCAAATTCGTTTAGTTTTATTAACATTGGGTAAGTGTATTTGACAATCATTTCACCTGACTGAAATTTCTGTACTGGTTTATATATTTTTCTCGAGCGAGAAAATTAAATTGGCTTTCACTTCACATTTTGGCTGCAAACTAGTCTAATCAGGACATTTTCATACTACAATGGCATTCTATTATGTATTATGTAAATATCTACTCCTTTCCTACTAGATAAATCTTTATAAAAAATTGTATATATTTTTCACTAACTTTATTTATTACTGCCTGAATAGCCCAACAAACTCATACTTTTTTTAATTTTGTTCAAACTTTTCGATCATATCCCCCCACTGTGCCGTCATCAAGACGTGATCTGCCACCATGATATTAGTATTTGCTGTGTACAATTTTTCGTACTTCTTTTTTTCCTTTCATTTCTAATTAATAGTTTGTCATTATGCGAATGTTTAACAAAGTTTTTGTTTGTCGTTATTGCCAAGTTGCCTAGTTCCTAATAGGTGGGTCCCTCTCACGTCTTTGACGCACGATGAGCAGCCATACATCATCATACACAATCGTTTGTTGTGTACGTTTTTGCGTACAATTTATGTGTTTTTTTCGGCCTGCTTTTTGTTTTATTAAATTAATACCTTGTCATTATGACTATGTGCGTTTTGTTTTACTTGTTGTGTTGTTGTTGTTGTTGCTGGTGTGTGTCGTTACTACACTATGTTGGCAATTAGTTGTGCGTTGTAGGTTTTTGTCTCTCTGTGACAATTAACAGTTCTAAATATGTTTATAATTACATTTGGTTACAGCAAAAACGTGAGTGATTATGGGCCTCTAGTGCTTTTGTAGTGTGTTTTATGACTTGTCATCGCCGCCACAGCACTTGTTTAAGTGCGAATTCGGGGAATGTCCAACTAAAGTTGTCACTCGTACTATTTATATTCAAATTAAGTGATTTTACATAAATTGCTTGCAACTTTGTGGTGATATTTAATTGTAGAGCGAGAGACAGAATTAATGGCCGAAAGTTGCATTAACATGTAATTGATGAATAATTTTGTCGTTAAGTTGTTAAGTGCGTCCTGTTTTGGCTAGAGAGCGTTGCTTTTGAAATACCGCAATGCATTTTTGAGTTTAAGGAATGTGGTGGTCTATTATATGCACGCAGTTAATACGAATATTGCAGCAAATTTCAGTTATATTTGAATATCAATGGTAATTAGTTTTTCTGTCTATACTTTACTTAGAAAGTAGAGTAGCTCCAATGTTGCCTTACATGCTGTATTAGTGCAGGAAACCATTTATATCTAGACGGGGGTATGTAAACTATGAAGCCAGAAGGAAAATCTTAACATATAAAAATCAAACACGCTAATTTTCGAAACTGTTCAACCAAATTCAATGACATTTAGTGGATGTGTAAGATTGGTTCCAGCTTTAAAGAAAGTATACTTTTGAATCCGATAGGTGGCGCTGCTGTCAAGATGTAAAAACTTATTTGCCAACTGTGTTATTAAATTATATATTGCAAAGGATAATTAAGCTGTTGAATAAAATTTTTGAATAGTTTTAAAGCTGATATATCAAATTTCTATGTTGAAATTATTTTTAGAGTCTGATATGGTAAAAGGCAATCAAATCAATGGATCATTATTTATATCGCCAGTGTTATGATTACAGTGAAGTGCTTAAAAATTAGTCCCAGGATTACTGAACTAATCCAAAAACCTATAAAATGAAGTATAAATGTAATCACACGGGAAATGTAGTGTCTATTGTCTAAAAGTACCTGTTCAAAGATTTGGGAAAATGGGATGTGTCCCTAATCTATAAAACATACCATGCTTCTTAAATTTTTACAAAATTTGTCTTATGTATCGACAAATAATGGTTTCTAACTACAGTGAAAGTTTTGTTTAAATGGACTACCGACAGAGCTTTTTAAGGTCGTCGGAAATGTCCTGGCAACGTACATGCACTAGTTCATAAACACGAAACAAGAAATGGGAGTGTTCTATGTTTAAGAAAAACGATCGTAGTATGTGCATCAAATAAAACGGGATTATCCTTTTACTCCTCGCATTCAAGGTCCTGTCTAGTGTGTTATGTGAAAGCCTTAAACTCATCCTAGCGAACCTGATTGGATCATATCAGTGTGGCTTTTACTGTAATGGCTGACTTTGGTATATCCGAGAAGCTGATGCGACTTTGTGGGGTGACACTGAGTGAAACGAAGTCTTTAGTGAAAATTGGCAAAATTTGACAGAGCCATTTTCTACCAAACGAGGCTTTAGACAAGGCGATAGTCTATCATGCGATCTTTTAAAAAGCATAATAGAGATCATTTCTATCACACGAGGCTTAAGACAATACGATAGTCTATAATGCGATCTCTTTAACAGTATAATGGAGATGATCATGCAGGAGGCTGCTAAAAGTTACATGCTGCTGGAGCATGCCAATGATATAGACGTCATTGGCCAAGGACTGCGGTTTGTTACTGCGACCTTTTGAAGCATTGAGAAGCAGTCGGCTGAATTGCATCTAGTGATTACTGATTATTTGCTTCAACGCAGAAAGAGTCTAATCGTTTGGGACGCTGCGTGAACTTTGACAAATATAACTTTGAAGTGGTAGATGATTTTGTCTACCTTGGCTCTGCCGTAAAAAAAATAATAATGTCAGCCTGAAAACCATGAGAGGAGTATTGATCACAAACCGCTGCTACCATACGCTAAGCGTTCGAGTAAAAAACAAAGCCCTCTCTCGTCAAACAAACATCCAACTCTACAAGCCACTGATCGTACCGGTATTGCACTACAGCGCAGAATCCTGGGCAAAGATAGAAATGGTTCACTCTATTCGTCGAGAGAATTTAGTCTGCATACCGAAACATCGAACAGTGGCATCAGACTGATTGATATCTCTGCGCAAGAAAAAAAATATTCATAAGGCACCATGGTTATCTCTAGATCAATTGACGATGAATCAGATAGAACACGAGGTGGTCGATAGAAGGCATGTATCAAGTATTCTGGACGTACGAGTTATGAGGGGTGCGAACATTGACTCCGATCACTACCTTACGGCAGTAGAAGTACGCACAAGGCTAAGCATGGCGAAAATCGTACGTAACCAGGCACAACGAAAGCTGGACATCGATAGAATGCAAACCACAGAAATAGCGGACGCCTACTCCAACCACCTTACTCAACTGCTACGGAAAGCTCTAACCCCTGATAATATTACCTCGCAGTGACAATATATAGCAGACTCCATAGAACGGACTGCGAGAAGCGTACTTGGGTACACAAAGCCGTCTCAAGAAGATGCCTGGTACTATGATGAATGTCGCAATGCCACGAGATAGAAGGAGCTGAAGATGAGGCAGGATGACTGCACAGAGTTGCTCCAAAGTAGAGGGGAAGCCCGAAAATTTTACTAGAGAGTTAAGGCGGGAATGCGTGGCACAGGGTTGCCCTCCTGCAAGGACAGCGATGGCCAACTAGTGACGGACCCGTTCTGAAAATATGGAGAAATCATTTCAGAAATTTACTGGATACGGATACCACTCCAGAAGACCCCACTCCAATCCATGACGATGGTATTAACTGTCAACCTCAGAGCCAGAGCGAGATACGTGTGGCAATATCTCTCTTAAAAACAACAAAGCTGCTGGAGCCGATGGACTCCTAGCTGAATTGTTTAAGGCTGGCGGTGAGGAGCTGATTAAGAGCATGCATCAGCTCATGGAGAACATCTGGCTAGAGTAGAGCATGCCCGGGGATTGGAGTCTTAGTCTGTTGTGTCCCATATACAAGAAAGGAGATCGTAGTGAATGTAAGAACTATAGTGAAATATTGTGTGAACGTCTAAAGCCAATTGTAGAAAAAGTAATTGGACCATATCAGTGCGGCTTTAGACCTGGAAAATCTACTACGGATCAAATATTCACTCTACAACAAATCCTGGAAAAAACTCATGAAAAGCAGGTCGACTACAAAGCTTCCGATAAGGAACAGGCTTTATAAGGCCATGTCTGAGTTTGGTATTCCTGCAAAACTAATTCGACTTTGCAAATGTACCTTGGAAAACACCAAATCCTCGGTTAAGATTGGTAAGGAGCACTCTGAACCATTCAATACAGAAAGAGGTCTCAGGCAAGGCGATAGCTTGTCCTATACACCATTTAATATAGTTATGGAGAAGGTGATGAGAAAGGCTTGTGTCAACATGTCTGGCACCATATTCCACAAGAGCCACATGCCACTAGCATATGCCAATGATATAGACATCATTAGGCGAAATCTGCGGGATGTTACTGCAGTTTTCTCATCGCTAGAAAATGAGTCAACAAAAATGGGTTTAGCGGTCAACGAGGACAAAACAAAAATAATGATTTCGACGAACAAAGAGTCCACTTGAAGGGGACGTTGAAAAGTATTGTTTTGAGGTATTAGATGAGTTTTATTACCTAGGCTCTTCTGTCAATAATAAAAACAGTGTCAACCAAGAAAGCAAGCGGAAAATATTGCTCGCCAATAGATAGTTTTACGGACTAAGGCAGCACTTTAGTAATGAGGTATGGGATAGCTTTTCGCGTTGTTGTGTATTAACACGCTTTCTATTTTTAGATTCACAACTAACGACACCTACTTGTTTATCGACGAATGCGAACGTCACTGTTTGAGGAGCTTTTTACTAGACATGCCGATTGACTCGACACTAATACTGCATAGTTGCTGTCAACAACACCGAGGGGGATCTCCCGCATGGTAGTCGCGTGTTCTAACCACTATGCCACGCACGCTCCAATGCTTTCTTTTGTCCATCGGACAATATTGCAAAATTGCACGGGAGGTACAAATTCTACGCATTTTTTCTGATGAACAAAGCATAGACAAGTTCTTGTGCGGATTATGTTGACGTGTGGCCTTCGTTGATTCCATTTTCGCACCGGTGTGTTTGGGCTTCTCGATGGTTTCTTGAAGCATTTAACACAAAGAGTGCTGATGATGATAGCTTGGCAACTATCGAAATAGCTATCCGCCCTGCCAGCTGTTGTTTCACACAATTCTTGTAAATCAAAATCTTTTATTATTATTATTATTAGCTTTTAAAACAACTTGACAACATATATATTTATATTTTAGTGTATAAGTCAGAAGCCAAAATTATTAGAGATTTCCATTCGCTTCGATCTTGTGCGCACCGCCTCCAGTCAGTCCTACCAAGCAGCATCAGTGATTCCTCCACCTGGTCCCTCCAACGTAGTCGCGGTCTCCCTCTTTTGCGCCGTCCTTCGAGGTCTTGATAGAATACCTTTCGCGCCGGAGTTTCCTCATCCATTCTCACGACATGGCCTAGCCAGCGTAATCGTTGCACTTAGATTCGATTGACAACATCAATGTCGTGGTATAACTCGTACAGCTCATGGTTCATCCGAATCCTAAACTCGCCGTTTACGCAAATGGGTCCATATATTTTGCGGAGTATTTTTCTCTCAAACACCGCCAGATGAGCTGCATCTGCCTGTGTAAACACCCAAGTTTCGGAGGCGTACAACAGGACTGGTAAAATTAGTACCTGGTACAGCTGGACTTTGGTAGTTCGAGATAGGGTGGTGTTTATAAAGTGCTCGCGTAGTCCAAAGAAAAACCTGTTGGCAAGCACTATTCTCCGTTTTATTTCGAGGCTGACACTGTTGTTTTTGTTCATGGCGGATCCGAGGTAGATAAATTCATCCACTACCTCAAAGCAATAGTTTTCAAAGTTCACGCTTCGTCCCCAACGGGTTGACACTTTGTTCGATGATACCATTAACTTCGTCTTGTCCTCATTCACTGCCAAACCCATTTTTGCTGACTCCCTTTCAACTGATGAGAAAACAGCTGTTACCTCTCGCATCGTTCGACCGATAATGTCGATATCATCATCGACATCGACATGTTAACCGCTGCTTTCCTTAACACCTTCTCCATCACTATGTTGAACAACATAAGAGAAAAATCCAAAACTCTATTAGTGATAATAGAAAATAGATCTCAAACTGAACAATGAAAAACATATTCATATTCTGCACAGATCGACAATAACAAACAAGAGCAAAATATTTCACTATCTTAAATTATATGTTTGTACATAGAAAAAACCTCTGTGCCTTATTTCCCTAACTTATCAGTTTGTATGAAATACGCACATACTTTTTTCATTCGCATATACTTACAATATCACCGTGTCACTGGGTAAATCCACTGGCACCGCCAAAATTCCTATGTTACGGCAACCCAACGACAAACGTCCTAATGTGCCCGTACAATGGCAATGCTTTTGTGACCACAACTCACAGACCGCATGCAACGAACGTTGTTGTTGTGTGGAGAAATCCTCGTGATTACCACCAGATGCTGACGATGATGATGCAGACAATGAAGTCTCGGATGCTGACGTTTCAGATGATGCTGCGCTACTCTGCTTTTTCTGGCTAACATGATACTCCTTAAGCGTTTTCTCATACAAAATCTGAGCCTCCCTCTCGGGATCCTCAGAGGGTAGCATAACATTTTCACGTATGCCAAAGAGATTAGTTAGACCTGAAGAATCAACACGATTACGTCCAAAGCTACTACTCGAACTGGAACTGCTGCTACTGTGTGTAGATGGTTGGGCCTGCTTAATAGTCGTTGTGGAATTGACGCTTGTAGTTGTGGTGGTGGTGGTAGAGGAGGATGAGTAGTTGGCTTTAGTGCTATCGTCATACGTTGTTGCTGAGTATGTTGTCGTCGTTGTGTTGTTGATATTCTCTAGGGAGCCTTTAAGGGTTTCCTTGTGTGTTTCCTGTGTTTGCCTCGTTTCCTGCTGCTGTTGCTCGTCTAGCTCTTGTTGTTTCCTTGCTGAAAATGTGGTTTCGTTTTCTTTATGTTTATCGTCTACAACCACGTTATGTGGCAGTTGTCGCTGCTGTTGCTGCTGTTGTTCCGCTTTTATGACTATGTCCTGGTTGTTATTTACATGTTGGTGCTTATTGTTACTATTCGTTTTCGGTTTTAATAAATTTTTGCTAAAGTTTTTTGCTTTAAACACTAGTTTCTTCTCTTCTATTTGTATTTTATTTACATCAATAACACTAAATTCTTTGGTTTGATTTTCTTCCACTTCGCTGCTTAGCAAAGTCTCTTGCAATTGCACCAGATCCTCTAAATTGTTGTGGGAGGATGTTGTTGTTGCCGTGGGTGATTGTGGTGGTGGTGGAGACATCGGCGGCATCGCAAATTGCTCTCCCTTTACCCCCTTTATGTTAAGTTGTATGACTAATTGTAGGACACACATGATAATGACAAAAAATATAACCGAGTCCTTGAGTAGAAACCAAGTTCGTGTACGGCAGCCACGTTTTCGAAAACCGGCCATAATTTGCAAAATGTTAACACTTTTATAGTTGTTGTTGTTGTTGCTGTTGTGGTTGTTGGTGTTATAGATAACAAACGTCAGTTGCTGCCGCTGTTGACAGCAGTTGTGTAGAACTTGATGTTGCTGCTGCTGCTGTTTTTGTCGTTGTAGCTGCCGTCGTTGCTGCTGTTGTTGCTGATGCTGCTGCTGATTGATGCTGTCAAGCATTTGTCATTTGATGACAGTTGTATGTGCAACACGTTTCGTGTTCATGATTTTTGTGTTGTCGTCGGTTTGTTGGTTCTTTAGTAGCTGTTGTATTGTTTTTGTTTTTTTTATTTGTTTTACACTTTTTGAATTCTATTTAAAGTTTTAGATTCAGCTAAGCTTTTTTCGACTGTTTTTCAAAGTTTATTATGTGCGCGACTTTTGTGAGATATTGTTTGGTTTTGTTTTTTATTATCATACCGTTGTCATTCGTTTGCTACTCGTCTGTCACAACTGTAAAGATAAATAAGAAAAGTGGGAAGGAATATTAGTAAATATATATCACCAAAGAGAAGCGTTTGTAGACAACAAAGTTAGAAAAAAATGCTATTTGCTGGGTTAAACCTAATATTGAGCAGGAAACGCCTTAAGCTGAAGTGTTATGAATGAAATTAACGTCGAAGAGTATCTTTTACATACGTCACATCTATCTTCTATACTATTAATATTATAAATGTGAATGTTTGTCTGTCTGTTTGAATGTTTGTTGCTCAATCACGCCTAAACGGCTGAAACGATTTCAATGAAATTTGGAAGACAGCGTACTATATGGTAAAACCGTAGGCTATAAATTTTTGACCTTACGGACGGGTAGGGAGTGGCAAAATTTTTTTTAGAGCTAGTGGAATAAAATTTGATAAAATATGAATATGCGGACGAAATTTGAATTTTCTGTCAGTGGGCGTGGCAAAACTGTATTTAAGCCCTAGAGAGATAAAATTTGATACACGTATAGTATTCGACAACACGAATAAAAATATGCAAACGAAATTTGATTTTTGGGTCTGTGGGCGGAGTGGGCGTGGCAAAACTGTATTTAAGCCCTAGAGAGATACAATTCAATACATAGATAGTATTCGACAACACGAATACAAATATGCAAACGAAATTTGAATTTTGGGTCAGTGGGCGGAGTGGGCGTGGCAAAACTGTATTTAAGCCCTAGAGGGATAAAATTTGATACACAGACAGTATTCGACAACACGAATAAAAATATGCAAACGAAATTTGGATTTTGGGTCAGTGGGCGGAGTGGGTGTGACTAAACTGTATCTAAGCCCTAGAGAGATAAAATTTAATAAATAGATAGTATTCGACAACAAATATGCGGACGAAATTTCAATTTTGGACCAGTGGACGGAGTGTGCGGGGCAAAACTGTATTTAAGCCCTAGAGAGATAAAATTTGACAGATAGTATTCGACAACCCGAATATAAATACGCAGACGTAATTTTAATTTTTGACCCAATGGGCATAGGTTTTTATTTTTTTATTAGTAAATGGGCATACAATTTTTGTAGAGCTAGAGGTATAAAATTGATACCCAAATATTACTCGACAACACAAATATGAATATGCAGACGAAATTTTAATTTTGGAACCAATGGGCGTAGTGGGCGTGGCAAAACTTTTTCTTAGAGCTAGAGGGATACAATTTTATACCCAGATAGTGCTCGACAATAAGAATATGAATATGCAGACGAAATTTTAATTGTTGACTCAATTGGCGAAGTGGGCGTGGCAAAGCCTTTTTTAGAGCTAGTGGGATACAATTTTATGCTAAGATAGTACTCGTCAATACAAATATGAAAATGGGGACGAAATTTTAATTTTGGAACCAATGGGCGTAGAGGGAGTGTCAAAACTTTTTTTTAGAGCTAGAGGGATACAATTGTATACCAAGATAGTGCTCGACAATAAGAACATGAATATACAAACGAAATTTTAATTGTTGACTCAATTGGCGAAGTGGGCGTGGCAAAACTTTTCTTTAAAGCTAGAGAGATAAAATTTGATACCCCGGTATTACTCGATAACACGAATATGAAAATGCAGACGAAATTTTAATTTTAGAACCAATGGGCGTAGTGGGCGTTGCAAAACCTTTTTTAGAGCTAGAGGGATACAATTGAATACCCAAATAGTACTCGACAACACAAATATGAATATGCAGACGAAATTTTAATTTTGGACCCAATGGGCGTAGTGGGCGTGGCAAAACTTTTTTCAGAGCTAGAGGGACAAAATTTTATACCCAGATAGTGCACGACAATAAGAATATGAATATGCAGACGAAATTTTAATTGTTGACTCAATTGGCGAAGTGGGTGTGACAAAACTTTTTTTTTTAGAACCAGAGAGATAAAATTTTATAACAACATAGATCCCGACAACGCGAATATGAATATGCAGACGAAATTTTAGTTTTGGACAAAAAATTGGCGAAGTAATTTCCGATAGGGGGCGTGACATGGGACCGGCCGTGGCATAGTGGTTAGAACACGCGACTACCATGCGGGAGATCACAGGTTCAACTCCTGGCTCCAGTCATATTAAAAAAAAGAAAAATTTTCTTTCATTGTCGGCTCCCCTCGATTGTTGTCGACAACAACTTCGCAGTATTAGAGTCGAGTCAATCGGCATGTCTAGTAAGAGCTACTCAAAACAGTGACGTTTGCATTCGTCGATAAACAAGTAGATGGCGTTAGTTGTGAATCTAAAAACAGAAAGCGTGTTAATTCACAACAACGCGAGAAGCTATCCCATACCTCATTCATGGGGTGTAAAGGGAAATTAAGTAAGTTAAGGGCGTGACATAATATTTATTAGGGTTACTGTGATAACATTTAATATGCAGATAAAACGTAGCACAACAGATATAAAAATGTAGACGAATAGTTTTTTTGTGATCAGTGGATGGGTCTTATGTGCCAAAAGTGTTTTTATAACTATACAGAAATACACAGATCCCTGCAGAAGAAGGTAAAGGCATTGACGCCTAATGAGTGGTGCTATACTGGAAAAAAGCCAGTAGTCGCAACAGATATGATATAGAGACTGGTGGCAAGTACTGGTAGAGTAGTCGCAAATGTTGAACTAGTTTTTTGAACTTGCCCTATAGAGGCATTGACGCCTAACGTGTGGTGCTATACTGCAATAAAAGCCAGTAGTCGCAACGGCTACGCTTTATAGACGTGTAGCAAGTACTGGTAGAGTAGTCGCAAATGCTGAACTAGCGAGTAGTGGTTTTCGTATGACAGCCCAATGTTAAAATCGTCACTTGAAAGCATTAAAGGGGAAATGAAGAGCGGCTAGTCGGTATCGCTTTGGGGCTAGTGGTAGAGTACTTCTGCAGCACTACTTTCTTCTGAAGGGATACTACAACGTTTTATATGAAGACGAACATTTTAGTGGACGAAGGGGATAGTATTTGATATATATGTGTATTTAGACAATAATATACAGACAAAATATTTTATTTCTATAAGTGTTTTAGTTTTAGGGCTACACCAATTTGTTTGATTAATTCAATATACAGATAGTACCCGGCACTCGCCACTAAGCATATGATGGCAAACATTTTATTGCTACTCGGTGTGAAAAGGCGACGTGAGAAAACTTTTTTAAGGGCTATATAAGGTAATATTTGTACAGGGCCAACATATTGTAATATCAATACCCCCAAAGCGATTGTGCCCAAATTCCGTATTTTGTAAAAGCTTAGCAGGATAAAGTTTCGGAGGAAAAATTTGAAGTCCAGGCACACCCCTTCTGGTATCACCTATACAAATGAACCATTCCGCCCACTTTAGAAATCGGGAATTAATTTCAATATCCCCAAACGCGATCATGTCCAAATTGTGTACTTAGTTAAACTGTAGCAGGATAACGTTTCTGAGATCAAATTGGAAGTCTAGTCTAGTAATAATATCAATACACCCAATGCAATCGAGCCCAAATTCTGTATTTAGTAAACCTATGGCAGGATAAAGTTTTGGAGAATAAAAGTGGAAGTCTAGCCACGCCCCATTTTGTACCTCCCATACCCATCTAGTACTGTCCACTTTAGAAATCGAATAATATCATTAATACACCTAACGCCATCGTACTCAAATTCTGTATATAGTAAAGCTAAAGCAGTATAAAGTTTTGGAGAAAAAATCTGGAAGTCTAGCCACGCCTGTCTGGTACCTCCCATACAAATGTACCATTCCGCCCACTTTAGAAATCGAATAGTAACATCAATACACTCGATACGATCGTGCCCAAATTCTGTATTTTCTTAAGCTATAACAAGATAAAGTGTTGGAGAAAAAAGTGAAAGTCTAGCTATACCCCTTCTGGTACCTCCCATACTAGTTTACCATTCCGCCTATTTTAGAGATGGAGTAATAATATCGATACACCTCAAACGCGGTTATGCCCAAATTCTGCTTTTAGTAAAGCTAAATCAGGATAAAGTTTTGGAAAAAAAAACTGGAAGTCTAGCCACGCCCCTCCACTCCGCCCACTTTAGAAATCAGGTAATAATCTCAATATACAAAAAAAAAAATTTATATATAACTGACGGTGAGGGTATATGTAACTGAACCGACTGAACTTTCTTACTGGTTTATCTAGATGCCATTATCCTTGTAAAAAGTTACAAAACTATACATACATACAAATCCAAAATAAACCATTTCGCAACACTGTGCAATGTTGAGTAAATCTACTTAATATGAAGCTTTATAACCAACTTGTGCTACATACTCTTTTACATTCATAACGTAGAAAAATAGCACAGCTTTGATAAATATCTGAAATCAAAATCAAAGCTGTTTATCAACAATATGTTTCCTGTATCCATGTAATTGTTTACGTTAACAAATAGTAAAACCCCTCTCTGATATCTATCCACCTTAAAATCCATGTAATGTAGTAATTATTTCCTTAATTAAGAACATTTGCAAAAATTTTCCTTCTACAGTTGAACAACATAATTTGAATATTATCTCCAACGAAAATTCGCCTTAAGCATTGAACTTGTCATACGCTGCTGCATATACATAGTAACTTGTACATTATTAATTTCTTGGCCAGACACAATGACTCCTCTTCTGCATTACTTTGATGCCGTTGTTGTTGTTGCAACCATAATTGCATACAACATATTCTCATACATTGTGCATGTGTACTACATTCCAGCGGCACAAGTGCCACCAGACCTAATTTCATACAGGTTTTCAGGGTCAATTTCATGGAACTCTGCTGCTGCTGCTGCAAAAAAAACACAACAGTTGAACATAATTGTTTTACTGCTCGTTGTTGTACATTCGCTTATTCTCTTAGACGAAACACAATTTTTGCTCAGAGCTCAAGTATTTTCATATATCAACAACAGAAAATCAATTCCACGTACATAAATTAAGTAAATGAATGTAAGATCAAAATGAAAACGTCAGCAACAACAACAAGAAAAAAATTAAATAAGTTAAAAAAAATCGGTAAACAAATCTCATGCCCTGGCAGTGATGCAAAAAACTAAGGCAGCAGCAGCAGCTGATAAGAGACTTTTTCAAGTGGGTTTTTTCTGGCATGGAATGTCAAACCCTACAGAAGGCATATGAACAAGCGCATATAGTAGATTTGGTAACAGGAGATGCTTAAGCTACATCGCCTGGCCGAAGGAAACTAAGGATGTACATTTAATTGATGATGTTGTTAGTAAAACAAAGTTTTTGTAACTGTTCATAACACTATGACACAAAATCGAACATTTTGAAAAACACCCGAACGTGACTACAGGTTCCATAGTACTACCGGAGCTGAGTAAAATCCCAGCACAGTTCGGCGATATTAGCTACCAATTTAATTAATTGTCATCTAAACATTTTGAAACGTCTTGGGTCCCTCGAAAAAAGGTGACGTCAGTTTTTGGCCAACAGGTCCTGCAGTTTTGAATAGAGCGCTTTCTATACTTTGGCAAAGTTGTAGCTAATAGTCCGCTTAAGAAATTGCTGTGATAGTATTTCCCCTCAAAATTAGACTTCCCTCGTTTTATTTCAAAAAATTTCGAAACACAGGGGATATATCAAATCATATCATGTAAGCATTATAGGATACGAGTTAGACCATAAGCATCTTAAGATCAAATTCGTTCCAGGATATTTTAAGACGATTGAGCTATGTCCGTATGTCTGGCTGGCTGCCTGGTTGTCCAACTCGAGCAAACCTTAACGGCTCGGTATGAAAATTTACCAGTTTTATTTTTTTCAAACCGAACAAATGGGATTGTAAATTGGCAGAATAGCCCCACCCTTCTGGTACCTCTCATACAAATATGTCTATTTTTGGATAATTAATATTTCTTTCATAACTGCCAAATAGACGACCGGAGGATATTTGAATTTGGTCAGTTTATTTATATTGCAATAGTAAGCAAACGCTAAGACAACCGAAACCTTTGCCACACCCCTTTTTGTACCTCCATACAAATGACCGAATTGATCCTCATGGTTTTACATACATATCTTTTTATACCATCACCCTTAGGGATGAGGGTATATATCATTTGATACGACCCAAAAGTGTAACACATAGAAGGAGTGACTTTAGACCCTAAGTTTCTTTGAATTAAATTCGATTCATGACTTTTTAAGTCGTTTGAGCCATGTCCGTCTGTCTGTCTGGCTGTCCGGCTGGTTCGCACGATAACTATCAAAAGACGCAACCAAATGTTTTGAAATTTTCCACGATTTAATATTTCCCCAAAACTACTTACGGTATTGCAAATGGTCTACATGGCCCCGCCCCTTCTTGTATCTCCCATACAAATGTACCTTTCCGCCCACTTTAGAGATATAGTAATAATATCAACACACGCAATGCGATCGTGCCCAAATTCTGTATTTAGTACAGCTATAGCAGGATAACGTTTTAAAAAAAAAATTGTAAGTCTAGACACGCCCCTTCTGGTACCTCCCATACAAATGTACCTTTACGCCCACTTTAGAAACAGGGTAATAATATCAATACACTCGACACGATCGTGCCCAAATTCTGAATTTTGTTATGTTATAATAGGACAAAGTTTTGGAAGTCTCGACATGCCCCTTATAGTACCTCCCATACTAATGTACCTTTCCGCCCACTTTAGGGATGTAGTAATAATATCAATACAACCAACACAATCGTGCCCAAATTCTGTATTTAGTAAAGCTATAACAGGATAAAGTTATGGAGAATAAATCTGGAAGCCTAGACACACCCCTTCTCGTACCTCCCATAGAAATGTACCCCTCCGCCACTTTAGAAAAAGGGTAATAATATCAATACACTCGACACGATCGTGCCCAAATTCTGAATTTTGTTATGTTATAATAGGACAAAGTTTTGGAAGTCTAGACATGCCCCTTATAGTACCTCCCATACTAATGTACGTTTCCGGCCACTTTATGGATATAGTAATAATATCAATACAACCAACACAATCGTGCCCAAATTCTGTATTTAGTAAAGCTATACCAGGATAAAGTTATGGAGAATAAATCTGGAAGCCTAGACACACCCCTTCTCGTACCTCCCATACAAATGTACCACTCTGCCCACTTTAGAAATCGAGTAATAATATCAATATAATAGGAAATTATTTGTTTTACTGAGGGTAAGGGTATATGTAAGTCGGGTTGCCCGACTGAAACTTTCTAACTGGTTTCAATTACAAATCGGTTAATTTCAATAACTCAAGACTTAAACAATATCTTATAGTGGGTGATGGTATTTATCAGTCAGTTTATCTGACTGAAATATCTGTACTAGTTTGTATGTACACTGAATTCACTTTGAATTCAGCAATCCTAACTATTTGACACACCCCTTCTAGTAGCTCCCATAAAAATAACCGATATTCCCCCTTTTATGTACATATAATTTTTGTATGTACACTGAATTCAGAATGCCATATCTACGGAACCACTGGGCCGATTTCACTCAAACCATCTACAGAAACATCAACTTACTCCGAAATTTTGTAAAAATCAGTCGATTCATTTGTGGCCTATTGCAACTTACGAACGTGGTTCATAAATTTGAGGCCTGAAGTTTTAAAGAATTCAACACGCTTCGGTTTTCTGCGTCCAGTTAGTCTTACCAGATGGTGGCACATTGCCAACCACTTAGTATTTCCAACGAAGTTTGGGTCTCCCTGCTCTGCGCCGTCCTTCAGGTTCGCCTTCAAACACCTTTCTGGCTGGAGCATTTACATCCATCCTGGCAACATATCCCAGCCATCGTAGTCGTTGGATTCTGATTATTTTAGGTACGTTGATTTCGTGGTAAATTTCATACAGCTCATAGTTATTCCAATGGCGAAACTCGCCGTCGAAACAGATAGGTCCATATATTTTTCGGAGTACTTTTCTCTCAAATACTCCCAGGTTTTATATGTCCGTTGTAGTAAGCACCCACGATTCGGCGGCATTCAACAGTACGGGTAAAATTAACACCTGGCACTGCTGTTTCTTCGTATCTCGAGATAAGGTGGTATTACTAAAGGGCTGCCGAAATCCGTAAAAACATCTATTGGCTAGTACATTATTTTTCTTGTTGACGGAAGATCCAAGGTAGGTAAACTCATCTACTACCTCAAAATATTAATTTTCAATGTTGATGGTGCGTCCTCATCGAGAGGACTCTTTGTTCGTCGAAATTATTATTTTTGTTTTGTCCACGTTGACCGCTAAACCCATTTTTGCTGACTCCTTTTCTAGCGATGAGAACATCCAGCGGAATTCGGCCAATGATGTCTATATCATCGGCATAGGCTAGTGGCATGTAGGTTTTAAGGAATATAGTGCCAGACATGTTGACACCAGCCTTTCTCATCACTTTCTTTATAACTATATTAAATAGTGTACAGGACAAGCTATCACCCTGCTTGAGACCTCTTTCCGCGTTGATTGGTTCAGAGTGATCCGTAACAATCTTAATAGAGGATTTAGTGTTTTCCAAGGTACATCAGCAAAGTCGAATTAGTTTAGAAGGAATACCAAACTCAGACATGGCCTCATATAGCCTATTCCTTATCGGATAGTTGAAGGCAGCTTTGTAGTCGACAAAGAGGTGGTAGGTGTCGATTTGCTTTTCATGAGTTTTTTTTATTATTTGTCGTAAGGTGAATATTTGATACGTCGTAGATTTACCAGGTCTAAAGCCGCACTGATACGGTCCAAGTAGTTTTTCTACAATTGGCTCTAGACGTTCACACAATATGCTCGGAAGGACCTTGTACGCAATTGGTAAAAGGCTTATTCCACGGTAGATCTTACATTCACTACGATCTCTTGTCTTGTTGTTGAGGGACATAACAGACTGAGACTCCAATCCTCGGGCATGCTCTCCTCAAGCCAGATGTTCTCTATGAGCGGATGCATGCTCTTAATAAGCTTCTCCCCGCCTGCCTTAAACAATTCTGTAGGCAGACCATCGGCTTTAGCCGCTTTGTTGTTTTTAAGGCGGGATATTGTGACATGTATCTCACTCTGGCTTGGAGGTGGACAGTTAATACCATCGTCATGGATTGGAGCGGGGCCTTTTGTAGTGGTGTCCGTATCCAGTACATTTCTGAAATAATCTCTCCATATCTTCAGAACGTTGTCCGGGTCCGTCATTAGCTGGCCATCGCTGTCCTTGCAGGAGGGCAACCCTGTTTCACGCATTCTCGTCTTAACTTTCTGGTAGAATTTTCGGGCTGCCCCTCTACTTTGGAGCAACTCTGTGCACTCATCTCTGTCTCTTCTTTAGTTTCTTCTTTTTCCGTCTAAAAAGATGAGTAGCCGCTCGTATTTTCGCCCATTTCACGAACGGCTCGCATTGCCATTGGCTGCAGTTTCGCCCTGTATGCAGCATCCGTGTCTCTCGTGGCATTGCGACATTCATCATCGTACCAGGCATCTACTTGAGTCGACTTGGAGTACCCAAGTTCGCTTCTTCCAGTCCGTTCTATGGAGTCGGCTATATAATGCCACTGCGAGGTAATATTATCAGGGGTTGGAGCATTCCGTAGCTGTTCCACGTCGCAGTATTCTCCTCTTGCCAGGATTTTATAACAGCCGCCGATTATGGGTCAGATGGTGTCCAGGCTCACTCTGAGCCGCTCACAGTTAGCCTTGCTCTGACGGGTGTCAAAAGCACGTTTCCAGGCATTACCACATAAAGGTACTCCGTCCGCAGTAGTACCACGTATACGAAGCTCTGTACATGCACCAGCTCATAAACTCGATACGACTAAAGGAATGCCTGCATGATGATTGAAGTCTGATTGTACAGCGTCTTGTGCATAAGAAAAGCGATCCAAGTGTGAGTACCAACTATTGCGGGATCAGCCTTTTTTTGCATTGCATACAAGGTCCTGTCTAGTGTGTTACATGAAAGACTAAATCCCTTCCTAGCGAACCTGATTATACCTTATTAGTAAGTCTTTAGACCTGGTAAATCAACAACCAATCAGATATTCACAGTATGACAAATCCTGGAGAAAACCCAAGAAATGCAAATCGACACCTGTCATCTGTTATCTATTACAAAGCCGCTGTGGCTGAGTAAGGTATCCCCGCGCAGCTTTTTGGCCGTTGCGGAATGACTCTGTCTGACACGAAGTCTTCACTGAGAATAGGCAAAAATCTGACTGAGCCATTTTATACCAAGCGAGACTTTAGACAAAGCTATAGTCTGTTATGCGGTACTTATGGAAATAATCATGCGGAAGGCTGCAGTAAACAGGAATGGTACCATCTTTAACAAAAGTCAGAAGCTGATCGCGTATGCCGATGATTTAGATTGCATTGGCCATGGATTGCGGGATGTTACTGCGGCCTTTTAAAGAATAAAGAAGCAGTCAGCTTAAGTGGGTCAAAAGCACGTTTCCAGACATTACCACATAAAGGTACTCCGTCCGCAGTAATACCACAAATACGAAGCTCTGTGAGTAGATTTGAAGTGCAATTGGCAAGGATCACTCTGGGTTTGCCAAGTTAAACTGATCAAAAGCTTCACCTTGCATCACACTCTCGGTTTACCCGACTGTAACTTTCTCACTTGTTTTGTTTTTAAATACCTTAAAAACCCTCAACCTCAAATCTTCAGGCTTCTAAGCGCGAGCTAGGACTTTATTTTAGACAAAAAGTTTCTTTGTGAAATTTTCTTACAATTCATTGTAGATTCCGAAAGTTATTTTTCCTTGGAAAATAATTCTCAGATGTCTCAACAAATGAAGAATACGCACTCATAGGGTATTTGTAGCTTCGACCTTACTTTGTAGTTTTCTTTTCTGCCATTCTAACAATGCAATTATTCGCAAGTGTAAAAAATGTTTACCAAAAAAAAAAAAACACAAAAACAATCACAAAATCCTCAGCAACAACAGTCACTGCAACAATGTCTAGACTGACCAATGATTTAAAGCCCAAATCAATTTTGGCTTAATGAATGGCCTAAAAATTCAAAACAAAAACGAAAATGTAAAACAATCTGCGTTTTTTTTTGGTAGTTTAAGTGAGTAATGACACAAAAACCTGTTAAACCACATAATGTTGCACTCATTCTCAAAAATGCAGCACTACAATATGTGACACAACAAAAGGAAACAGCAAGCCGCCATGTCTCCCCTAAAATAAAGTGGCAATTTTATACGCCGGTGGAACCACTGGCAACGATTCGTACCAGTGGTATTGGTTACATCATACCCCACCAAGTGCTGTTCGTTGCTGTCACTGCTGGTTTATTGATATTTCAGCAATTTTATGATAAATTGCACATAAATATATAACATAAATAAATATTTTTGTGTTTTAATAAAATATAAATAATATTTCGTTTTCTATTAATATTTTATGTTTTCATAATTTATTGAATCTTTTATTGCCATGGAATATAGATCAGCTACTATAGATATCACGTCAGGCTAACAGTTTCTCATATTTCCTGTTGATTTACTGCCAAGAAAATTCAGTTTGAATTGAAGAAAACTTTTTTTATATCTGTTCGTGACATTATTGTTTGCTTTGGCAAAATTTAACTGCACCAAAAGTTTTATGACATGTCTATGTAGATATGTGTGTGTGTCTGTGTGTTAATATTCTGCTTTATGTATGACAAAAAAGAAAAATTATCATAAAAAAGTAGTTGAGCAATTGTGTTGAGCAAGACTGTGTGTATGTTCCTATGCGAAAAGTTTATAAATCTTATATAACAAATATGAATGTTAGCAAGACTTTTAACAAATCACAAAATTTATAAGAGAACTTGTTAAGTTTTGAAAGGAATTCCTAAAAGTTGAAGCAAGGAAGCATCGATAATTTTTTGGGCGAATGAGAGAAAATTTGCAAACATATAACGCGATGACGGATAATAAGGGATAGTTGAGTGGCTGTCGTTGTAAAACAGTTGAGTAGATTAATTACGCTAGTTTACTGATAAAGTGTAAACTTACAACAGGAAACATTTTTGATAGTGGGCAAATAGTTACCAAGCAATTACCAACCTTCTTTACCATTAAGAGAAAATAAGAGAGAATTCTATATATTAATTTCTTGAACTAAACTGACTCATAAATACCCTTACCCATAGGGTTTATTAGGGGAATGGGGAATTTTCTAATTTTGATTGTTATTCATCTGGGAATAACCAGAATCTCTCTTCAGAGGTCTCCAAGGAGGTCACAACGTCCGAGTGATCACGTATTCCCCGGGCAATGTCATTGAACATCTGTTCAGTGGTAGCAAATGTGAGAAGGCGCGATATTGAGTAACCTAATCGGCATGCTACCACCCGATGCGTCTTAGTGGCTTTGGCAGCCCCATGAAACTAGGATCAGGCGAGGTGGCCTAATAAGCCACTCTCCTTAAACAAAACCTATTACTATGCAAACACTAAGAAAAAACAAGAAAAACCCTAATCATGACTATCCCGGCGAACATTATAAGGACCATGGTTTAAGGATACGCATCTGGAATGTCCGAACTCTTCCATAGATGGCGCCTCGATCAAATAAGCGGAAATCCTCGACAAATACAAGGCTAACAACACCGCCATACATAAAATGCGATAGATGGGACATGGATACACACGAGGAAAGAACTCTGACAAAATTCACAGCTGCCATGCAGAGAGATATGGATTCATAGTCGTCAAGAGACTTCGACATCTGGTCTCGCGGTTTAACCCTGTAAGTGACCAAATAGCCACTATCCGCATCAAGGCGAAAAGTTTTTAAATCATACTGATTTGTGCACACGCCCCGACTGAAGAGAAAGACGAGGACATTTAAGATGCATTCTATGAGCGCCTGGAGGAAAACTATAACCGCTGGCCTGTCCATGACATTAAAATTGTTCTGGGGGATTCTTATGCTAATATAAAAAGGGATGATGATCTTGTTTCAGCAGTCGGAAGTTTAGTTTACAAAACATCATCTCCCATAACCGATTCAGACTGGTTAGCTTAGCGTCGACAAGAAACATAGTGGAACAAGATTTTTCACATAAAGATATCCACAACTTGGATATCTCCCGATCAAAAGACAAGAAACCAGAGTGCTTACTAGAGTGGCCATAGTGGAAATTTTTTTGAAAAGTTAAATTTTTCGCACTGAAAAATATGAGGTTGGGGATAAAAATAATTATGCATATTTTTTTTTTTTTTTGATTCCGAGTACCTCCTGGTTGAGCCCAAACATTACCCATTTAGGCTGAAGTGCAGAATATGGGGCGGGAGCCCGATTAAAAACCAAAAATATGCCATTGTCTTCATCTTGGCCCCCAAACATCGGAATGGTAGGTCAAAGTTGGCGCTCAGGCCCATGGGGCCCGGGGGGTCAAAAAAGGGGCCCTTTTCGGTTCTATGATGACCCCCCAAGTGCGGGTACTCAAGTGAAAGATATTTTCAAGACGAATCCAACGATGTTATTTTTCCTACGGGTCTCCTGGACCGGGTTAGAGCCATTTCCGAGATATACCAAGAAAAAAAAATTATTTTTAACTAAATTTAAAAAAATTTAAAAAAATGTTTGCGTGCGGCGCTTCTAAACCCAACATAGGTGTACCGTCATTTCGCCCAATGTCATTTCGCCCAAAAAAAAACCATGACATATCGCCCAAAACATGTCATTTCGACCAAAAACCTAACTACAACATGACATATCGCCCAAATGCTATGACAGAAGACCCAACTCAATTTTTGTGGGCGAAATGTCAGACTCATGACGACGGCACGCTCTGCTGCATACGTCGCAGTCAGTCTTGTACTCTCTCTCTCTAACTCGGTCCAGGAGACCCGTAGGAACCTAAAAATAACATCGTTGGATTCGTCTCGAAAATATCTTTCACTTGAGTACCCGCACCTGGGGGGTCATCATAGAACCGAAAGGGGCCCCTTTTTTGATCCCCCGGGCCCCATGGGCCTGAGCGCCAACTTTGACCTACCATTCCGATGTTTGGGGGCCAAGATGAAGACAATGGCATATTTTTGGTTTTTAATCGGGCTCCCGCCCCATATTCTGCACTTCAGCCTAAATGGGTAATGTAATAAAAGTTTGGGCTCAACCCGGAGCTACTCGGAATCAAAAAAAAAAAATATGCATAATTATTTTTATCCCCAACCTCATATTTTTCAGTGCGAAAACTTTTGGATTTCACATTTTAAATTTTATCTATATAACGCTATGGCCAGTCTAGTGCTTACATGGTAATTGATGGAAGGCATGTCTCAAGCGTTATGGGCGTGCGTGTGATGTGCGGTGCAAATATCGATTCGGATCACCACCTAGTTGCAAGCCAAGGTATGCACACGATTAAGTAGTGCTAAAAACACTCGTTACCAAACGCAATGGAAGCTACATATAACAAAGCTGCCTACCACCGAGATAGCCAATGCCTACTCTAACCAAATCTCTCAATTACTTCCAATAAACCCTTAATGCTGATGTTCCCGACACACAGTGTCAGCTTTTTGCGAATTCTACCACCACTGCCGCAACGACCGTACTGGGTTATGAAAAACCAAGCTCAGACAAGTCCTGGTACCACGAGGAATGTCGCGAAATGCCTGAAGATAAGGATGCTGCATACAGGGCAAAACTGCAGCCAATGGCAACGTGTGTGGTGACGAAGCGTTATAATGAGAAGAGGAGGAAGATAAAACGCCTTTTTAGGTGGAAAAAGTGTCTGTGGAATAAAAGAGAGAGCCAGGATATCCAAAACTACAAGGATATAAGTGAAGTCCGAAAGTTCTACCAAAAGATAAATGCAAAAGTTTTGGAACAGGGATCCCCACCGTTAAGGACAGAGACGGAAATCTGGTCCCGGACACGAAGAGTGTGCTGCAAATATAGAGGGAACACTTTCGATCTCCATTCGTTCCCGAAGGCAGCATCAGTGACGGGAACACACCAATCATCGACGATGCAGTAGACTGTCCAATAAAGCTGCGGGAGCCGATGGACTACCGGCAGAGCTTTTTAAGGCCGGCGGCAATGAACTGGCTACGTGCATGCACCAGCTCATAAACACGATTCGGCTCAAGGAATGCATGCCCTATGATTGAAACCTGAGTGTTTGATGTCCTGTGCTTAAGAAAGGCGATCTAAGTGTGTGTACCAACTATCGCGGGATCAGCCTTTTATGCATCGGATCTATGTCATGTCTAGTGTGTTATGAGAAGGACTAAATCCCTTCCTAGCGAACCTGATTAGATCATATTAGTAAGCCTTTAGACCTGGTAAATACACGACTAACCAGATATTCACACTATGACAAATCCTGGAGAAGACCCAAGAAATGCAGAGCGACACTTATCATATGTTTATCTGTTACAAAGCTGCATTCGACAGTCCGATACAGAAACAGAAATTGTTGGATGCTATGGCTGAGTTTGGTATTCCTGCGAAGCTGATAGGCCTTTGGCGCAATGACACTGACTGACACGAAGTCTTCACTAAGAATAGGCAAAAATCTGACTGATCCATTTTCTACCAATCGAGGCTTTAGACAAGACAATAGTCTGTTATGCGATACTTATGGAAATACTCATGCGGAAGTCATATCATTGGCCGAGGACTAGGTGATGTTACTGCGGCCTTTTATAGAATTGAGAAGCAGTCAGCTTAAGTGGGTCTGGTGATAAATAAGGTCAAAGCCAGGTTATTTGTGTCATTATTATTTGTGTTAATGTATTAAAACTACTTTCACTTGAAGTTTTCTTGGTATCGCCACTAAGTTTTTATTAAATTACTAGTTTGTATTGTTTTACTAACAATATCTATGAACACAAATTTGAAAACTCTAGTTATCTACATACTTCATATTACTATCTCTTGACAATTCTCATGTAAGAAGAGTATTTTCTTTAACAATATGATAATAACTTTTTGTCCAAGTAAATGTGACTACTTCAATTCTTTAAGATTTTTCACCATTTCACGTCTATCCCTCACCTTAATCCACATAGTTAGCTTCATTCATAAAATATGCATATGCAAATGTGATTTAACAACCATATGACTACAGCGTCTACACCCTTATATTAATAATATAATAATTTACACCCCAAAAATTCATAATATCCTTCTCCTCCTCCGACTGCACATTTCAAACATGGTTATAAATGTGTTGCATACGTGCACACCAATGTAAAACAGTTTTAGTAAAAAACAAGTGAAAATCTCGGATATAAAGAAAGTTTTTCTTTTAGTCTTTTCGTGGTGTTTTTGCTGTTGTTGTTTTGCTACAACTTTAAATTTGGTTATAAAACTTAAATCTTTTGTGCAGGTTAAGGGCGAGTGTGTGGTGGCTGGCTACATGTGTAAATAATGTAATGGAATGTAATATGTGGTAAAAGTGAGACGGGTAATATGATAAGAATGTAAGGTTATGCTTGTCGAGTGTTTTTTGTTTGCAGTTTACACATCATAATTTGCATATATGCTGTAGCGGCGACAAGGGGATTGATATATGGAATTTAGAAGATGTCCTTAAGAGATCTTTTATTAAATTTCCTTTGCGTAAACTAGAGAGTAAAGCAGTATAAAGATAGGGTGATTAAAGCAGTCACAAATAAAAGTTTTATATAGTCATATAGAAACACATTGAAACTATTCGGTCAAATGGTCAATATCTTCACAATGGGAAGATAGCACAGTACAACACATGATTTTGGGACTCAAGTCTGAGAACTGCACGTGAAAGTAGCCCCAAAAAGAAGAAATTCTGCATCATTCGTTTTGTCAAGTTACATGCCATAAAAATTTAATATCGATTTGAAGTTAGGAAGTAACGTATAGATGAATTTGTCACGTTTTAGGCACTTTTGTTTGAAAAGAAAGTAGAAAAGAATAAAATGGACCCCCAAAATGTTGACAACCACTCCAAACGAATTAAGGGCCATGATTTAGTGATATGCACCTAGAATGTTATAACACTGTATAGAACAGGTCGAAGTCTTCGAAGAATACAAGGCTGACATAACCGCTTAACAGGAAATCCGGTGGACGGGACATGGGTGATCGCGCATGAAGTACACACGGACAAGCACGAGTTTGGATGTGGATTTGTGGTTGGCAAGAGACTGATACACCAAGTCTCAAGGTTCAACCCGGTGTGTGAACGTATAGCCACCATAAGAGTCAAAACAAAGTTTTTCCACATAACACTTATATGTGCCCATGCTCCGACAGAAGAGAAAAGCGATGAGGACAAAGACGAGTTCTACGAGAGCCTAGAAAATGTATATGACCGTAGCTCGAGCAATGACATTAAAATTGTACTAGGCGATTTTAATGCTAAAATTGGCAGGGAAACCGCATTTGAGCCTACCATCCGAAAATTCAGTCTACACACCGAAACGTCGAACAATGGCATCATACCGATTAATTTCTCAGCGGCAAGAAATATGGTAGTTAGCAGCACTAGATTTGACTATAAAAATATTCATAAGGCAACATGGTTATCTCCAGATCAATTGACGAGGAATCAGATAGATCACGTGGTAGTCGATGGAAGGCACCCATCAAGTGCCGAGCCAGAGTGAGATACGTGTGGCAATCTCCCGCCTTAAAAACAACAAAGCTGCTGGAGCTAAATTGTTTAAGGCTGGCGGGGAGGAGCTGATTAGCAGCATGTATCAACTCATGGAGAACATCGGGGATTAGAGTCTCAGTCTGTTATGTCCCATATACAAGAAGAGATCGTTGTGAATGTAAGGAGATCGTTGTGAATGTAAGAACTACCGTGGAATAAGCCTATTACTAATTGCATTCAAGGTCCTTTCAAGCATATTGTGTGAACGTCTTAAGCCAATTGTAGAAAAACTAATTGGACCATATCAGTGCGGCTTTAGACCTGACAAATCTACAAAAATTCACCTTACAACAACTCCTGGAAAAACCCATAAAAAGCAGATCGATACCTACCACCCCTTTGTCGACTACAATGCTGCCTTCGACTCTCCGATAAAGAATAGGCTATGTGAGGCCATGTCTGAGTTTGGTATTCCTGCAAATCTGATTCGACTTTGCAGATGTACCTTGGACAACAACAAATCCTCGGTTAAGATTGGTAAAGATCAGTGTGAACCATTCAACACGGAAAGAGGTCTCAGGCAGGGCGATAGTCTGTCCTCTACACAATTTAATATAGTTATGAAGAAGGTGATGAGAAAGGATGGTGTCAACATGTCTGGCACCATATTCCACAAGAGCCAAATGCCACTAGCCTATGCCGATGATATAGACATCATCGGCCGAAATCTGCCGGATGTTACTGCAGTTTTCTCATCACTAGAAAAGGAGTCAACAAAAATGGATTTAGCTGTCAACGAGGAACAACAATGATTTTGACGAACAAAGAGTCCTCTCTATGGGGACGCACCGTGATCGTTGACAATTATTGTTTTGAGGTAGTCGATGAGTTTACCTACCTCAGATCTTCCGTCAACAAGAAAAATTATGTAAGCTAAGAAGCACTTAAGTAACACCACCTTACCTCGGAATACTAAGAAACAGCTATACCAGGTGCTAATCTTACCCGTTCTGTTGTATACTGCCGAATCATTGGTGCTTACTACAACGGACATACAAAACCTGGGAGTATTCGAGAGAGAAGTACTCCGAAAAATATATGGTACTATCTGTGTCGACGGCGAGTTTCGAGATAAAGTCAGAATCCAACGACTTCGAAGGCTGCGACATGTTGCCAGGATGGATGTAAATGCTCCAGCGAGAAAGGTGTTTTAAGGCGAACCAGAAGGACGGCGCAGAGCAGGAAGACCCAAACTCCGTTGGAAGGACCAAGTGGTAGGCTAAGTGCCATCATCTGGTAGACTAACTGGAGAACACAAGCAGAAGATTGAAGCGTGTCGAATTCTTTATTACTTAAGGCCTCAAATTTATGAACTACGTTCGTAAGTTGTAATTGGCCACTTAAGTAAGTAAGTAAGTAAGTAAGTATTTAAGTTGTCAATCAATTATCCTTTTCTCATTACTTTCACAAACAACCAATCGTATACCCCCCCCTAACATATCTTGTTATTCTCAAAAAACTGCATATGAAGGTAATTTGACTTAAATACCAACTCAATCATGATTAATATTAGCAAAGCCAACAACTTAAGCGATTTTCAGCTTATTTCACCATAAATGGCGGGGTTAGAGTAATTATAACCGCAAGCACCGCAATCATGATATTGTTTCACGTTTTCAATTTTCGCAAATTGATGTATAGAAAAAAAACACTAGATTCAACAAAACCAATCACATAACGAAACTAGCAAAAAAGAATAAAAAATAAATATATATTATATTATGAAGATTAAAACTCTTAAACAGTCATTGACACGACCAACACGACGTGAGAGCTTAGGGGAGGAGACATACATCCATCCCAGCTCTTGACAATAGAAAACTATAACTGATCTCCATAGTCAATACCACTGACACATACACTCAAGTGGATATCTTAGATAGACATATAAATACCGTTACTTGCACTTTACCAACACCACCACCACCACAATGTTACACTTAACATCATTTAAACAATTGAATGAAATCCATGTAAACACATATCATTGATGCCAGTAAATTCAACAAAATACACAATACTTAGACTAAAGATTTCAGGTTAACCCCCATCATGATCCATCAATTGTTGGTTGGTTGGTGGTGGTCTGGCGGCGTTTGCTTTTGTGTGTTGTTGCCAGCTATGACGCTCTCTTTGTGTTTTTTTTTTGTCTATCACACAGTCAGTGCCTTTGTGTTGCTATTTTTGTTTCTATTTTCAAATTTTATTGAATTGACATCACGTTCATAAATTAATAGACATAGAGTACACCCATAGAGCCCCACTCGTATATTGCTATGAACAAATACTATGTTTTGTTATAAATGATTTTAGTGTCAGCAAAATTTAAGTGTTCTATGTGAATAGAGCGAGAAATTTTGGCGTAAACAACTTTAGTTGAAATTGCAATTGAGATATGGGATGAAATTTGATGGGATCGATAAACAAACAAAAATCTGTCAATCAAGATAAAATCTGGAGTAAAGATTAAAAATTTCTTAATAAAGTAAATAATATTTTCGTAAAATTTAATTTATATCTTAGTAAAAATATTAAAAACTTGTTATAAATTCCACTTTAAAAAAAAGCTGTTTTATAGACGTATTGAACTTTCGATAGCCATAACTGTGAGGCTAGCTGTCATACTAATGAAGCATGTTAGAATTTGTATACGATTAACCTTAGGAATGATGGTATATATCATTTGATACGAAAATAAGGAGACGTTTTGGGACCCAAGTATCTTAAAACCAAATTCTTTTCAGGACTTTTTGAGACGATTGAGTCATGTCGGTCTGTCAGACTGGATGGGTGGTGGACATGATAACTCGAGTAAACCCTAACTGATCTTTATGATAATTTATCAGAAGTTATATTTACCAAAATTAAGTAATGGGATTGTGAAAGGGCAGAGTAGCCCCAACCCTTCTGGTAACTCCCGTACAAAATGACGCAATTTTGTCAAAATACTATTCCTTCAATAACTTTCAAACGGACTAGCTGTCCTTATAAAAATTGACAGACCCTCAGAAAACCAAATCCTTTGCCACACCTATTCTGGTAGCTCCCATACAAATGATCGAATCCACCCTCATAGTTTTACTTACATATTGACTCAGGAATAAATAAGGACACCTTCTGGTATCTCCCATATAATTTCCCCCCATAACTTTAATTACATTGTAACTGAATGTAAAACCACAGAGAACCGAGACATTTGCCACACCTTTTGTGGAGTAACCGTTTCTAAAGTTTTACTATATGTCAAGTCTGGCCATAAGACGGAAAATCATATAGGTGGGGGTATTTATCAGTCAGTTTTCCTGACTGAAACTTACATCAGAACAGCGATTTCAAATCGAAGATATTTCTTTCCAAAATTTGCGCCCTGTTCGCCAAACTAACAAGACACAACATCAAGTTTCTCCTTCTTCTTAATTGGCAGCAGCAACAGAAATTCATATATCAGTAGCCGCACGTAGAAAAGAATTCCAAGCGCTTCGGTCTTTTGCGCTCCGTAGATAGTTAGTTACAACAAGTGTAGTTAACAGCTCTTTCCCCTGGTCCATACAACGAAGTTTTTGTCGCCCCTCCGGCGCCGCCCATCGAGTTTATTGCCGAACACTTTTCGAATTGATCCATTTTCATTCATACATGCAAAGTGTCCAAGTCTGCTTATTCAGTCTATTCATGTAGAATTAGACGACGGTACTCGCCGTTTATGACGATGCTTCCAAATATTATTCGATGTATTTTTTCTCTCGAAGATTCGCTGTGTAATTCCCCAGGATTCTGCAATGGAGAGCAAGACCAGTAGGATCAGTGTCTGGTAGAGTTGGATCTTTGTTCGTCGAGAGAGGGCTTTGTCATTTAATCGCTTGGATGGAGCATAGTTGAAACGGTTTGCCACCAATACTCGTCCCTCAGTCCTTGTAGGCTGACATTTTCATTGTTATTTACGGAGGAACCAAGGCAGACAAAGTCATTTACCAGTTATAGTTATCAATGTTTCCGCACCGTCTCAGACGAGTTGACTCTTTGTTTCCATGAAACGAATAACTTGGTTTTGTACTCATTTAATACCAGACCCCTTTCCGCCGACTTCTTTTCAGTGCTCGAAAAGGCCGCAGTAACATCCCGCAATCCATGGCCAATGATATCTATATCATCGGCGTACGTGAGCAGCATGTGACTTTTGTTAAAGATGCTACCATTTCTGTTTACTGTAGCCGCATGATCACCACCATTACGATGTTAAAGAGATCGCAAGAGATTGTCTTGTCAAAAGTCCTGCTGTATAGAAAATTTCAGATTTTTGTCACTTTTGCTGAAGACTTCTTGTTAGTGAGTGTCATCCCGCAAAGTCGTATTAACTTCGCGTGGTACCAAACTCAGACATAGCATCTAATAGTTGCTGTGATGGTAGATGACAGATGTTAGGTGTCGATCTGCATTTCTTGAGTCTTTTTCAGGATTTGTCGTAGTGTGAATATCTGGTCGGTGGTGAATTTACCAGGTCTAAAGGCTAATTTATAAGGTTCACTCAGGTTCGCTAGGAAGGGCTTTGGTATTTCACATAACACACTAAACAGGACCTTGTGTGCGATGGGTAAAATTCTGATCCCGCAATAGATGGTACATACACTTGGATCGCCTTTCCTTAAGCACAGGACATAGAACAGTCAGATTCTCATCATCGGGCATGCATTCCGTGAGCCAAATTTGTTTATGAAATGGTGAATGCAAGTAACCAGTTCATTGCCGCCGGCCTTAAAAAACTCTTCTGGCTGTACATCGCCTCCTGAAGCTTTATTATTTTTAAGCCGTGCAAATGCCGTGCTGATCTCGTTTTGGCTCGGTTGTGGACAATCTACTCCATCATCGATGATTGGTGTGATTTGGTCACTTATGCTGCCTTCGGGAACGAGTGGAGTGTTCTTTCCAAATTTGCAGCACACTCTAAGTGTCCGTGACCAGAATTCCTTCTCTGTTTTTACAGGTTGGGATCCCTGTTCCAAAACCTTTGCTTTTTACCTTTTGATAGAACTTTCGGGCTTCCCTCTATCCCTTAAGTTTTCGATGTTGTGGCTCTCTCTTTTCTTTCACAGACGCTTTTTCGGCCTGAACAGGCGTTTCATCTCTCCCCTTTTCATTATAATGCTCGGTCACCGCATGGGTTGCCATTGGCTGCAGTTTTGCCTCCTCAAACATTTCGCGACATTTATCATTGTACTAGGGCTTGTCTGAGCGTGGTTTTTATAACCCAGTACCCGGACTGGCCGTGGCATAGTGGTTAGAACCCACGACAACTATGCGGGAGATCCGTGGTTCGATTTCCGGCTCCTGATATCAACATTTTCCATTCATTGCCGTCCTCGCGATGTTGTCGACAGCAACTTCGCATTATAAGTGTCGAGTCCATCGGCATGTCTAGTAACAGCCTCTCAACCAATGACGTTCGCATTCGTTGATAAACAAGTAGGTGCCGTTTGTTGTGAATTTAAAATAGAAAGCATCCCATACCTCATTCATGGGGTGTAAAGGGAAATTATGTTGTGAAGTTAAAATTCTGACTAAAGTGATTGATGAGATTTCTTGTACTCGTATATCATTTGTTTAAACTCGAATTATTGTCGATAACTAAACATGTTGTTCACGTACAACAGAATTACTCAATTTGGTAATAGCAAAACGTGACCACAAAATCCCAAAAATTTGCGAAGTATACTCACATGAATATGAATATACTTATATTTCCATTAAACATTTATATTAATCATACATTGCTCTATTATTTCCCAGTATTATATGCTGCAGACAAGGAAATATTGTATTGTTTGTAGTTCATGCACTATGGCATAATTTTTAAGATTCTCTTACGAGATAATAACACTCTAAGTTTTGTTATCACGATAAACCCCTTATGACTCGTACTCATTATCCCATAGGACTTTCAAACAAAGCATTTTCTTAATCCCAAATTCTTTTCATTAAAATGCATTGCATTCACCTTTTAATTTCAGGCGAAAACAACAACAAAACATACTTTTCATCAACAATCAGCACTTAGTCATTGTTACATCCTTCAACTGTATAATGCGTATTGGCGAGTACAACACCCAAGCATACTAAAGAATACTTAAACTAACAATCTGGTGTTGATATCGCTGTACTACAATACATAAATACATAATCGATGTTGATTGATTACAAATTAGCTTGAAATCAGCAGCAGTAGCAGCAAATGCGAATAATAAAAAATCGTATGTCTTATATCGAATACAATTCGCCCTCACGTAAAACACCCAACAAATGACACAAGAAATCGAACTGACGTCCGTTGAAATATTGGAAATGTTGGCCAAAAGACATGGCAGCAACAGCAGCAGCACCAACCACCACCACCACCACCACTAACTACTACATGCAATGTCCAATGTGATTAGGTATTTGTGACACGAAATTTTGGAAATCCAACTGATTCGTTACAATGACAAGGAATTGTTGTATGTAGTTGTTCAGCCATAATGTAGTATAGAGTGACCAGAGAGTTGGGAGAGGGAATGATGGTCGGTAGGAAACTTTAATTAACTTAAAATATCAATGAACTTTTGCTTCTTTGTATTGCTAGAGAATTGAGTTTAATACATTAATGTATATGAGGTACTTGCAGTATGAGGCTATTTCAATGAAAGGAAAAGTGAATACTACTTAAACGTAATGGAAATTTTAATTATGTGTGGACAACATTGTACAATATAGACTGTTCTTGGTCTCTTAGGTTAATAAGTTCATTTCAAACGCCATATAGTTAATAAACACTGCTGTGTCTGACTACTATACGTTATATTTTGAAGATCTTCATAACAAAAATATATATTAGTCAACACCATTACCTCTTTATACTCTATACCATAATAAATATCATTCAATTTGGAAAACTTCAACTATTTACTACATACGCAATTAATTTGCCAGCTTCTTTACTATTACTCTCGAGCTCTCTGTATGTGGGTCAATGTAATAAATCATCTTGTTTAAAATTTGAAATAATTAAATAATTGTGTGTGAATTAATGAAAACAAAATAAAAACTTCTAAACATGCGTGTTTTCTCACAGACAGTGAGTCGAGTTTGCACAGACATGTCAAAATATTATTTACTACTTAAATGCTGAAATGTTTACACAAGCTTATTAATACACTTTAATCCAACAGCTTGTGGTGGTTTGAATTAATTGATATATAGATGCAGCAGCAACAGCAGCTGCCCCCTAAATAGCCTCATATGCCTATGCTAAACCCCACCACCTCCAACCACCTACCCCTCCCCCCCCCCATCATGCTGTTACATTAATAGGATTTTCTCTATTTAAGAGTATATTATCACGCAAATCGCTTATTTCCATTAAATTAACGCATGACACCCTCCGGTGCTGCCAATTTAACTCGTTATTATTATGATGCGATTTGTCTTAATTATGTACATACATATATCGAGATACGTTGCTATGTGGCCACCGGAAATTTCTAATTTTCTTTTACACTTTGAAAACGTAAACGTTTCTAACATATACGCTAAACTGCTTGATATCATTAAGCAAATGTTTCACGCCGTCGATTTTTATTCTTAACATATACGCTGATTTTTTATTTTCTTTTTTGTTTACTTTTATGGTTTATTTATTTTTGTTTTCTACTATGTTATTCATTTTGACTTTTTGTTGATTTCATGTGGATCATAAAGATATCGCTTAAGTCATTTTGAACAACTGCGAAAGGAAAATCAAATATTTTCTTTTGATATTGGGGGGCTCACGTTTCTGTTGGCAATACACTAGGCAACAAAAAGGGAAAATACTATGTTCGCAAATCTAAATTTAAAAAAAATTCAAGATTTTAGAAGAATTTGGGTTCCTGTGGGGACGTGAAGTGAATCTGGCATCTCAAACCGACTCACCTTCGTGGTGTCACCTGGGCAACGTTGTTCGTGATATTTTTTTGTATCAGGAATAGCGGCAGATACTGAGCGACGCACATAGAAGTATTTTGATGATCTGGGCGGCCAAAAACCCAAATCTCAAGTTTTATATATATCCATTAAATTGATGGAAAATGTAGTGGACACTCCATGTAACGAAAAACCACAATTACAAGTTACTTTAATTGCGAGAAACCCAAAAAAATTAAAGTTCAAACCCAATAATTGATTTTACGATTTTACGAAAATGTAAAGTTTTTCTTAATTTTAAAGTGTTTAATTTTTTCCAAGTGCAAAGTAGCGATGGATTCAGAATCTATTGGCATGGGATTTTTCAAATATTATATATTTCTTTAATATTTGTGCCTACAAATTTTTTAAATGGTCGGCAAGTAAGGACCAAAATAATACTGATTTTTGTTTAGGTATCCTGTTAGATCCTGCAAGTCTCGCGACTGATATGAACACTTTTTGGCCTTATTTAACAAGTTCAGAAAAGTTTTGCCGCGGAAAATCGCGGATGGCCAAAAAACCGTTAATTAAAGTTCATACCTAAAAAAAACAAAATATGTGATTTTTTTCACATTCTCGCTAATAACGTCATTCAAAAATAGCAGCAACATTCATAATTTTTTATTATTTCATTCTTATGATCCGTTAACCCAGAATTAATAGGAAATCCTATGCAAAAAATGATAATTTGGGAGCGATAACAAAAAATTTCCTTTACAACAATGCGTCTGTGCGATTTCGATTGGAAGCCTTTGCTACTGGAGTATTTGTCATTAAATTGTTTTTATTAACACAGAACAACTACACAACTATACGTAAAATTGTATCCTTGGCACCCAATAACACCTACACTACATAAAGTACTCATACAAGGATCGGAAATAATAAAAATGCGTTACTGCCTATAGGACAACCGTCTGAAAAGCCAGCAGAGGCTCGAAACAAATATTTTCGAGCCAGCAGGCAGGATTTTGCAAAAAATTTCTCCAGAGATTCGTGCAGTCAGGACATCCTAAATAGGCTTCCCTTGAGCTCAGATCTACTTCTTAGTGCACCAACAACTAAAAATAAAACAAAGTTGTTTTCATTTCTGCCAGAAACTATAGAGATGTTGCTCTCAGCTCAACCGAATCTAGCAGCTGAAAGTGATGTGAACGACGAAATTAGCGATGACGGGGAATGAAAAAGAAATGTCCAGCTGCCATGCCAAATGCACGAATTTGGATGGTTTTATAGTTGCTGAGAGACTCAGCCATCTTGTCTCGCGGTTCAAGGCGAAATATTTCTACATCACGCCGATTTGTGCCCATGCCCCGACAGAAGATAAAAACGATGAGATTAAAGTATATTTAACGAACTTACTTAAACTTAATTTCCCTTTGCACCCCATGAATGAGATTCACAACTAACGGCACCTATTTGTTTATCGACGAATGCGAACGTCACTGTTTGAGAAGCTCTTACTAGACACGACGATTGAATCGACGCTTAATACTGCGAAGTTGCTGTCAACAACATTCGAGGGGAGCCGACAATGAAAGAAAATTTAATTAATTTTGTTTTTTTTTTTTCTTTTAAGATGACTGGAGCCAGGTTTGAACCTGCCATCTCCCGCATGGTAGTCGCGTGTTCTAACCACTATGCCACGGCCGGTCCCATATTTAACGAACGCCTAGAGGAAAAATACGACCGCTTCCCTCGCCACGGCATTAAAATTGTTCTGGGAGACTGTAATGCAAAAATAGGAAGGGAAGATGTTCTTGGTCCATCGATCGGACACGTGAGTGAAACCAGATCCCACCACAAAGATATCCATAGGGCAACTTGGCTATCCCCCGATCAAAACACCGAAAATCAAATTGATCACGTGGTAATTGATAGCAGGCATGGATCTAGTGTCATGGACGTGCGTGTGATCCGTGGTGCTAATTTTGGCTCGGATCATTACCAGTCAAGCAAAGCGAAAAACGCACATCATCTAACACAAAGAAAGCTGGACATCGCGGAGCTGCAAACCTCAGAGGTAGCCTCTGGCTACTCCAACCTACATAATTACTACTACACAACGCCTCTACTTCTGACGTTCCCGATACACAGTGGCAGCATATTGCGAATTCTACGGCAACCGAGGCCCGAACATACGGTAATGGGATCTCCTCCTGTAAGGACAAGGATGGAAATCTGGTTACAGATATGCAGTGTGTGCTGCTCATATGGAGAGAACAACTGCTGGTTCCAGAAGGCAGCGCACGTAAAGTTATCACGCCAATTGTCGACGACGGCTTAGATTGTCCACCACGAACCCAAGCCGAGGTAAGAAGAGCAATATGGCGGGTGAAAAACAACAAAGCAGCCGGTGTCGACGGTCTGCCGGCAGAGTTCTTCAAGTCCGGTGGCGAGGAGCTGATAACGAGCATGCGAAAGCTCCTGCGCACGGTTTGGCTTAAAGAGTGCATGCCCGACGATTGGAATGTAAGCGTATTATGTCCTGTGCTGAAAAAAGGTGATCCAAGTGTGTGCTCCAAATACCGCGGGATCAGCCTTTTACCCATCGCATATAAGGTCCTGTCGAGTGTGCTATGTGAGAGACTAAAGCCAGTGTAATCCAACCAGATCGGGCTTTATCAGTGTTGCTTTAGACCTGGTAAATCAACAACTGACCATATATTCACACTTCGGCATATCCTGGAAAAGACCCAAAAGGAACAGATCGACATGTACCATATTTTCGTCGACTTAAATTACTCAAGGCTATGGCTGAGTTTGGTATTCCGGCAAAGCTGATACGCCTTTGCGGAAAGACACTGACTGAGACGAAGTCTTCAGTGAAATTGGGGGAAAAAAATGCGGAGCCATTGTATACCAGACGAGGCCTAAAACAAGGCGACGACCTATCGTGTGACCTCTTATGATGGAGATGATAATGAGGAAAGCTGCAGTAAACACAAGTGGCACGATATTCAACAATAGCCACATGCTACTCGTATACGCTGATGACGTAGACATCATCGGTCGAAAACAGCGGGATGTGACTGCAGCCTTCTCAGTTATACAGAAGGAATCAACGAAAATGGGTCTAATAGTGAATGAGGACAAAACGAAGTTATTAGTTTCAACGAACAAAGAATCTATCCGTTTGGGAAACTGCGTAAACGTCCACAACTATAATTTCGAGGTGGTAGATAATGGTATCCACTTAAACCGCGCCATCAGCAAAACAAATAATGTCAGCCTCGAGATCCGGAGAAGAGTCCTCCTTGCTAATAAATGCTACTACGTACTAATCAAGCAATTTTAAAGACATAGCCATCCCTCGACGAACAAAAATCCAGTAATACCAGATTCTTATTCTACATGTTTTAATGTATGGTTCAGATTCCTGGGTTCTGACACAAGCGGATGAATCGGTTCATTCGATTCATTCGAGAGAAAAATCCTTCGTAAAATATATGAGCCCATCATCCCAATGGATTTCGCAGAAGAGGGCGACCAAAACTCCTTTGGAAAGACCAGGTTACTGAGAATCTTGCAGAACTTGGTGTGACTAACTGGAGAAGAAGCGCAGAAGATCGAAGCGCTTATAATATTTTTCTACGTGCGCAACATAATCATATAGGATTGCAATAAATTTCCAGCTATATGAGTGATTTTAGAAGTTACATAACAATAAAAATTTGCACTAACTTAAAATTGAAAACTGTGTGGAGATCAAGACTATTTCGTCTCATAGTAACTGAATACTCTTTATAACCGATTTTTTGTTTTTTAAATCGAACTATAAAATGAAATCACATGAACACCAAAATTTTTGATTATATTATCCGACATACAAAAGAACTGTGTACAAGATCATAAACTACCAATGATAATCATAAATTATAACAATTTCATAAAAACATAGCAAAATCGTACACACAAAATGTAATGAAAGTTGATAAATGAGTTTTCCACAAATAGGCAATAACTTAAATTGTAAAAAAACATTTTATGCTTAAATCAATAACAAAGTCTTTTTGATGTTATCTACAGATTGTAGACAACATCAAATGCACATTTCAATGGTGAGGGGAAAATGATAGTGCAAATTACCATTTAGCCAAATGCTGTATGCCTTTGATTTTGTTATAGAAATTATAAAAATAAGAAATCAGACGGATTTGATCAAACAGAAAATAACAAATATTTCACAGAATAGGAAAATGTGTCCCAATTAACAAGAACATGCTACTGCTTTCTTAGCAATACAATTTCTTCTCTTAGTGACTTTGGCAGCCCCAAGAATCTAGGATCGGCAGTGGTGGCCTACTAAGACACTCTTCTTAAATAAAGAACTTTTAAGAAAACGCAACGCAAATAAAAGACACAAGCGAAACACACAAAGCAAAGAAAGACAAGCCGCCCCCCAGGCTTGGCGATACCCGAAAATGTTATAAGGACCATGATTTAAGAATATGCACCTAGGACGTCCGAAATCTCTATAGTTCTAGATGATGCCTATGGTATATTCAAATAGTGGATGTCCTCGACAAATACAAGGCTGACATCACCGCCATACAGGAAATGAGATGGACGGGACAAGATTGCATACGACGAAAGAACTGTGACAACTTTTACAGCTGCCATGTAGAAAGACACGAAATTTATTGTGGATCAATGGGTCTTTAACTCTCTCTGTGCTCAAATTAGACGTCAGTTTGGTGAATAGGCTCAAGCTAATATTAACATGTTCGATGTTCGGGGTGTGTATGGAACACTTCTTTTCTTGAATATTGACAAAAAGTTAATGTTAAAATGAAACATATGTCCAGTTATTGTAATTTGCGCACCCAGCTAAAAAAAACCCCAGTATTTTCTTTTAAATTTCTTCCATCCACGCGCAACCTATAATCCACAATAGTTTGATCGATCATATGGATCGTAATTTTTACGAGAGAGTTGGTATCTCTATATATTTTATTGCCCTATGATGTGGATTCATAGCCGGCAAGAGACTTTGACACCTGGTCTCGAGGTTTAACCATGTAAGTGACCGAATAGCTACTATTGGCTTCAAGACGAAACATTTTTACATGACGTTGATTTGTGTACACGCCCCGACTTAAAGCACAAACAAGGACATTAAAGAAGGAAATATATGGCAGGTGCCCTGGCAATGACATTAAAATTGTTTTGGCTGATTGTAAAGGTAAAGTATGAAGGGCAGGTGCTCTTGGTTCAGCATTCGGAATATTAAATCTACACAACAACACCTCGGATAACGAATTCAGACTGGTTAGTTTCACATGGCAGTGAATGGAACCAGATGCCCGCATAAAACTATCAACATGGCAACCTGGATATCCCCTGATCACAAGACAAGAAACCAGATTGATCACATGGTAATCGATGTAAGGCATGTCTCAAGGGTTATGAACATGCGTGTGATGCGTAGTGCAAATATTGACTCGGATCCCCACCTAGTTCCAGCTAAGTACGCACTCGAATAAGTAGGTTTAAAGACGTTCAAACCAAATGCACAGGAAGCTAGACATCGCATAGCCGCAGACCACCCCGATAGCCAATGGCCACACCAACCAACTCTCTTAATTACAGCAAACAAACCTCCTAAGTTGTGATGTTCCCGACACACAGTGGCAGCATATTGCGAATTCTATGACCACTGCCGCAACGACGTTACTGGGTTATGAAAAACCACACCCAGACAAGCCCTGGTACGATGATAAATGTAGCGAAATGTCTGAGGAAATGGATGCTGCTTACAAGGCAAAACTGCAGCCAATGGCGACGTGTGCGGTAACGGAGCGTTATAATGATAAGAGGAGGGAGATGAAATGCCTGTTCAGGCGAAAAAAAGCGTCTGTGGAAGAAAAGAGAGAGCCAGAATAGCGAAAACTATAGGGATAGAGGTGAAGCCCGAAAGTTCTACCAAAAGGTTAAAAGCAAAGTTTTTGAAACAGGGATCCCCACCTGTAAGGACAGAGACGGAAATCTGGTCACGGACACTCAGAGTGTGCAGCATTAGTGACGAAATCACAACAATCATGGAAGACGTAGTAGATTGTCCACCACAAAGCCAAAACGATATCAGCACGGCTTAATAATAATTAAACTGCGGTAGGCGATGTACTGCCGGCAGAGCTTTTTAAGGCCAGCGGCAATGAACTGGTAATGTGCTTGCACCAGGTCATAAATACGATTTGGCTCAAGGAATGTATGTCCGATGATTGGAATCTGAGTGTTCTGTGTCCTGTGCTTTAGAAAGGCTATCCAAGTGTGTACCAACTATAGCAGGATTCGCCTTTTATCCGTAGCATACAAGGTCCTGTCTAGTGTGATATGTGAACGAATAAAACCCATTCTGGCGAACCTGATTGGACCTTATCACTGTGGCTTTAGACCTGATAAATCCACGACCGACCAGATATTCACACTACGACAAATCCTGAAGAAGACCCAAGAAATGCAGATCGACACCTATCATCGGTTCATCGACTACAATGCTGCATTCGACAGTCCGATACTACAGAAATTGTTGGATGCTAAGGCTGAGTTTGGTAGCCCCGAAACTAATTCGACCCTGCGGGATGACACTGACTGACACAAAGTCTTCAGTGAAAATTGGCAAAAATCTGTCAGATCCATTTTCTACCAAGCGAGGCTTTAGACAAGGCGATAGTCTGTCCTGCGATCTCTTTAACATCACCATGGAGATGATCATGAGGAAGGTTGCTGTAAACAGCAATGGACCCATCTTTAACAAAAGTCACATGCTTGTCGCATATGTCGATGATATAGTTAGCATTGGTCGTGGATTGCAGGAAGTTACTGCGGTTTTTTAGAGCATTGAAAAGCAGTCGTCGGAAGTGGATCTGCTGATAGATAAGGCCAAAACCAAGTCATTTGTTTCAACGAACAAAGAGTTTACTAGTTTTAGACGCTGCGTGAACGTTGACAACTATAATTTTGAAGTAGTAGATGATTATGTCTACCTCTGCTCCCATATGGAAATCAAAAGACGAGTATTGAACACAAACCGCTGCTACTATGCGCTAAGCAAGCGATTTAATGACTAATCGCTCTCTCTACGAACAAAAATCCAACTCTACCAGACTCTGATCCTACCTGTCTTGCTCTACAGCGCAGAATCCTAGGTAATGACACAAGCGGATCAATCTATTCTTGGAGTCTTTGGGAGAAAAACACTTCGCAAACTATTTGGACCCATCATTGTTAACGGCGAGTATCGTACTCGAAAGAACCACGACCTGTATGTGCTGTACAACGTTATAGACGATGTCAAGAGCCTTGAAATAGACCGAATGCGCTGGCTTGGACACGTTGAACGAATGGATGAAAATGTTTCAGCTCGAAAGGTTTTTGTCAATAAACTCGATGGGCGGCGCAGGGGGAGGAGCGCTCTACGGAGCGCAAAAGACCGAAGCACTTCGAATTTTTTTCTATGTGTCAATTTTGTAAAAATTAAAATTTTACTCAAAAAACTCTGCCAAATCTATCTTATTATGTTGCGCATGCGCCCCAATAGTTTGTGCGTGTGGCGACTTACCAAATAATTTTTTTGTTGTTGCAAAAAACCACATTCAAATGAGTTATGACAATGTCACATCAATCTCCAACTGGCTCCAAAAGAATTAAAATACATAAGACTTCTCTGTACTATTCACGCAACATTCGTTGCTACATTCCAAACTGTCCGCTGCACTAACGTACGCAATCGCACAACCTACCCACACCTTTTGAGTCTGCCACATCGCGCTACAGCGATCAGCATTTCAAATGCACACAATTCATGATCATCGATAAAGAAAAATATTTTGCTTATTGTTCTGTCTCACAAACTGACTCTCAAATTATTGAAAACCGTCGTTAGAAAAAACACAAAACTTTAAAAAATATTTTAAGCCTAAAGACTTTTCAAGGAAAACCAGAATTTTAAATAAAATAAAAAATGAGTTCTAAAAAACCTATTCATGTAGACACAAATTATCGAGAGCCAGCTACAAAAACAACTGCAAAAAAATAACAAAAATCCCATTCACACAAAACATTAATAGCATCAGAAACGCAACATACGATTTTAGAGTATCTGCTAAAGCGCTTTAAGCTGCACTTAGATCTCACTTGTTGAGGAGGGAGGGGAGGGTAGCAAGAGGATTAAGGCATGAAAAAAAAACAAAACGCATAAAATAAATTGAAATATTTATGTTAGTTCAACTACGCATAACGACGACAATATACGTATATGAAAATTGTCGTCTTATGTTCTTGGGAGAGGCAGAGAAATATTTAGTTCACATAATTTTAAAAACAGACAACACTGCATTGCTTTGCAATGCTGCTGGATTTCACTGAAAAATGTAAGATAGCCAGCCGGGCAAGGAAAAAGGCCAAAGGTGCCAAAATATTAGATTACAGTAAAATGAGAAATTAGGGTTGTTTTAATTTTTACAAACTTTTTCAACTAATACCACAACGATAATAATGGAATTTTTTTTCAAGGTATACATAACAAATATTTTGTAGCTCCTCGGTCGTTGTAAATTTTTCTACAAAAAGTCAGACTATTATAAGACCTTAAATAAAATTCGAACACAAAAACTTTATAGATGTCTCTATTTTTATTGCTGACGAAATATGTCTCGAGTGTTCTCAATTCGTACTGCTTGTTACAACTTTTAAGACAGGCCCTAGTTTTACAAGCTTATCCTCGCCTCAGTTTCCTGAAATGCACCTGTGTCCAGGCACCCTTATAGGGTGAAAGGACCTTCTCATTAATAGATCTGCGGCACATCCATTTGTTGTCAGTAATTTTGTACTACTACTGAAATGTCAAATACTGAGCTTGCATTGTTTACGGGTACCCCAAAAAAGAAGAAGTTTGTATGGGAGGCGGGAGCAGTTTTTGTCTGACCCTACTCATTTTAGAACTTATATGATAAAAGCTTGTGTACCAAACTTCAGCTTGACATCTCATAAACGACATCTGTAGTTTAGGGACGGACGCACGGACACCCCCAAAAAGGCGGTGTTTGTATGGGAGGTAAGAAAAGTTTTCATCTGATCTTGCTCATCTTAGTACTTTTTCTCCGATTATATGATATAAATTTGTGTACCAAACTTCAGCTCGTCACTTAAACTACGGCTGTAATAGAAGCGACAGACAGACGGACACCATAAAAAAGAATGTGTTTCTATGAGAGGTGGGAGTTGTTTCGAGGATAGAAGCTTGCATACCAAATTTCAGCTCGATAGAAAGCGAGAGACATACAGACACCCTCAAAAGGGGGAGTTTTTTTATGGAAGGTGGAAGCAGTTTTTGTCCTATCTTGCTCATTTAAAAATTTAGAAGCTTGCATACCAAATTTCAGCTCAATAGCTCTTAAAATATGGCTGTAATCGTGGGGACAGAGCGACGCATGGACTTGTTTAAATCGACTGAGAATTCGACGCAGATCACTACTCCCTCACCCTAAGGTATGAGAGCATATATCACTTATAATCTACTGGATAATGTATTTAGATACGAAAACAATTCATATTCGGATTCAGTGATCGCGTTGTTGTCTTGTCCGGTAATTTGTACCCAGGCCAATTTTAGATGATCGAGAACTTTTAGTACACGCTCGACGAGTATTGATGTGGCGTGTGACTGCAATGATAGGTTTTGGGACTCGGGTTGATTTAAAATAGTAGTGATCGGTAACTCTATACTATACTCCCAAAACTATTGAGGTCAGGTAGGTCAGGCTGGTTTCTGTATTCAGAAACGTGGTATTTCGGGTACTTTCGATAATTCACGCTCGTACCAGTAATTCGGCAGCGTACTGATGATTCGGACTCACCGGTGATTACGATTAATATGAGCAGTATGTGGTCAGCCTGGTGATTCGGGTTTTGTCGGGGTTTACGATTAATATCAGCAGTATGTGGTCAGGTCGGTGATTCGTGTTTTGTAGATGTTTCAGGTTAATATCAGCAAGTGCTGATTGATGATTCGGGTTTGCCGGTAGTTCTGGTTAATGTTAACAATTCAGAAGGGTATTGGCGATTCGGGTTTTGTTGATCATTCGGGTTTATATCAGTAAGGGTCATCTTGATGGTTCGGGTTTGTCGATGGTTCAGGTTTATATCAGCTATTCGAGAATATATTGTTAATTCGTAGTAGTTGGTAATTCAGCTTCGAATTCGCAACTCAGGACCATGTGGGTGGTTCGCGTTTTTCAGCAAATCGACTTTTCCAACTTCGCCGTAAACCAGTTTGATATCCGCAACTCAGGATGTGTTGATGTGTTGTTGTTCTTCTGTAGATCAACTTCTGCAACTCGTGGTTGTATCGATGATTCGGCTTTCGTCGTAAATCAGTTTAGTACCCGCAAGTCAGGATCGTGCTGATGACTCGTGCCCTTCTGTAGATTAACTTCCGTAACTCGTAGTTGTATCGATTCCGAATTCGCGACCGAACTAATAATCAAACCCGATAGAGTGTTAGTGTTAAGATGCTACGGTGGTAATTTCTAAACCAATGCTGCAGGAACGTAGAGTATCTTCGTGTACCAGACCGAAATCAGTGCAACCGACGAGTCGTTATAACCAACCGGAGTTGGATTAAATACACCGAAGTTCGATTCAACAGATCGAAATCCGATTTAAAAGGCCGAAGTCCGATTCAACTGATCGAAGTCTGATTCAACAGACCGCATTCCGATTTAACAGACCGAAGTCCGATTCAACAGACCGAAGTCCGATTGAACAGACCGAAGTCCGATTTTAAAGATCGAAGTATGATTTAACGGACCAAAGGCCGATTTAACAGACCGAAGTCCGATTCAACAGATCAAAGACCGATTTAATAGACCGAAGTCCAATTCAATAGACCGAAGTCCGATATATCAGACCGAAGTTCAATTTAGCACACTGAAATCCGATTCGACAAATCGAAGTCCGATTTAACGGACCGAAGTCTGATTCAACAAACCGAAGTCCGATTCAACAGACCGAGGTCCTATTTAACAGATCAAAGACCGATTTAATAGACCGAAGTCCGATTCAACAAACCGAAGTCCGATATAGCAGACCAAAGTTTAATTTAGCACACTGAAATCCGATTCGACAAACCGAAAGCTGATTCAACAGACCGAGTTCCGATTTAATAGGCCGAAGTCTGATTCAACGGACCGATGTCCCATTCAATGGACCAAAGGCTGATTTAACAGAACGAAGTCCGATTCAACAGATTACAGACCGATTTAATAGACCGAAGTCTGATTCAATAGACCGAAGTCTGATATAGCAGTCCGATGTTCAATTTAGCACACTGAAATCCGATTCGACAGACCGAAATTCGATTCAGCAGACCGAAGTCCGATTCAACAAACCGAAGTCCCATTCAACAGACCGAAGTCCGATTCAACAGACCGAAGTCCGATTCAACAGACCGATGTCCCATTCAATGGACCAAAGGCTGATTTAACAGAACGAAGTCCGATTCAACAGATTACAGACCGATTTAATAGACCGAAATCCGATTCGACAAGCCGAAAACCGATTCAACAGACCGAAGTCCGATTTAACAGACCGAAGTCCGATTCAACAGACCGATGTCCCATTCAATGGACCAAAGGCTGATTTAACAGAACGAAGTCCGATTCAACAGATTACAGACCGATTTAATAGACCGAAGTCTGATTCAATAGACCGAAGTTCAATTTAGCACACTGAAATCCGATTCGACAGACCGAAATTCGATTCAGCAGACCGAAGTCCGTTTCAACAAACCGAAGTCCCATTCAACAGACCGAAGTCCGATTCAACAGACCGAAGTCCGTTGGGTTAAAACAACAACAGTTGACTCAACATACCGAAGTTCAATTTAACAAAAGAAAATTTTCTTCGATAAATTATTGCCCTGAGAAGGGCAGGGGAGATCGGGTATAGAACAACTTAGCAATGAACTTCGCTGCGGTAACAACCGACGACTCATCAAGCAAACTGCTTGATCATTTATGAAAGAGAAGCTCTCGATGTTATGAGAATTATATCGCATCACACCTCATCGATTAACACTTTACTTTGTGATGTCGTTTCCTAAATGTGTTTAGGTTGGATGTTGGTCGTCGCGTTCATTCGCCGTTTGTTGCGATTGCCGAATGTGTCGATGGTGGCAGTCGCGTGCATTGCCGAATGCGTCGTTTGCGGCGGTCGTGTAATCGATGGTATTTTTGTTTGCCCCTTGAAGTAATTAAAACAGTGTTTGCAGATTGGGTCGGTTAGAGATATTCAATAGTAAATGAAGGGCGAGTATATTATTGATGGTTAGAGATTAAAAGGTCATAATTTTGTAGTTAGCGCTAGAACTGTATATATAGGAGGCATATGTGTACAGACGACTTTCGTCACGTTACACTTGCCGCACCCTTTTCTGGTACGTCTCATACAAATGACCGAACTCACCCTCATAGTTTTACATACACATCCTTTTTATATCCTCACCCTATATTATTTGATACGATTGAAAAGTCATGACTTTTTAAGTCGTTTGACATTGACGCACGATAACTTTCGAAAGACACCACCAATAAAAAAAAAATTAATTTCCCTTTGCACCCCATGAATGAGGTATGGGATAGCTTCTCGCGTTGTTGTGAATTAACACGCTTTCTATTTTTAGATTCACAACTAACGGCACCTACTTGTTTATCGACGAATGCGAACGTCACTGTTGGAGACGCTCTTACTAGACACTTAATACTGCGAAGTTGCTGTCAACAACATTCGAGGGGAGCCGACAATGAAAGAACAATTTTTTTTTAAGATGACTGGAGCCAAGTTTGAACTTGCGATCTCCCGCATGGTAGTCGCGTGTTCTAACCACTATGCCACGGCCGGTCACAATTTAGACACCCAGAAAAATGAAAAATATTTTTTTTTTGTATAACAGTTTTGTTGAAAAAAATTATTTTTCGAATAAAACCGAAACCGGATTTCTAAAAAAATTAAGTATTTAAACACTATATAGGTCTGTGTTGTTATTTAAAATATTACAACTTTTCCATATATAGCACAAGTTCTGAAATAGCCTTTCGCCAAAAATAATCACATTTCGACGCCATTAACCAATTTAACATTTGCCCCCCTTCCAATTACCCCTTACTGTCTCTATCTCTAGTTCTCACTGGCTACCTCAACAAGATATTCGTTGCTGCTGGCAACATCTCTATTTAACCACATTCCAATTTGACCATCATTATTCGTGTAACCAACCAGTTTGTTTCCTATTACAACATAGACCAAAATCCTTTATATATACTTATACATATACATATATCAGATAATGAATACAGCGAAAAGAAATGTAGTGGTTTCTATTTAGAGATTTATGTTCGAAATGTGCTTTGCTTGCATTCATGAGAACCATAATTGAGCACATTTTGCCAACACAGGGCCCATTCAATTAAAGATTCGAAATTTAGGTTATTCATCCTATCCTTTTGGCGTAGAAAAGATATTGAAAGAGTTGCACAAACTTAAACCACCGGGAGAACTGTTCAAGTACGGAGCAATCAAAGGGAGCAATTGTTCAGCTTATTGTACAGGAAAAAGCTTTTGTAGTGTGTGTGTGCATTATATGGAACAAAATTAAAAATTGGTTTTTGTTGGTCAAGTTATGGTGAAGCAGTGAAGTGTAACAAACAACTAGTTGTTGAAAAATTTTTTTTTGCAGATTTTTATAAAATAAAAGAGTTTGTTTCAATAATAAAATGAAAGAAACAACTTTTGAAATAAAATGAAAAAAGATTATTGTACTGCAAAACATTTCATGAAACATAAAGGTAAAGGTATCATGGAAAATGTTCGGTTCGGCTCAGTTTAAACATTATGTATTTCCATAAAGCAATCAGTGGTATTAAGTAAATTTTTCCCATAATGGAATTATGCCAAGTTTGTAATTTCATCACAATTTACTGCCTATGTGTTTATTAACCCATAGTCCCTCCAAACCTATTATGTTCTTAAACATTTCCATGACATTTGTAGGAAATTTATTTTATTGCTCCTTAACAAAATTTATACAATTTCGTTATTGCATTCTGCACCCCCTATTACACTAAATGTTTTCCTTAAGTGAGTGTGTGTGTGTTTTTTTTAAGAACTCAAGCACATTTTCAACAACTTTACAAACGCAATCTGACACACAGACAAAACGTAACACAAGTCCATAGTAAGTAACCTGTAAAATATGATATCCCCAAAATTGACTTTGAATGAGCAGTTTTTTTCCGTTGTTTTTTTTTGGAACACAGCCATTCTATGGTTCATAAAATACAGAACAATAGTCCAATATACCAAAAAAAACTTGTAGTTTTCGTTAGAAATCCTCCATTTCTAAGACAATTGAGATAAAGTGCAAAAGGTTTTTTTATGTTACTCTATGTAGTACAACATTGTAAAGCAGAACAACTTGAGAGCTTTTGTTCTCAACAAATTGCTTTAATATCTTAAAAGGATTCAAATTTTTGCGGACTTTGTCGTAAATAGTACCCATTAAAGAACTCTTAGTGTTGGTGAGCTGACAGTTTTATGAGGGATTCACCATTTGGTTTTGTGTTTTAAGTATTATATTTAACAATCACTTGGCGAATTACTGTAAGTATTTGGTCATTAGATATGGTAATGTATTTGAAGTTGTTGTCGTTGAGACTTTGGACATTTAAAGTTCACATTATCTTGGTTCAACGGTGTAAGCGACAAATAAGCCATAATAAGCCAGTGGTGAGTTTGTAACATCTAGAAATGTTTTACTCGTGAGTCACTAGGTGCATATGTTGTCAGTCTACGTTTGTTTATACCCTCACCCTACGTGTAGGAGTGTATATATCATTTGATACGACCCAAAAGTGTACACACAGAAGGAATCACTTTAGACCCTAGGTTTGTTTGAACCAAATTCGATTCATGACTTTTTAAGTCGTTTGAGCCATATCCGTATGTCTGTCTTTCGAAAGACGCAACCAAATGTTTTAAAATTTTGCACGAGTTAATATTTCCCTAAAACTACTTACGGTATTGCAAATGGGCTACATGGTTGCGACCCTTCTGGTACCTCCCATACAAATACATCATTACGCCCACTTTAGAAATCGAGTAATAATATCAATACAACCAACGGGATCGTACCCAAATTCTGTATTTAGAACATTTTTAACAGGATAAAAATTGGAAATCTAGACACGCCCTTTCTGGTACCTCCCATACAAATTTACCACTCCGCCCACTTTGGAGATAGAGTAATAAAATCAATACACTTGACACGATCGTGCCCAAATTCTGTATTTAGTTATGCTATAACAGGATAAAGTATTCTGGTCCCTCCCATACAAATGCACCATTCCGCCCACTTAAGAAATCGTGTAATAATATCAATATCAATCAATATATTTAGTAAAGCTATAACAGGATAAAGTTTTGGAGAAAAAACTGGAAGTCTAGCCACGTCCCTTCTGGCACCTTCCATACAAATGTACCACTCCGCCCATTTTTGAAATCAATATACTAGAAAATATTATGTTTTACTGAGGGAGAGGGTACATGTAAAAAAAAAAAAAATTTCTTTCATTGTCGGCTCCCCTCGAATGTTGTTGACAGCAACTTCGCAGTATTAAGCGTCGATTCAATCGTCGTGTCTAGTAAGAACTTCTCAAACAGTGACGTTCGCATTCGTCGATAAACAAGTAGGCGCCGTTTAGTTGTGAATCTAAAAATAGAAAGCGTGTTAATTCACAACAACGCGAGAAGCTATCCCATACCTCATTCATGGGGTGCAAAGGAAAATTAAGTTTTTTTAAAGAGGGTATATGTAAGTCGGTTTTCCCGACTGAAACTTTCTTACTGTTTTTTTTTAATATTTTGAAATCCAAAATTTCAGTCTGGTGAACAGACTCATAAATACTCTCCCCTTATATTTGATATTGTTTAACTCTCGAGTTATTGTAATTTACCAATTTGTAAAGGAAATTACTTAGGTACTATTATTTGCCTTCTTGTGGAGCGTAAACGATATGTGATACGAATTTTGGTTTTGAGGATTCTTATTTTAGAAATTAATGAAAAATATTTATTGTAACGAAATTAGCTAATTTATATAGGGGGTATCAGTTTGGAAAGCACAGCGTTTATGATTTTTATTTGTAAGTCAATATTCAATAAAAGTTTACCCTTATTCTTGTCATTTGTATGAGAGGTACCAGAAGGGATATGTTGAATAGTTCGATTTTCTATCTACAGTGTGCGGAATGGTACATTTGTATGGGAGGTACCAGAAGGGGTGTGGATAGATTTCTAGTTTTTCCCTTCAGAACTTTATCCAGTGATAGCTTTACAAAATACAGAATTCGGGTACAATCGCGTTGGGTGTTACTACTACTTGGCGGAATGGTAAATTTGTATCGCAGGTACAAGAAGGGGCGAGGCTAGATTTCCAGATTTTTTTTCCAAAACGTTATCCAGTTCTTCTTCTTCTTTACTGGCAGCATCTATCAGTAGCCGCATCTATCAGTAGCCGCACGCAGTAAAGCATTCGAAGCGCTTCGGTCTTTTGCGCTCCGTAGATAGTTCGTCATACCAAGTTTACTTAACAGTTCCATCACCTGGTCCATCCATCGGAGTTTTGGTCGCCCACTCCTGCGCCGCCCATCGATCCTATTGCCGAAGTCTTTTCGAGCCGGAGCGTTTTCGTCCATTCGTACAACGTGTCCAAGCCAGCGCATTCGGTCTATTTGAACGCGCTTGACCACGTCGATGTCGTTGTACAGCTCATACAGCTCATGATTCATTCGACGACGGTACTCGCCGTTCACGATGATGGGTCCAAATATTTTGCGGAGTATTTTTCTCTCGAAGACTCCCAGAATAGATTGATCCGCTTGTGTCATTACCCAGGATTCTGCGCTATAGAGCAAGACAGGTAGGATCAGAATCTGGTAGAGCTGGATCTTTGTTCTTCGAGAGGGCGCATTGTCGTTAAATCGCTTGCTTAGCGCATAGTAGCAGCGGTTTGCGATCAATACTTGTCTTTTGATTTCGAGGCTGACATTATTATTTTTGTTTATGGCGGAGCCAGAAAGACAAAGCCATCAACCACTTCAAAGTTATAGTTGACAACGTTCACGCAGCGTCCCAGACGAGTGGATTCTTGGTTTGTTGAAACAAATTACTTGGTTTTGTCCTCGTTTATCACCAGACTCACTTCAGCCGACTGCTTTTCAATGCTCGAAAAAGCTGCAGTAACATCTCGCAATCCACGTCCAATAATATCTATAGCATCAGCATACGCGAGCAACATGTGGCTTTTGTTAAATATGGTGCCATTCCTGTTGTTTGATGCCGCATGATCATCTCCATTATGATGTTAAAGAGATCGCAGGACAGACTATCGCCTTGTCTAAAGCTTCCCTTGGTAGAAAATGGCTCTGACAGATTTCATCCCGCAGAGTCGAATTAGTTTCGCGAGGATACCAAGCTCAGCCATAGCATCCAACAATTTCTGTCGTATCGGACTGTCGAATGCAGCTTTGTAATCGATGAACGGTGTCGATCTGCATTTCTAGGGTCTTCTCCAGGATTTGTCGTAGCGTGAATATCTGGTCGGTATGGATTTACCAGTTCTGAAGCCACACTGATAAGGTCCAATCAGGTTCGCCAGAATGGGCTTTAGTCTTTCACATAACACCCTAGACAGGATCTTGTATGCGATGGGTAAAAGGCTATTTCCGCGATAGTTGGTACACACACTAGGATCGCCATTCTTAAGCACGGGACATAGGACACTCAGATTCCAAACATCGGGCATGCACTCCCTGAGCCAAATCGTGTTTATGAGCTGGTGCATGCATGTTACCAGGTCATCGCCGCCGGCTTTAAAAAGCTCTGCCGGCAGTCCATGGGCTCCCGCAGCTTTATTTTTTTTTAAGCCGCGCAATTGCCGTGCTGATCTCGTTTTGGCTCGGTAGTGGACAGTCTACTCCATCGTCGATGATTGGTGAGATTGCGTCACTTATGCTGCCTTCGGGAACGAGAAGAGATTGAAAGTGTTCCCTCCATATTTGCAGCACACTCTGAGTGTCCGTGACCAGATTTCCGTCTCTATCCTTACAGGTGGGGATCCCTGTTCCAAAACCTTTACTTTTTACCTTTTGGTAGAACTTTCGGGCCTCACCTCTTCCTGGAGTTTTCGATATCCTGGCTCTCTCTTTTCTTCTACAGACGCTTTTTCCGTCTGAACAGGCGTTTCATCTCCCTCCTTTTCTCTTTATAACGCTCCGTCACCGCACGCGTCGCCATTTGCTGTAGTTTTGCCTTGTATGTAATTGAGAGAGTTGGAGAAGGCATTGGCTATCTCAGTGGTATGCAGCTTTGTGATGTCCAGCTTCCTTTGCGTTTCATTACGAGTGTTTTTAGCACTACTTAATCGTGTGCGTACGCTGCAACTAGGTGGTGTTCCGAGTCGATATTTGCACCGCGCATCACACACACGTCCATAACGCTTGAGACATGCCTTCCATCAATTACCACGTGATCAATCTGAGTTCTTGTATTTTGATCGGGGGATATCCAGGTTGCCTTATGGATATCTTTATGCGGGAATCTGGTTCCATTCACAACCATGTTTCTTGCCGACGCGAAACTTACAAGTCTGAATCCGTTATCGGAGGTGTTGTTGTGTAGACTGAATTTTTCGACTGCTGATCCAATAGCATCTTCCCTTCCTATTTTAGCATTAAAATCTCCCAGAACAATTTTAATGTCATGTGCAGGGCAGTGGTCAAATATATCTTCCAGGCGCTCAAAGAATACATCTTTGATGCCATCGTCTTTGTCTTCCGTCGGGGCGTGTACACAAATCAGCGTAATGTAAAAATATTTCGCCCGGATGCGAATGGTGGCTATACGGTCACTTTCAGGGTTAAACCGCGAGATCAGGTGACGAAGTCTCTTGCCGACTATGAAACCACATCCAAATTCGTGTCTTTCTGCATGGCAGCTGTAAGAGATGTCACAGTTCTTCCGTCGTGTGCATCCCCGTCCCGTCCATCTCACTTCCTGTATAGAGTTCGGACATTCCAGGTGCATATCCTTAAATCATGGTCCTTGTATCGTTTGCGGGGGTCGCCAACTTTTGGGGGGTTTAAGGAGAGTGGCTTTTTAGGCCACCGCTACCGATCATAGTTTCTTGGGGCAGCCTGTGTTGAGCTTCAGTAACTTCTGTTACCTAGTTCCTAAGACGCATCGGTGGTAGCATGACGATTAGGTTACTTAACATTTCGCCTTCTAACTTTAGCTAACTTCCAAGCGGTTGCTTTAAAGTCATTGCGCGGGGAATACTTGGTCTAAGATCGGAAGTAGTTAGCTGCTTGGACAGTGCCATAAGGGAATCGCTTCTGGTCACTCCCAAGTGAGTGACAATCAGTAACTTTCAGCCTCTGGGCAAAGTCCCATTCCCCAGTTATGGATTTATAAAATACAGAATTCGGGTACAATCGCGTTGGGTGTAGTGATATTATTACTTAATTTCGTTTTATAAGTGGGCGAAATGGTACATTTGTATGGGAGGTACCTGAAGGGGCGGGGTTAGACTTCCAGTTTTTGGCGCGAAAACTTTATCCAGTTATAGCTTTACAAAATACTGAATATAGGCATGATCGCGTTGGGTGTATTGATATTATTACGCGATTTCTAAAGTGGGCGGAATGCTACATTTGTATGGGAGGTACCAGCTGTGGCGTGGCAATGTAGCCCATTTGCAATACCGAAAGTAGTTTTGGGCAAATATTAACCCATGTAAAGTTTCAAAACAATTGGTGTCGTATTTCAAAAGTTATAGTGCGTAACAGCCGGACAGACAGACCGATATGGCTCAAAGGACTTAAAAAGTCATGAATCGATTTTGGTTCAAAGAAACATAGGGTCTAAAGTGACTCCTTCTATATGCTACACCTTTTGGTTGTATTAAATGATATATGCCCTTCTACCAGTAGAGTGAGGGTATGATGAAGACGAATATAACATTGCAGACTATGTCAAGCGTTACCGTCGTATGATAAGAGCCTCATTTGTTACTTTAACAGGAAGCTCGTGATGTCGGCGATATTTGTTTTCAGCAAGATGGCTCTACGATATACAAAGCGCGCTGTGATCTCTTGTTTCGGACGTGTCAAAACGGCTGCCTGAATTACCATACATTTCATTGGAGGAAGCTAACAGTCTTCCGCGATAAGCCAGCTATAATGATGTGCAGAAAAATGGAGATCATTGTCTGGGGCAGTATAATTCCTTTACGGAATAAAGGCCTTAAGTTAGTCTATTTAAATTCGAACCTTGGTCGAACTTTTTTGTTATGGCCTGGTGAAGTTTAACCTGACACAGTACAACACATGATTTTGGGACTCAATTTCGAGAACTGCACGTGAATGTAGAACCCAAAAGCAGAAGTTCTGCATCATTCGTTTTGTCAAGTTACATGCCCTAATAATTTAATATCGAGTTGAAGTTAGTAAGTATTGTATATGGGAATTTGTCCCATTTTAGGACTTTTTGTTATGTTGTTATATGGTGGCGTATGAATACACCGTGCAACAGTGGTTTTCACACTTAATGAAGACCATATATACGTGAAACTAGAGACCTTATGTAGTAAAACTGCGTTCTCAGTTTATCGCCAGAACATCAGATTTTTTTTAAAAGGACTTCAAAGTTTCAAGCGATACACCACTTAAAAAAGAAAATCAAATATTTCCACGAACCATATGATACCGATATGGGTATCAAATGAAACGTAAGAATCTCAGCAATGCAAACAAATAACAGATTTTAATGGATCTGGACCAAAAATTTCAAAAATGTTCTTTTAAATTGTTGGTCCTGATCCATTAATTCCGCTCATATAACGTTTGCAAACAAATAACAGAGTTAAATGGATCAGGACTAACAATTTAAAAGGACATTTTTTAACATTTTCAAACGTTATATGAGCAGATTAAAGGAATTGTAATTCTTATTTTTTTTAAATTTGTTTCAGCTAAATCAGACTAGTGGTTCTCGAGTTATGCCAAACCAAAGAGCCTTAAGCATGACAAATTCCCCTATACGATACTTACTAACTTCAAATTGATATTGAATTATTATGGCATGTAACTTGACAAAACGAATGAAAAAGAACTTCTTCCTTTTGGGGCTACTTTCACGTGCAGTTCTCAGAATTGAGTCCTAAACCAATGAGCTGAAAAATGTTATACTGTGTACTAGAGTTTGAAACATATTGCAGCATTTTCGATGAAAAATTGCCATCAAATTTTAACGAGAATTAAAAAGAGAACATTTTAGCTCTCCTTCTCGATTATATACGTGTCTTTTTCGTCCTTATTCCGAGAAAAGTCATAAAAACCTCGTAAATAAGCTACAACAATAAAGACACATAGTTTTTTTAGAACCTACTTCAAACTTTATTTTAGATTAAACTGGAAACTTCACCTGACTATAAAAAAAAGTCCGACTAGTCCTTTCGAAATTTTAAAATACTCCCGTAAAGCTTTTATTCCGTAAAGGAATTGTTCCGCTCCAAAAATTTGTTGTACTGTGTAATTGAAGACTTAGAAATCAACATTAATCGCGTAGTTTACGAGATACCGGCGGTTACGCTGTAAGGAGTGATCGATGGTTGGATCTTCTGAATAGACTCCAGGCGGCTTAATCGAGGCCAACATTTGAATGTGTTGTCAGTGATTGTTCTTGACGAGCTTAATAAGGTTTCTGTCATCTAATAACATTTTAAATGTTTTACTTAAAATTAAAGGAATAGCTTCTAAATGAATCACCATTAACTAAAATGTAAAATTTTTGTTTAACAGTGTAATCAAGGCCCCAAATTGACAAACTGAGCCTTTGATTGCCCTTAATTTAACTACAATGAGCTGGGAACAAAGCCTGTAAGGTACATAAAAGTAGTTAATGCTGTTTTAGTATGTCCTTAATTTAATTACCATAACAATTGACTATGGGCATCCCCTAAAAGGACTTTCAACGGACTTGAATCTTTTCAAAGTAAATGTCGGTGATTGTTCTACACAGTCTTAATAATGATTCAGTCATCTACTGACATTTTAAATGTTTTACTTAAAATTTTAGACAAAGCTTCCAAATGAATAAACATTTACTAAACTATAACATTTTTGTTTAACAGTGTAATCATGGCCCCAAATTGCCACAGTGATCTCTTGATTGCCCTTTATTTTATTACAATAACCTGTAAACGAAGTCTGTAAGGTACATTAAAGTAGTTAATGCTGTTTTAGTATGTCCTTAATTTCATTACCATAACAATTGACTATGGGCGGCACCACGCTGAAAGGACTTTCAACTCTTTTATGTTTGAAAGCCAATACTTCTTTTCAGGTTGCCACATAATAATATTCAGTTAAATTGAGTTGCATACAATAATGACCGTTAAATTATGTTCCATTTGGTGAAAGGGGTTTTTGGCTGTAATTAAGTGCCATCAGGACCATGTTCGCTAACAACAAAGAATACAGGACGTACATAAATGTTCATTCTACACAATACAGCAAGGTACTTTAAAAAGTACTTTGTGTAATAATACAAAATACTACAACAGAAACTAAATTGCATGTGGCAATTTGTGTTCTGAAGAAATCAAGCAAGCACTTTAAATTGTTTACCTTTCCATCTTTAGCAACAATTGAGTTGTTATACATATAGCTGTTGTGCTCAGTTACAGACATTTTGCTACAGTTTTTCTTTTTTAGATTTTTATTTACAACTCTTTTCACAACGTTTAACAATGCGCTGAGTTAGCAACAATAATTATTTGATTTGGTTGACCCCATCTGTTTATGTGTGTTGGGGGAGTGGGGGTCCATGGTCTTTCCACTTGACTTTTTTCTTTAATTACCACTTTATTTTTTCTCTGTGTATGTTCTTCGTAGTTTTTCTCCATTTACTACCATTTTCATTTGCTTTTCCCTTTTCTATGCATTTTTATTTTTTCTGAGACATAAAGTACTTTCCTTAGTTACTGCTTGGAATGTTAACCACTTTACGCCAGTAATATTTGTGGCATAATTAGTGGTTGCCACCGAGAATCAGTAAACTGAGCATGTTGTAGGGGGAGGTGAAACAACTTGTAATAAGAGCAGTGCTATTACATTATGCTTGACTTAAACATATTGCGGTTTGAGGAAATTTGTAAAAGTTGCAAAACTCCTTTTGATTTGAAAGTTTAAATGAAGCGAAGAAAAGTTGAATGAGGAGGTTGAATAGGAGGGAGAATTGGTGAAAGAAGTAAAACCTAAGGAATCTGTGTGAAAGGTAATCCAGTCAACCAAACACATTTATTCAGCTGCTGATACGTAACGGGGACGACAAAAATCTTTTGTTATTGGAAATATAAGAAATTGGGAAATAGGAGAAATTGCTACAAAAAAAAAAACAGTAAAGAAGTATCGGTCATCTCAATTGGTTGATGGAGAATTTTCTAATTTAAGTCTTTCCGATTGTTATTCATTTGGAAATAACCGAGAGATCACGTATTAAACGGCATGCTTCCACAAATGCGTCTTAGGAAGTAGGTAACAGAAGTTACTGAAGCTCAACACAGAGGCTCTCTTATAGGCTTTGGCAGCCCCACTCCCCTTTAAAACAATAAAACAATTATAATGAAAACAGGACAAAAAGAAAAAACAAGAGAACACCCCGCCCCCTCAATTATTGACCACTACCGCAGACGTTATAAGGACCATGATTTAAGGATATGCACCTGAAGTCTCCGAACTGTATACAGAGATGGTGCCTCTATCCAATCTCTATCTATGGACGGGACAGAGATGCACACGACGAAAGAACTGTGACATATGTCACAGCTGCCATGCAGAAACACACGAATTTGGATGTGGTTGCATAGTCGGCAAGGGCCTTCGACACCTGGTCTCGCGTTTTAACCCTGTAAGTGACCGAATAGCCACTATTCGCATCCGGGCAAAATATTTTTACATTACGCTGATTTGTGTACACGCCCCGACGGAAGACAAATACCATGACAGTAAAGATGCATTCTATGAGCGTCTGGAGGAGATATATGACCGCTGCCCTGCACATGACATTACATTTTTTTTGGGAGATGTAAATGCTAAAATAGGAAGGGAAGATGGCTCTTGGGTCAGCAGTCGGAAAGTTCAGTCTACGCAACAACAACTCCGACTGGTTAGTTTCGCGTCGGCAAGAAACATGGCTGTGAGTGGAACCAGATTTCCGCATAAAGATATCCACAAAGTATCCTGGATATATCCCGATCAAAATTCAAGAAATCAGGAGGTGAAACGCCTGTTCAAGCGGAAAAAGCGTCTTTGAAGAAAAGAGAGAGTCAGTATATCGATAACTAAAGGGATAGAGATAAAGCCCGAAAGTTCTACCAAAGTGTTAAATGCAAAAGTTTTTGAAAAAACAACCCCACCTCTAAGAAAAGTGACTGAAATCAGGTCATGGACACTCAGAGTGTGCTGCAAATATGGAGGGAACACTTTCGAACTCTACGCGTTCTCGAAGGCAGCATAAGTGACGAAATCACACAAATCATAGACGTCGGAGTAGATTGTCTACCACCGAGCCAAAACGAGATCAGCGTGGCGATCGCATGGCTTAAAAATAATAAAGCTGCGAGAGCCGAGAGACAGATGGCAGAGCCTTTTAAAGCCGGTGGCGATAAGCTAGCTACATACATGCACCAGCTCGTAAACACGATTTCGCTTAAGGAATGCATGCCCGATGATTGGAATCTGAGTGTTCTATGTCTTGTGCTTAAGAAAGGCGATTCAAGTGTGTCTACCAAATATCGCGAAATCAGTTTTTTATCCACCGCATACAAGCTCTAGGGACCGGCCGTGGCATAGTGGTTAGAACACGTGACTACCATGCGGGAGATCGCAGGTTCAAACCTGGCTCCAGTCATCTTAAAAAAAGAAAAAAATAAATAAAATTTTCTTTCATTGTCGGCTCCCCTCGAATGTTGTTTGACAGCAACTTCGCAGTATTAAGCGTCGATTCAATCGTCGTGTCTAGTAAGAGCTTCTCAAAACAGTGACGTTCGCATTCGTCGATAAATATGTAGGTGCCGTTAGTTGTGAATCTAAAAATAGAAAGCGTGTTAATTCACAACAACGCGAGAAGCTATCCCATACCTCATTCATGGGGTGCAAATGGAAATTAAGTTTTTTTTTTTATACAAGCTCTTGTCTCGTGTGTTGTGTGAAAGACTAAAGCCCATTCTGGCGAACCTGATTGGACCTTATCAGTGTGGCTTTAGACCTTGTAAGTCCACGATCGACCATATATTCACACTAAGACAAATCCTGGAGCTGCATTCGACAGAGGGCAAATATTAAAGATCACCTCGAGACAACTTCAAAAACAATTTTTTTTCCTCCTCCATCCGCCGAAAAACATCCAAAATCGTTTTTTTATCGCTGCTTTTTTGTTTGTGGCTCAATCGTAACATACAAGACATCGGTGTATATATCTCAATAAGTACTACATTTGTTCTATAGATGTCGCTGACGTGCGACATCATTTTGTAATGATGGCCTTTAAATTTAAAAATATTTTTTCTTAGGGGTAGAAACTGCTCTAAATGAGGCCATCATTACAAGATGATGTCATATGTCAGCGACATCTATAGGATAAATGTAGTACTCGTCAAAACTTATACACCGATGCCTTGGATTTTACAATTGAGCCACAAACAAAAATGCGGCGATAAAACACGATTTTGGCTGTTTGGGGGGTGGGGGAGGAAAACAAATTTTTTTTAAGTTGTCTCAAGGAGGTCTCCAATATTTGCCCTCGACTTTGGAAATAAGAACCGACCCGGTCTACTGCTCGCGTATGCCGATGATATAGATATCATTGGTCGTGGATTGCGGGATGTTACTGCGGCCTTTACGAGCATTGAAATGCAGTCGGCGGAAGTGGGTCTGGTGATAAATGAGGATAAAACCAAGTCATTTGTTTCAACGAACAAAGAGTCCACTCGTCTAGAACGCTGCGGGAACGTTGACAACTATAACACTAAAGTTGTAGATGATGTTGTCTACCTTGGCTCCGCCATAAACAAAAAAAATAATTTAATAATAACCTAAAGGCGATTATTGATCGCATACCGCTGCTACTATGCGCTAGGCAAGCGATTTAACGACTAATCGCTCTCTCGAAGAACAAAGATCCAACTTTACCAGACTCTGGTTCTTCCTTGCTTTACTCTACAGCGCAGAATCCTGGGTAACAACACAAGCGGATCAATCTATTCTGGGAGTCTTCGAAAGAAAAATACTTCGCAAAATATTTGAACCTATCATCGTTAACGGCGAGTATCGTCGTCGATTTAACCACGAGCTATATGAGCTGTGCAACGACATCGACGTAGTAAAGCGCGTTGAAATAGACCGAATGCGGTGGCTGGGACACGTTGTTCGAATAGAAGTTCCAGCTCAAAAGGTTTTCGTCAATAAACTCGATGGTCGGTTCGTCAATAAACTAGAAGAATTTCTTTGATCGTGAAAAGAAAATTGGTCTACAAATGGACCCGTTAGGTAGCGCTGGGATGGATTTATACCGAAAAATTTACTGAATGGACCAATTAAAGTGAAATTTAGAATGTTCTTATACCCTCCTACATGTAGGGTACGAGCCACTTTAGACCCCATGTTTCTTTGAACCAAAGAAACTTTTTAAGTCGTTTAAGCCATGTCCGTCTGTCTGCCTGTCTGTGTGTACGCACGATAACTTTCGAAAGACGTAACCCTACAGCGTAATCGTCTACAGCGATACATTATAGTTTCTGTCATAGATCCAATCACCACACACAACGCGTTCGTTATGTTCTATGTAACCATCAAAACAATTTTTAGAAAATCTTTGTTAGCCCTTCAATTTCATAGTATTTTAGTGTAAAAAAACTTAAAATTTTGAATAGCTAAATCCCCATGACCTACCTTTTAATATACACACATTTCCTTTTCTGTTATCGTCGGCAGCAAACATCCTTGTCGTTTAGTGTTGACATATTTATAATTAAGTATAATTTCACAGATTTCACTTTACTCGAAAATATTTTAAATTTTTCATTTGCATATTTTTACTATTTCATTGAGAAATTTTTACAAATACATTTTCTTTGAACTTTTCAACAACATATGTATTTTGTTGTTGCGTTTTTTTTTTTGTATGAAATTTATTTTTCTTAATATTTTGTTGACACTTTAGCACACTGTTGTTGTCATTTCAACACAAAACACTTTAGTATATTTTCACGGTATTGTATTCATAATTATAGACTTTGCTAGACTTAGGAATTTATGAAAATGAGCATTTTTGTTTTGTAGCGTACACATATAGTGAATATGTTGATCTTTTTTTTTATATGAATTTTAATGGTGGCATTAACACTGAAATTCTTTCGTTATGGAATTCATGTGTGAAATTTGGATTTTTATTATTCTGGCGAGAAAAATTATAATGACATTTTCACGAGCTATTTTATGTGACGAAAAATTCATATCCTTTTTTATAATAAGGTTATTAATTTGATGATTTTATTGAACTATTGATAGCGCGGTAATATTACAAATGGAACCATTTTTTTTGTAGTAACTCGATGTCAATAATCTTTCTTGCGTATATTTTGTATATGATGCAGTTACAGCGACACGAAATATTTGTATGTAAGTGTAGGTAGAAATGATTCTTCAGATCTTATAATACGAAGTAGTCTATACTTACTTACTTAATTTCCCTTTGCACCCCATGAATGAGGTATGGGATAGCTTCTCGCGTTGTTGTGAATTAACACGCTTTCTATTTTTTAGATTCACAACTAACGGTACCTACTTGTTTATCGACGAATGCGAACGACACTGTTTGAGAAGCTCTTACTAGACACGACGATTGAATCGACGCTTAATACTGCGAAGTTGCTGTCAACAACATTCGAGGGGAGCCGACAATGAAAGAATATTTTATTTATTTTTGTTCTTTTAAGATGGCTGGAGCCAGGTTTGAACCTGCGATATCCCGCATGGTAGTCGCGTGTTCTAACCACTATGCCACGGCCGGTCCTAATTCTTTGCCCACTGTTCAAAAATTAAAACAATTAAAAGAACTTGGGGAGTGACCACGTGCATAGTATAGATCTGGTCCATCAAAACAAACTTAATTTCCCTTTACACCACATGAATGAGGTATCTATAAATTAACACGTTTTCACGTTTGGGCCTGGAAAAACTTTTTTTTGGGCTAGATAAATAAAATTTGATACCCATACAGTACTCGATAACGCGAATATGAATATGCAGAAGAAATTTTTATTATCGCTCAGTGGGCGACGTTGGGGTGCCAAAGCACTTTTTAGAGCTATAGAGATACAATTTGATGCCCTTATAGTACTTGCCAACACTAATAGCACCTCATTTATTTTGGACATCTATGCACTAAAATTACAAATTTGAGTAGGAAATTTTAATTTCGATCAGTGGGCAAATGGCCAGATAAAAATTAGTACAATGATAGTATTCGGCATTTTAGGTTAAAATTTTCCTACAAAATTCTTATTTTTAATCAATAGGCGCAGTTAGCCCTAGAGAGAAACAACCTAATAAATAGGTTATACTCAGCACAACAATTACAAATACTGTCGAAACTCTCATAATCAGAGACTGATGCTTTTAATCGTTTATTTACCATAAAATTTAAAGTGTATTTTGGGGAACCACCGAACTATGCAAGTGACAACAACCGAACTATGCAAGTGACATCCCTCACATTTCTTGCAGTCGCTATCAGTATAAATAAATAAAAATGTACTTCAAACAAAATAACTGACTACTACAAATCAAAAATTTTAAAAGGAACAAAATTTTTTTTCTTTTCTATATAGCGAATTTTCTTTATAGCGAAGTAAATATCCAGTCCCTTGGAATTCGTTATAGAGAGTTTAGACTGTATTCAATCAGTGGGCGAAGGGGCGTGTTAAAAATTAATCTTAGCCCTAGAAAAATTAAATTTGGTACACAGATAGTATTCGGCACTACAATTACAAAAAAAAGACCACAATTTTAATTTGGTCAATGGGCATAGTTTGCATCCCCAGTCTGTATTTTGGCCCTAGAAAGATAAAATGTAATACACAGATAGCACTCGGCAGTACAATTACAAATTTGCAGACGAAATTTAAATTGTGGATCAATGTGCGGTGGTGACGTACTAAAATTGTATTTAAGCCGTAGAAAGATTCACTTTGGTAGGTATTCGGGTAGCACTCAGCACTACAGGTATGAATTTTCAGACCAAATTTTTATTTGCGATTAGTGAATATTTAAGGCGTAGCGAAAAATTTTTAATCCTAGAGGGATGAAAATTGGTGCACAGATTGTAACCGACCGGCGGGCGGATGATCATAGAGAGATAAAATTCGACACAATAAAACGTTGCTGTTTGACTTGGTTTAGGAGTTACTTGGGGTAACGAATTGTTTACAGAGCACATAAGATCAACGCTTAGATTTATCTCTTTAAGAAAGCAAGCCAAATATATTATTATCGAGTTAAGGAAACTTTCTCAAAGTACGTTAAAAAGTGGCATATGTACAGCTTTTATAACTGTGAGCCAATTCCAATTGATATATGTGTATAAGGTAAAAATTGTATGCAATAGCGATGCATTTTCGGATCCACTAGTATATTTATATAGATGTCTGTATTTGCCTCAAATTGCAAACTTTTGTTATATTTTTCATTTTTTTTTTAGTTTGAAGAAGACATTAGCTATTATTTTATTACATTTCCCTAAAGTTTATTATAATACTAAAGGACCCGGCAATGCTTCGCTACTGCGTACTTGACGTATACTTATATTATGTTTGGCCTGCTTACTTAAAGGGCTAAGTTTAAGCGTCGATCTTGTACGCTCTTTAAACAATTTGCTACCCCCAGTTACTCATTAACCTGATCAAACTAACAACATATCACTAACCGAAATTAAAAAAATCCGTCAGAAAATTCATATCTGTAGCGCCAAGTACTACCTGTAAACAAATACTACCTTAGATCGGAAATAAAATGTTCGCCTTCATATTAACGTTGACCGAAAATGATTATTATTTATTGGGACCGGCCGTGGCATAGTGGTTAGAACACGCGACTACCATGCGGGAGATCGCAGGTTCAAACCTGGCTCCAGTCATCTTAAAAGAAAAAAATAAATCAAATTTTCTTTCATTGTCGGCTCCCCTCGAATGTTGTTTGACAGCAACTTCGCAGTATTAAGCGTCGATTCAATCGTCGTGTCTAGTAAGAGCTTCTCAAAACAGTGACGTTCGCATTCGTCGATAAATAAGTAGGTGCCGTTAGTTGTGAATCTAAAAATAGAAAGCGTGTTAATTCACAACAACGCGAGAAGCTATCCCATACCTCATTCATGGGGTGCAAAGGGAAATTAAGTAAGAAAATGATTATTATGTCGGTATATTCATGTATGCATTGCCGAGTACTTGAAAGGCTCATTTACACTATTGACATCAATGTCAAAATGTTCCTTTAAAATGTGTCAGCATCGTGTAAATAAGGTTGTTTTGTCAAAGTTTACCGACATATTGCGAAAATTTTGGATAAAACCAACTGACGCTGTGTAAATAGTCCTTACAATTCTGCAAAAAATGTTGTCTAAATGATGCAAAAATGTCAGCAAATAAATTTAAAAAATATTATGAAGTTAACAAAAAACAATTGTAGTCCTTGGTTTTTGCTTCAACAACAGTTCTAATTGATAAAAATAAGAGTTATATTTAATATAATAAAAATAATTTTTGGCACAATTAAAAACCTGTTTGTGTGTTAGTTTTAGTCGATCGTATTGTATATATATTAATTCAAATGATACATCAAATTCGGCTAACGAAATTCAGAAAAGTCTGAAAATGAACTCGTAAAGGAGTTCGAAACGCGTCGTCCTAGTGCGTGACACTCTGAATTTGACCGAAAATAACAAACAATAAAAAACACTTTTCTGATCGTTAGCCGAATTTGATGTATCATTAAATACACTAACATAAATTGATACAATTAAAAAACTTTAATAATGAAATACTATTTCATACCATATATGTACTTCTTGGTACAATAATAGTACTTTTTGGTAAAATTTTTTAGTACAATAAATTCTCCTTTTTTGGTATCGTGATTATCTGTGTATAAAATATTACCGGTCTAGGGGTAAAATACAGTTTTCCCACACTCCCTTCGCTAACTGATTCAGAATAACAATTCCGAATTTTTAACATGAAGTCCGCAGTACTATTAGTGTACTAAATTGTATCTCTATGGAGCAAAAATACATTATTGACACGCCCACTCCTCCCACTGATACAAAATTTTAATTTTAATTAAAATCTGCATATTCATATTCGTGTAGACGAGTACTATCTGTGTATCAAATTTTGTTTCTCTAGGGGTAGCTTTGCCTCACCCCTCCGCCCACTAATCAAATTAAAAGGCTGAAGTGCTGAATATGGGGCGGGAGCCCGATTTAATAAAAAAATATGCCATTTTCTTCGTCTTATTCCCCAAACATCGGAATGGTAGTTTAAAGTTGGCGCTCAGGCCCATGGGGCCCGGGAGGGTCAAATAAGGGGCCCATTTTGATTCTATGATGACCCCCCAGGTGCGGGTACTCAAATGAAAGATATTTTCGAGACGAGATATAGATATAAGTTCCTACGGGTCTCCTGGACCGAGTTAGAGCCATTTGAATTTCCGGGATATACCAAAAAAAAAAAAATTGCTCGATTTTTTTAAAAATAATTTTTGCCTGCTCTCTAACTTTATTTAAAAAACTTTAATTTAAAAAAAAAAAACAAATAATATTTTAAAAGGATATATCAAAAAAAAATTATAATTACAATATATAGTTTTTTTTAAATATTTTTTAAATTTTTCTTAATTTTTCCACTTTTTGGAACTTTTTCTTGAATTTTTTTAAATATTTCTTGAAATTTTCCTTTAAAAACCTCAAAAAATTCAAAAAAAAAATTTTAATTTTCACACATTTTTGATGACATTTCATTTTTCTATGGCATTTTTCAATTCATTTCCTTAAATTATTCTAATTTTCCATGATTTTTCCCCAATTTTTTGAAATTTTAAGGGGGAATTTTAGAAATTTTTTTTTTAAATATTGCGCGGTTTTTAGATTTTTTCTAACTTTTTCCATGATTTTTTTAAATTTGTTTAAATTTTTTTTTTTTTTTAATTTTTTAAATTTTCTAAAAATATGATTTGCCACGCCCACTGGTCCAAAATTAAAATTTCGTCCACAAACTCATATTCGTGTTGCCGAGTAGTATATGTGCATACAATTTTATCTCCCTGGCTCTAGTAATATGTCTTGCCACACCCATCCGCCCACTGGCCCAAAAATAAAATTTCGTCCGCAAATTCATATTCGTGTTGCCGAGTACTATCTGGACCACCCACTGACCAAAATTAAAATTTCATATCCATATTCGTGTAGCCGAGTACTATCTGTGTACTAAATTTTATCCCCCTAGCTCCAAAAAAAGTTTTGCCACGCCCACACAGCCCATATGGTTCAGAACTAAAAAATTTTTAGCCTACGGTAATTTCCATATATGTAGTACACTAACTGCCTTCCAAATTTCATTGAAATCGGTTCAGCCGTTTGGGCGTGATTGAGCAACAAACATACAAACAAACAAACAGACAGACATTCACATTTATAATATTAATAGGATAGGATAGGATTTAATTTTGAATTCTGAACTCTCTGACTAAATATATTTTTCCACTTTGGTTTTTTTTTTGACTTCTTATGTTATTTTGTACTTTAAATTGATGTAAACTGTCTTAAGACAACTTTCCTGTCTTTTACATGTTACATTTTTGGATAGGTTTTTTTAAGCCGTTGTAATTGTTAAAATTTTAGTTTAATTACTAATCTTTGAATCTTTTTTTACATTATTTTAGTCAATTTTTCTGTATTTTAATTTATTTTTATATTTAAATAAGTTGTTACATTTGTCATCTTTTAATTCTCATTGTTTGGCTAAAAGACAACCTGTTTTTATTTTCCATATACATACATATAGTTATGTTTTAATTTGATGAAACGAACAAATCTTGCAACCACATAATATTTGTTATTAAAACTCAAGTTTTTATAGAAATTTATATTACTTGGCTCACATATAAATTTACTTGAAACAACAAAGTTATCACATTATTTGATTTATTGAATTTGCATTAGTTTAATTTTTTTAAGATTATATTATTATTTGTTTTAAGCAATTTAAATAATCGTATGAAATTTCTTTTTTTTTCTGTTATTTACAAAGCTGTTTATTTTATGTAATATTATACTTAAATTTTTTTTTATAAATATCCTTGAAAAAAATTTATTTAAATTTTTTTTTTAACTTATGTTTTCTAAGATTTATCTGTCACAATTTTTGTTTTTATCTGGTTTTTTTTCGTTTGATATACAAAATATGACAATTTTATTAATTAACGATCCGTGAAACTTAACAAGCCCGCAAACGTTTACGGCTGACAAATCAAATACACATACGAAATTCACACACTTTTCTTAATTTGTGCGTTTTGCGTTTGATTTGCACCCCAAAAACGAAGTTAACGAACGAACGGCTACGCGACATATTGAGAGCACAAAATTATAGAAACCAAAAACGAAAACAACAACAAACATCAAGAAAAATAACATGTAACAATATAACCGTAACATTGGCTAGCAAACTATGAAATTCGCCTTAAATGCCCGCGAGACGGACGACATCAAGCTGAGCGCCCGTTCCATACGTCATAAAATAGTTTAGCTGTCACAAACGAAAACCATACGCGAAATTGAAAGTGAACATGCGACATGCGACTGAGCCAACGATAATTCCACAGCGATGCGTTACGACAATTGTGACGGCTCAGCTATTACGGCTGGTGGCGGGGTCTCGTCGCCGCTCTAAGCCTCTAAATATATAGCAAACAAATTTAGTGTGTCACCAAACACACTCAATCAGTGGTGCAGTCGGTCGGCACTAACCAAACGGCCAAACGAACACATATCTGCTGCTGCAGGCCCCCATTCTCAATTACGTACGATAACTTGTAACGCAGCCGCCACGGTTGCGGCCAACAATTAAGCCTAAGGAGCTGTAAACAAACAAACATTCGAGTCGCTGCAATAATAACATCAGTGCACATGCACGCACACACACACACACACCATGTAAAGCCGACCGACCGCGTTGACGTTGCCGACGCCAATAACAACTTTGCGAAAAAAGCCGAAAAGTAAACGACCTTTATGGCCATATAAACAACACTAGGTTATTGCTGTTGTTGGTGGCGGTGTTGTTGTTATTACAGCAAATATTCACTTTATGCCACATGCAACAATTTTCCACACATTAAAAACAACAACAACAGCAAAAGACAATAACAACACCAAAATTGTTTTGTCTCTTTATGTTTGTTTTGTTTTTTTGTCCGATTGACTTTTGTTGGTTGGTGGCTCTTTGGCCCCCCACCACACATATGCACACAGAGACAGACACTCAATGTTTAGACCACTTGGTTGCTATTTGTTTATTCGCCCGGATTTGGGATCCGTTTCCCATCGACCGTTCACGTTGAACGCACAATTTCAACTGAAAGTACACGCATTGTTGAAATTGTTTTCAGTCAATACTTGAAATGTTTGGTTACAAATGTTTTAAGCGATTGTTGTTGCCGGTCGGCTAGTCGGGCGACTGACTTGACTATTTTTCGGGTTCCTTAATATTGGCAACAAAACGCCCGAAGTTGTGTCTCGCACACAATGTTGCATGGATAGTTTTGTATGCATTTCTGTAAACATGCGTAAATGTTGGGCCTCAATGTTTATACAAATAACGGTAACATTGAGTGAGAGAAAGAGAGTGGTACTATAATTGTGTTAGCAACATTGTCGTTGTTATCAAATGCGAGTATATGTTGTTATTATTAGCCATTAAATCAACTTGACAACATATACATTTATGTCTTAGTGTCTAAGTCAGAGGCCGAAATGATTAGAGATTTCCATTCGTTTCGATCTTGTGCGCATCGTCTCCAGTCAGTCCTACCAAGCAGCGTCAGTGATTCCTCCACCTGGTCCTTCCAACGTAGTCGCGGTCTATCTCGGTCTCCAACCTTTCGCGTTGGAGTTTCCTCATCCATTCTCACGACATGACCTCGCCAGCGTAATCGTTGCACTTTGATTCGCTTGACCACATCAATGTCGTGGTATAACTCGTACAGCTCATGGTTCATCCGAATCCTAAATTCGCCGTTTACGCAAATGGGTCCATATATTTTGCGGAGTATTTTTCTCTCAAACACCGCCAGATGAGCTGCATCTGCCTGTGTAAGCACCCAAGATTCGGAGGCGTACAACAGGACTGGTAAAATTAGTACCTGGTGCAGCTGGACTTTGGTAGTTCGAGATAGGGTGGTGTTTATAAAGTGCGCAGTCCAAAGAAACACAAAGAAACACCAGCCTCCGTTTAATTTCGAGGCTGATACTGTTGTTTTTGCATTTCATCCACTATCATTCACGCTGCGTCCCCAACGGGTGGACACTTTGTTCGATGATACCATTAACTTCGTCTTGTCCTCATTCACTGCCAAACCCATTTTCGCATCCTTCGACCGATAATGTCGATATCATCGGCATATTCGAGCAGCATGTGGCTTTTATTAAATATGGTGCCAGACATGTTAACCGCCGATTTCCTTAACACCTTCTCCATCACTATGTTGAACAGTATACTTGACAAACCGTCTCCCGATCTAAGACCTCTCGTCGTATCGAATGGTGCAGATAGATCCTTGCCAATCCGAACACAGGATTTGGTATTCGTAAGGGCACACCGGCAGAGACGAATTATCTTCGCAGGGACACCGAACTCAGACATGGCCTTGTAAAGTCGATGACTGATGGTACTATAGAAGGCTGATTTGTAATCGACAAAGACGTGGTAAGTGTTGATTCGCTTTTCATTGGTTTTCTTAAGAATTTGCCGTAGTGTAAATATCTGATCCGTCGTGGATTTGCCTGGTCTAAAGTTGCACTGATAAGGTCCAATCAGGTTTTTCACAATTGGTTTTGGACGTTCACACAGTATGCTTGAAAGGACCTTGTACAAAATTAGTAATAGGCTTATTCCATGGTACGATCTCCTTTGTTGTATATGGGACATAACAGACTGAGACTCCAATCCCCGGGCATACTCTCCTCTAGCCAGATGTTCTCCATGAGCTGAAGCATGCTCCTAATCAGCTCATCCCCGCCAGCCTTAAACAATTCACCAGTGAGACCATCGGCTCCAGCAGCCATGTTGTTTTAAAGGCGGGAGATGGCCAAACGTATCTCGCTCTGGTTCGGAGGTGGACAGTTAATACCATCGTCATGGATTGGAGCGGGGTCTTCTGGAGTGGTGTCAGTATCCAGTTAATTTCTAAAATGATCTCTCAATATCTTCAGAACTTTATCCGGGTCCGTCACTAGCTGACCATCGCTGTCCTTGCAGGAAGGCAACCCTGTTCCACGCATTCTCGCTTTAACTCTCTTGTAGAATTTTCGGGCTTCCCCTCTACTTCGGAGCAACTCAGTGCACTCATCCTGCCTGTTCTTCAGCTCCTTCTTTTTTCTTCTAAAAAGACGAGTTGCCTCTCGTCTCTTCTCCCTGTGCCGTTCACGAACAGTTCGCGTTGCCATTAGCTGCAGCTTCGCTCTGTATGCAGCATCCGTCTCTCTTGTGACATTGCGACATTCATCATAGTACCAGGCATTTTCTTGAGACGACTTTGAGTACACGAGTACGCTTCTCGCAGTCCGTTCTATGGAATCGGCAATATATTGCCACCGCGAGGTTATATTATCAGAGGTTGGAGCATTCCGCAGCAGTTGAGTTAGGTGGTTGAAGTAGGCGTCCGCTACCTCTGTGGTCCGCAGTTTACCGATGTCCAGCTTTCGCTGTGCCCGGTTACGTACGTTTTTCGTCATGCTTAGCCTTGTGCGTACCTTAACTGCGGTAAGGAAGTGATCGGAGTCAATGTTCGCACCCCTAATCACTCGTACGTCCAGAACACTCGATGCGTGCCTTCCATCGACTACCACATGGTCAATCTGATTCCTCGTCAATTGATCTGGAGTTAACCATGTTGCCTTCTGAATATTTTTATGGTCAAATCTAGTGCTGCTAACTACCATATTTCTTGCCGCAGAGAAATCAATCATTCTGATGCCATTGTTCGACGTTCATTGTTCATTGTTTCGGTGTACAGACTGAATTTTCCGATGGTAGGCTCAACTGCGGCCTCCCTGCCTATTTTAGCATTAAAATCGCCTAGTACAATTTTGATGTCATGGCTGGGGCTACGGTCATATACATTTTCTAGGCTTTCGTAGAACTCGTCTTTGTCCTCATCGCTTTTCTCTTCTGTTGGAGCATGGGCACATAGAAGTGTAATGTGGAAAAACTTTGTTTTGACTCTTATGGTGGCTATACGTTCACACACCGGGTTGAACCTTGAGACTTGGTGTCGCAGTCTCTTGCCAACCACAAATCCACATCCAAACTCGTGCTTGTCCGCATGGCCACTATAGAAGATGTCCACCGGACGTATTCTTCAAGGACTTCCGCCGGTTGGATGGAGGCACCTGAGCTATACAGTGTTCTAACATTCCAGGTGCATATCCTCAAAGCATGGTCCGTTTGGGGGGTCCGTTTTATTATTTTCTTACGTCTTTCATTGCAATAGTTTAAACGCCAGTGGTGGGTTTTAATCCTAGGGCACCACGTCGCAGTTTTCTCCTCCTGCCAGGTTTTTATTACAGCCACCCATTCTGGGTCAGACGCTGACCAGGGTACCGCTCACTCTGAGCCGACGTGCCTGGGTTTTAAGTTTCGCCCCTCACAGTAAGTTGAGCTCTGACGGGTATCAAAGCCACGTTTCCAGGCGCCACCACGTGGAGGTACTCCGTCCGCAGTAGTACCACCAATACGGAGCTCTTGAAGTGCAATTGGCAAGGATCACTCTGGGTTTATCAAGTTAAACCGATCAGAAGCTTTACCTTGCATCACACTTCCGACGCCCAGGTTCCGCATACTGCCAGCATTTTTTTCAGCCGCTCTTTCTGATACAGACGCTAACCAGAAAGCCGCCCAATATGGAATAGACGCTTTGGATTTATTGTTTGACTATGAAAACCACGGAGACATCACCCTCCTATTTGACACCGCATGTGGTGTAGGGCTTATTTTTAAAGTTTGAAGTAGTTTGTAGCTACCACTTTATTAGTACACCTGAATGTTTAGTATCAGAGAACGTCAAGGGTGTCACTTTTTGGCACCCGAATCACACTAATAAATTTGGAGTGCTTGTCACACTCACAAACAGCAAGAAAAGAATAACACACAGTCTCTGTTTTGCCGTGACCGCGAGAAGTCACAAGTCGCGCTTCTGAATTCTGTGTTCAAATCTATTGTATTTTTTCATAAACCGTTATAAAACAACAACAGTGCCTAAATTTTTGTGCCAGTGCTAAAAATAGAAAAAACTATATAACTAAAACAACAAATCAAGCAAGACTCAACGTAACCAGAACTTATTACCGTTATTTTTGTGTCTTGATTTTTGTATTTCGAATAAGAAAAACAAATTTTGTTTGCAAATTGAGAACTACTACTGTGGGTACCTTAATTAAAGTATTACAACATGAAAGAACCACCGGACCTAAACAGTAAAGCCCAAGTAAATATGTCAATGAAAATTGATAAATCCAAAAAACTTAATAATGCTACCGTTGGACCTAAATATCTTGTAATGACCAGATTAAATAGTGAACTTTCATTATCAAATGTGTCTCCATTTCTATTAAAAAAAGTGATTGATTATGTTTGCTCTGGAGAAATTGAAAGTTGTAAAAAATTGCGAAATGGCACTATATTAATGAAGACGAAGAACTTCTTGCAAGCAACAAAATTAATACAACTTACTGCACTCACTCCTACTATAGAAGTAAATGTTTCAGAACACAACTATCTTAATAGTTCTAAGGGAGTTATTTATTCTGATGAATTAAGAGGTATGAACGAAGAAGACATCTTAATCGGTTTGAAAGATGAAAATGTCACAGAAATAAAAAAAATTTTAAAGAAAGACGGCGAAAAATTGGTTGAATCGGGCTTAATCATCCTTACTTTTTCGAAACCTGACCATCCAGACGATGTAAAAATAGGATATGAAAAAACTTCTGTCCGCACATATATTCCTTATCCACTAAGGTGCTTTACATGTTTTAAATTTGGACATCCAACCAAATTCTGTAAATTGGAGAAAAAATGTTGCAATTGCAGTAAACCATTTCACACAAACCCTGAAACCAATGAAATGTGTTTCAACGAAAAACTCTGCATAAACTGTGATGCTCATAACATGGAATTTAAAAATCACAATACTATGGATAAAAGATGTCCTATATTTATTAAGGAAAAGGAAATTCAGGCCATCAAAACTACGCAAAAAGTTGACAACAAGCGGGCACATGAAATCTACATAGAAAGACATCCTACAAACACTAATTATGCATCTATAGTGAGACCAACTGTCAACTATAATACACTTAATATGTTTGAAACTAAGAAACATCCATTTAACACCGCACCTGACCAATCCACCAAACTCAATATATCAGATTTACAATCAACTTGCCTAAACTCTTCTCAGTTACCTTCTCTAAACTCGAGTATTCTTTCAACACCGCAATGTGCTTTACCAAATCAACAATTTACACCAATAGATTCGAACGTACCAACTACATCAACAAAAATACTGATTGCCCCTAGAAAATTATCAAATCGTAAAAAAGCGCAACTCAAAGCAAAACTCAGGAAAACATCTTCAAAATCTACTCCAAACTCAACAGTACCCATGGACCTTCTTTCCTCAGAAGACTCATTTAATGATGATATCTTAAACCAAACCTAAGTATTTTTAACTAACTTATAGTCCATATTTTTATATTATTTATTTTATTCAAAACTTAATATGTCACTCAAAATTATCCAGTGGAACATTAAGGGATATTTAAATAATTATAATGAACTACTGCTAATTATAAGATCGTACAATCCACTTGTTATTGCATTACAAGAAACACATTTAAAATCAATTGATAAAATTCCAATACCAGTCAACTTTTCAATACATAACAATAATAGTTCTGGCAATGCTTTTGGTGGAGCGGCTTTATTGATCCATAATCAAATCCAGCACCAAGTAATTTCATGTCGGGAAAATTTCGACATTGTTTCTGTAATGATAAAATCTAGCAGAAAATTAATAGTAACATCAATATATATTCCACCGAACAAAAATTTTAATATTAATCATTTGAGAACTTTGCTACAAAACTCTAGTGACCCTAGAATAATAGCTGGTGATTTTAATAGCTGGCATCAACTTTGGGGATCTCCCATAAATAATAAACGGGGCAACATTTTAGCAAAATTTTTGAATCAGTCGAATTTTGTTATTCTGAACAATGGTAGCCCAACTCACTTCAGTACACATAACACTTTTTCCCACATTGACTTGACATTCAGTACTTCCCTAATTGCTTTAGGTAGTGAATGGAATATATTGGACAATCTACACGGCAGTGACCACTATCCAATACTCACAACACTTTTCCCTTACAGACATAGTGATAATATGAAACTAAAACCAAGATATAACATTAACTTTGCTAACTGGGACAAATTTTCAAAAAAAATTACACATTTCAGTTCAATACGTTCTATTTCTGACAACGTTAATAGAGAAGCTTCTAATATCACTAGGATTATTCATCAGAGTGCTAATGTTGCCATTCCTCAATCCCACGTGGGAAATAATAAGTTTCAGGTTCCTTGGTGGAATAAGGATCTTGATGCTTTAAAATCTGAACGTAACAAGATGTGGAACATATTAAAACGTAACGTTTCAAATGCGAATATTATAAATTTCAAAAGGGCAAATGCAAAGTTTAGAAGAAAATTGAAACAATCTAAAAGGGAGAGTCTTGAAATTTTTACTTCAAAAATCAATCCACAAACTCCTACTTCAGTAGTATGGTCCAATATAAGGCGTTTATGTGGCCTTAATCCATCTTCTAGCATTCACTGCATAACTGCGGTTGATGGTACAAATGCTAATATTACTGATAAAACTTCGATTGCAAATGAATTTGGCAAATTTTGGTCCAGTCAATCTGAGGACAGTAAATTTCATCAAAATTTTAACTTACATAAATCTACGACAACTACAGATCTCAACTATACACCCTCGAACACAGCTCTGATTATAGATGAGAATATAACATTTATTGAAACAGTTTCAGTTTTAAACAGTTTTAAAGGAAAAACGCCTGGTGAAGACCGTATAAGCTACTGCATGTTGAAAAATATGCCACATGACATGAAAGTCCGTTTATGTAATTTATATAACAAAATATTTCACAGTCACATTCCTCAGGCTTTTAAAAGGAGTCTAGTGGCACCTATCTTAAAACCTAATGCAGACAAGACCACAGTTACATCATACCGGCCCATTTCTCTGAACTCGTGTTGCGCGAAAGTTCTCGATAAGATTGTGGCCAACAGGCTATGGTGGTTTATTAACTCTAATAGACTAATCAGTAGTCAACAAATTGCATTTAAAAGAGGAAAGTCTGTAGTGGATAATCTATTGTTCTTAGATAATTTAATTACAGATTCCCTTTCAAGGAGAAAACATTTATCGATAATTTCTCTGGACTTCCAAAAAGCCTTTGACAAAATTGGTATTCATACCATAATTGATCAGCTCAAAGAATGGAAAGTTGGACCGAATATTATAAGGTACATTTACAATTTCATGAAGAACAGGCAGATTAGAATAAAAGTGGGTAAATATGTGTCCAACACCTTCCCTATCTTTAATGGTATTCCTCAAGGCTCTCCCATTTCAGTTGTACTCTTTTTAATATCTTACAACAAATTATGTGAAACTCTGAAACTATACAAAGATATTTCATTTTGCGCTTATGCTGATGATTTTTTAATTATAAAACAATTAACTAAACAAGATCACACTTATAATATAAATCCTGTTTTTGACAGTATTTCGAAATGGTCTGAATACTCAGGAGCAGTATTATCCATATCAAAATGCAAACATTTACACATTTGTCGCAAGAAATGTTGTTGTTTCTCTATAACTTTAAATAGTTATACCATTATCGATGTAAATTCTATTAGAATACTTGGAATTTTTATGGATTCAGGATACAGATGGCTTACCCACATTGACTATTTAACGACTGCCTTGTCCAATCGTTTGAACATTGTTAAATGCCTCTCTTCTCTAAAATTCCACTCGAACATTTTATCAATTATTCAAGTTATTAAATCCCTAATTACTAGTAAAATAATGTATGGTTTATATTTATATGGATATTCATCACAACAAAATTTGAACAAAATAAAAACTATTTACAACAGCGCTATTCGTCATGCTCTTGGAGCATTTCGGACTACACCAATAAATAACCTTCTGTTCGAGGCTAATATGCCTACTTTAGAGAATTTGAGATACCACTCAACCGCTAAATTATATAAGTCTCATTTAACTAGCGTTGACACACCGAACTATTCTGCAATTGTTAAAAATCTGAATAGAAAGAAAAATACAAAATATATATCCACCAATCGGAAAATAATTAATTTAAGTAATTCCATGGGTATACCAATTCACCCGATAAAGTCTAAGGGGACAAAATTACCACCGTGGTATCTTAAGGAATCAATAATTGATTCATTACGTTTAAATAATAAAAGTTCTACACCGCAAGAAATATATAAAACACAATTTAACGAAATACAGCATAAACTACAAGACCATATTTTTTTATACACTGACGGATCGAAAAATAACTGCAGTATTGCCTATAGTATTACTACACAAGATAGAACAATCATGATATCGACGCTTCCTGAGTATAGCTCAATATTCTCGGCAGAGATTATAGCTATATTTAAGGCCGTTGAATATATTGGAAAATGTAAGGGAAAATATGTTATTTGTACTGATTCTTTATCCGCTGTTGATGCTATTGGCAACATAAATAATCAAAGTTATTACCCACAATGTATTAGAAGTGCACTAATTGACAATTACCCCAATATTAAAATTTTATGGGTACCTGGGCATATGAACATTATTGGTAATGAATATGCTGATACAGCTGCTAGGACTGCGTTGTCTTTGCCACTCATATCATCGATTAATTTGAATTTTAAAGATATTGATCACTTTTTAAAAGAATCATTGAATAATCTTAGTTATCAAGTATATGATAAAACCTCAATTTGGTACAGGAAAATCAATACATCTAAAAACTCCATCAGTTGTTTCCTTTCTTCGAATGAGGCTCGAAATATGAATAACCGGAACTTGATTAAAATTATACGGCTGAGACTGGGCCATACTATGCTTACTCATCAAGGCTATATGGACAAAGATATTGATTTGAACTGTCGTTTTTGTAATGCTGGCAGAATGGATGTAGAACACATACTAGATTATTGTACGTACTTTCATAGTACTAGGTTTAACATATTCAGAGATTTGAAACCATCTAAATTACTTAGCTATAATGATCCTTCAATATTAGATAAACTTACGTCATTCCTTAATATTACAAAATTAATAACACTTATATAATTAATTTAAAAATACTTATAATTTATCATTAACATTCCTTTGTGCTTAAGGTCTCAGTTGCCATAGCCTTTAATTGAGTTTAGTTTATAATTTTAATCATAAGCTAAGCATTTGTAAAATAAAATAAAAAAAAAGAATAACACACCCAACCAAAATTTTACGAAATTTAATATAAAATAGTTGCAGTGAAAATTAGTAATTTTATCAGTAGAGTGAAGGGTATCAGAGCTTCAGTTTGGCCGAAGATAATTAACTTACTAGTTTTATATTCAGATATTAAGACAAATCAAATGTCAAGCCAATATGCCAATATGTGTTTGTGTTTCAATTCCTAATAGCATTTTTTTGTGTTAATCACGCAATTTCCATTAAGTTTAACCCTTTCAGAAGCTAACTAACTAATACTATAATCCACAATGTGTCATAAATTTACACATTTGAATATGATGTTTCAAGCATTTTAACATGTAGAACAAATTTTTTTTCTTTTTTTTTTTTGTCGCAAAAATTTCAATTAATATATATTTATTTATATGTATTTAGGCTTAACAAGTTCCTAATGTTTTGTTGCTTCCTCTTTGTGTGTGACTAATTAGTCAACTACACAAATTTGCCGCTGTCATATGAATATTTAGTTGTTGTAATTGGTTTTGCTTAAGTTTTGGGCCATTTGGACATTAGCCATTTTTATGCTCAGTCGGCGGCGCCATATGTTTTAATTTATATTTTTACAATTTAGCGTTGACACGTCGATGACAGGCGCTTGATGGTTTTTAGTTTTTTTTATTATTATGGGGTGTTATATGTGTGTTTATATAGTATTTGTAATAATATGGATTTATATGAAAAAAAAAAGATTTTATTTGTTAACGGAAGTAGTTTTGTTGAATTTGTGCCCAAATGGTGATGTGGAACAATTAATAAAAACTTTTTGAAATTAACACATATATTCAGAAGTAACAAAATGTAGAAATACTACTAGTTACTACATGTCTAATTGAAATTAGGGTGGTTTAAATATATAATACAACACATGATTTTGGGACTCAATTCTGAGAACTGCACAAGAAAGTAGCCCCAAAAATAAGAAGTTCTGCATCATTCGTTTTGTAAAGTTACATGCCATAATAATTTAATATCGATTTGAAGTTAGTAAGTAACGTATAGGGGAATTTGTCACGTTGTAGGCTCTTTTGTCCTTTTACCTCAGTACCAATTTTGCTGCCTTTAAAATCGTCAGCCTTATACAAGCTTTTGCCCTTTTAACTATTAAGTTATCTTTTGTCATTATTCTTAAAATATTCTTTTTTAATGACAATTTCCTATCATATAAAAATCTCTACACCTCGAGTTCATTATTTCGCTCATTAATTTTCTCGCAAATTGCTGTTGACCAACATGATTTACTTCCTTTGTGCAATTTACCTTTATAGGTCTTTGCCATTAATTATCTCCGCAATTTATGTGTATTTATCGCTCTTCCGTAGATATTTAAAAATAATATTTGTTTATTAAAAACTCTTGCTTTTAAATCAGCCACAGACATGTGGTTGTCTTATAACAATATCACTCAATTTTATCGTATTCAGGGAAGTTGTATTTAAATGCTGTATACTTTTAAACATTTGCGTGATATATTTTTACGGTTTGTATTACTCGTTGATATAGTAATTCATTCGTAGGCCAAGCAATCATATACAATGTCTACGGATTTAATATCATATACAGTGGTTTAACGTGTGGTAAATTGTAATGTTCTGGTAGAATGTAACACAAATTGTATACTTACAAAATTTTCTCTAAGACATCTTAATTCTAGAAACCTTAGTGAAAAGTCTCTCTTCCATTCTCTACAAATAAATCCACTAACAGTCTATGCAGTTAATCCACTTCTCTTTGTATGTGCACATCACCCACAAACCCCTGTATGTATACTACGATTTTTTCAAACCAATAAAGAAAGCTTGCATATATAACATGCAAATAACATATAAATGTGTGTCTGTGTGTGCCCGCAAGTATTCTCATGTATACATGACTTTATGCTCATACACTAGCATCCATGTAAATATGTAAATGTATGTATGTGTATGCAAGGCATCATAATTCATAACTTTTATAACCAATTGTTTGCATGCATGGATTTTTTTTTCACATTTTAATTGCAATTTTTTTTTTATTTGCGTACTATTGGTGTGAGAGAATGAGAGTAGTTTTTGTTGTTGTTGTTGATTGGAAGTATGAACGCTTGTTTTATGCGACGTGTTTTAATTTGTAGATTTTGTTGTATGCAGTAGATTTATGCGTAAATGTGAAGTTTTCATAATGTCAGACGCGTAATGAACACGTCAGTCGGCACTGCTTTGTCGTTGAGTGATATTAACTCTCATGTTTCTTGACTTTTGCAATGAGTAATACGAATAGGCATGAAAACATGGAGGGGTGCGTAGAAAACAGCCATCGAAGGCAATGGATTCTGATTCTTTTAGCTACGTTGATGTCATGATAAAGCTCATACAGCTCATGGTTCATCCGATGACGAAACTCGCCGTCGACACAGAAAGGTCCATATATTTTTCCGAATACATTCCTCTCGAATACTCCCAGGTTTTGTAGGTCCGTTGTCGAAAGCACCCACGATTCGGCAGCATACGACAGAAAATTAACAACTGGTATAGCTGTTTCTTAGTATCCCAAAATAAGGCGGTGTTACTAAAGTGCTGCGGAAGTCCGTAAAAACATCTATTGCCGAGCATTATTCTTCGCTTGATTTCTTGGCTGACACTATTTTTCTTGTTGACGGAAGATCCGAGGTAGGTAAACTCATCGACTATCTCAAAACAATAATTATCAACGTTCACGGTTCTTCCCCATCGAGAGAACTCTATGTATGTTGAAATCATTATTTTTGTTTTGTCCTTGATGACCGCTACACCATTTTTGCTGACTTATTTTTCTTTAGCGATGAGAAAACTGCAATAACATTCCGCAGATTTCGGCCAATGATGTCTATATCATAGGCTGGTGACATGTGCCTCTTGTGGAATATGGTGCCAGACATATTGACACCAGCCTTTCTCATCACCTTCTCCATAATTATATTAAATATTGTGCAGCACAAACTATCACCCTGCCTGAGAATGAGACTGAGTTCAGACTGATCTTTACCAATCCTAACAGAGGATTTGGTGTTGTCCAAGGTATATCTGCAAAGTCGAATCAGCTTTGCAGGAATACCAAACTCATACATGGCCTCATGTAGCCTATTCCTTATCGGAGAGTCGAAGGCAGCTTTGTAGTAGACAAAAAGGTGGTAGGTGATGATCTGCTTTTATGAGTTTTTTTTTTCCAGGATTTGTCGTAAAGTGAATATTTGATCCGTCGTAGATTTGCCAGGTCTAAAGCCGCACTGGTATGGTCCAATTAGTTTTTCTAAAATTGGCTTCAGACGTTTACACAATATGCTTGAAAGGACCTTGTACGTAATTGGTAATAGGCTTATTCCACGGTAGTTCTTACATTCACTACGATCTCCTTTCTTGTGTATGGGACATAACGGACTGAGACACCAATTCCCGGGCATGCCCTCCTCTAGCCAGATGTTCTCCATGAGCTGATGCATGCTCCTAATCAGCTCCTCCCCGCCAGTCTTAAACAATTCAGCAGATAGACCATCGGCTCCAGCAGCTTTGTTGTTTTTAAGGCGGGAGATTGCCACACGTATCTCGCTCCGGTTCGGAGGTGGACAATTAAAACCATCGTCATGGATTGAAGCGGGGTCTTCTGGTGTGGTGTTCATGTCCAGTAGATATCTGAAATGATCTTTCCATATCTTCAGAACGTTATCCTGGTCTGTCACTAGCTGTCCATCGCTGTCCTGGCAGGAGGGCAACCCTGTTCCACGCTTGTCGCCTTAACTTTATTGTAGAATTTTTGGGCTTCCCCTCTACTTCAGAGCAACTCATCCTGTCTCTTTTTCAGCTCCTTGTTTTCCGTTTAAAAGGACGAGTTGCCTCTCGTCTCTTCTCCGTGTGCCGCCCACGAACGGCTCGCGTTGTCATTGGCTGCAGTTTCGCCGTGTATGCAGCATCTGTCTCTCTCGTGGCATTGCGACATCATTGTCGTACCAGGCATTTTCTCGAAATGGTTGAGTACCTAAGTACGCTTCTCGCAGACCGCTCTATGTAGTCGGATATGTATTGCCACTGCGAGATAATATTATCAGGGGTTCGAGCATTCCCTAGCAGTTGAGTTAGGTAGTTGTAGTAGGCATCCGCTACCTCTGTGGTCCGCAGTTTACCGTTGTGCCAGATTACGTACGTTTTTTGTCATGCTTACCGTCCTCCCGATTTTCTGTAAAGCGGTTATGTCAGCGGAGCTCAGTGAGTAGACTTGAAGTATAATCGGCAAGGATCGCTCTAGGTTTGCCAAGTTAAACCCATCAAAAGCTTTACCTTGCATCACACTCCCAACGCCTATTTTTGCACAACAAGTAATTTTAATTTACTTTAGTAGAAACAAGTACTTTTAGTTGTACCAAAATGTACTTAGGTGTACAAAAAGTTATTTTTTGCACCTAAAAGCACTTAAGTTGTATAAAAAATTGTTTTTTCACCATAAAATAGTTTTATACTAGTACAAACAAGTACTTAATTGTTCCATGAAAACTTTTGGTGCACTACAAATTTCTTTCTGTTTACCACAAAGTACTTTCGTTGTACCAAAAAATAATTTTAGCGTACTTTTTTTGCGCAAAAAGAACTCACATGGTATCGAAATCGTACTGTTCTTGTACTAGAAAGTACGTTTCTGTTCCTAAAACTCTTTTTATTGCAGCAAACATTACTTTCGTACCTACCAATAGTTATAGTATTGTATCAAAAGAATTTTTGTAGCACTTTAATTGAACAAAAAAGTACTTTTAGTTTGTCAAAAAGTTCTTCCTGTGTAACAAAAAGTAGAGTTTGTTCCTACAAGTACTTTTACTGTACCAAGAAGTTCTTTAATACTAATCTACTGCAAATGCAACATGTGTCACATCATGCAATTGTCATGACATGCTGTGGTGCTAATGTATATTTGACTACGATACTGTTATCGTGTCATGTCAATACATGCGACACATGCAGCTTACATCTTAATGTGTGACACGGACTGCTTAGCTTTTTATATGTGACACAGGCAGCTTTGCTCTTAATAATGCAATTTGATATAAAAAACCTACAATTAAAATAGGACAACTAATAGATTATGATTGCTATTACTTTCGAGAAATTTTATTCAAAGCTTCATTAAATTAAAAAAAGTTATAAAAAAGTCATAAGTGTTTTATAAAGTATAAATCATCAAAAGATAAATCTTTACACAGAATAGAACCAAACAATATCCTAAAAAGAAAGTGTGTCGACGTAATTGTTCAGACCATTTAATATTGTGAACGACGAAGGACTTTTGAATCTTGTTCAATTTTGTGTTAATGCAGGCCATGAATTTGGAAATAATTTAGATGTAAAAGGTCTTCTGCCACACTCTACAACTATGTCTAGAAACATCGGAAGCCTTTATGAAGACCAACACAAAATTCTTCAAGAAGAATTGTCTTCTATAAAAGACATTGGTTTCAGTGTAACCTGCGATTTATGTAGCGACAATTATTTAAGAGCTTCTTACATTGGAGCAACTGTTCACTTCATAAAATCTGGAAGCATAGTCAATAAAATTCTTGGAATGGTCGGATTGGGAAGTGATAAAAATACCGGTAAGTTCTCTAGCGCGGTTATAATTTCTATACCATTAATAATTTTATTAAATTTTTAAGGTATTAATGTTAGAAATAAAATTAAATGTTTTCTGAACGATTTCGGTTGCGATTTAAACGAACGAATCACACTATATTTCATCGTTCCATTCCGATGAAAATATTTTCCGCATCAACCACCTAATTAATAATGTCATTAAAAAGGCAATATCTGAAACAGCTGAAGTCAACGCAATTGTAGGATCTTGCACCAAGCTAGTTAAATATTTCAAGAAGTCAGGGGTCAATAGTTGCCTAAACACCACTTTAAAAAGCTATACGCCAACACGATGGAACACTGTTTTCTATTTATTAGAATCGATACAGCTTAACTGGGTGCATATAACGCAGATTCTTCAAGAAAAACAGGAGACTACAAGATTGGAAAATTTGCATATAAACGTTATTAATGACATAATTGACGTTCTTAAGCCTTTTGAGGAAGTTTCAAAGTTTTTGGAAGGAGAAAGATATTCTACACTTCATCATGTTTATCCTCAAATAAGAAAGCTAATAAAATCCGTCATAATAAACGAACAAAATGATTCAGAAAGTATTAAAAATTTTAAGGACCAAGTTTTACTTTATATCAAGTCCGTAATTGATGCAAATATGAAGGACATTCATAAAATTGCACTTTTTTTATTTCCACCGGCTAACAAACTGCCAAATTTTTCAGAGAATGAGAAACGAAGTATTCATGAACTATGCATTAAAATGTTAGAAAGATATAATACTACATCGACTACCTTAGACACTACAATGAACTCTGTACATTCTGAGGATGATCCTTTTAACGAGTTTGTACAAGCTGTACTTGCGCCTGAATACGATGACCAAGTGCAAAATGAAATTTTGAGGTATAAGAGTCAGACAATCTTGTATCACAAAGAATTTGATCCCCTGGAGTGGTGGGAAGCCCGTAAAAGGGAATTCCCTTTGCTTTTTCAGTTAAGTTGTTTTGTATTAGCGACACCAGCCAGCTCTGTTGCATCGAAAAGACTTTTTTCAAAAGCTCGACATTTACTCTCTGAAAAAAGGTCGGTACTGGGGAAAACCCAGTTAATGTTAATCAAATTATGTTTTTACACACTAACTTAGATTTGAATGCTTTACATACTACAAATATAAATGACAATTAAATAAACGTTTTATTTAAAATAATTCATACAAACTCCTTCTTTTGTTTCGAAACTTGAAATTATTTTTATATATTAATTTCGTAAAGTTAAAAAAAAAACTGAATTACATTTTCTTTTGTCTTGTTTGTTCTTATGTGAAATTATTTTATTTTCGATATCTTAATTCAAAAATGTTTTGTTTGTATTCCATGGATTAAAAAAAAATAAAGTTTTTTTTCCGTTTCAAATAAACGCTTTTTAACTTTAAAACCTTTTAATCAATAATCTATTTCATTCTTTTGTAATCTTTATTAAAAAAAGAATAATCTTTATTTTTTTACTAGACATGATCAAACAGTATTAAAAACATACTGCAGAAAAAACAATAAAAACTTGATATTGAACACAACAGCTTAGCTAAGTTGCAATAACATGCTAAGACAGTATGTTTGAGCTAGCACAACATGCAACAACGCCTTGTGTGTTTGACATGACAAAGCAATACATGAAATTTTCGGGAATCACATTTTTTGTGAAAATGTTGAATTATGCAGCTATTTATTTAATACTATAAAAAGTAATGTTATTTTACCACGAGGAACCATTATATTAAACTAGTACTGTTATTTTATTTTAGAAGGCACGATAACTTTCGAAAGACGCAACCAAATGTTTTAAAACTTTGCACGAGTTAATATTTCCCAAAAATACTTACGGTATTGCAAGTGGGCCCCTTCTGGTACCTCCCATACAAATGTACCCTTCCGCCTACTTTAAAAGCCGAGTAATAATATCAATACAACCAACGCGATCGTGCCCAATTTTTTTTTTGTGTTAAGGTATAATAAGATTTGGAAATTGGAAGTCTAGCCACGCCCCTTTTGGAACATCCCATACAAATGCACCACTCCGCCCACTATAGAAATCGATTAATAATGTCAATATTCTAAAATATGTTTTATTTACTGAGGGTGATGGCACTTGTAAGTCGGTTTTGTTGACTGAAACTTTCTTACTGTTTTTTTTTTTGTAAATATTTTGTTGCTTCATTTTTAATTTTCTGTGATATTTATCCACAGATTTAGTCATTATTTGAATACGATTAATAAATAACATAAATAACATTAATTGCGAAAAAATTTGACGTTTAATTATCTATTTTCTCTAATTAACTAATTTTATAATTACCCATAAAAAATGTATACCAATTGTATGATTAATGCTTTCAAATATTTACCATCAGCCCATTAATTTCTAGTACTGACGTTTAAATGGTCGCGCATTTAATTTAAACAATTAAATATTTGCATCCCACTTATACTCATTGTGATAGCAATTAATGCGTTTACGCTGCAGCTAACATGGCACTTGTTCTACTTTTTTACTAACAATCTGTAACTAAAACAAGGTCACTAAGCCAATTTGCCATAAGATAAATGTTGTCAACATAACATAAATTAAATTAATTGTTATGACACCAACAACACTACTCTGACCATCCATAGCATACACAAGCCCTACTACTTTTATATAGTACTTAATTCCTTTGGTCATTCTACTTTTATAACAACCACAATCATTGCCGTTGTATAAGTAAAAAATAGAATGGCAAATAAATTTTAATCATAATGTTATAATTTCTATGGCCCTGCTCTCTCTCAACCTCTAACGTGTCATGTGGTCTCTTATAGCATAACAGATTTATTTGCAGATGCCCTGCATATGCTTATAGGACGAAAAGCTTAAGTGTAGGATTCACCAACCAGCTCATTATTTCAAACGTTAATTAAAAAGCTTTGCTACTAGTTAAAACTCGGTCTTTGGCCTTTACTATCTGTGTAGTCATTGTAAACTGATGTGAGACTTATGTCCTGGCGGCATAAAAGATACCTTTGGGGTATTGTCGTTGCTGTTGGGGGGGGGGGGGGGGGCTGTTTGTTTTACCTGTTTCTCTTTTAGTTATGAGATTCATATAAACCTAAGCAACTGCATACGAGTATTTTATATTTGCTGTTAGTGTTTACCTGTGAGGTTCGTTAGGTACTTTGCCGAACTTGTGGCTATTGCATCTCTAGAGGCACAGTTTCATGTTGGTTGATTTTCACATGAACTTGCACAGCTTAGTCAAATAAAGTTGATAGACTTCAAACGTGTGCTTAGTATAGCAAAATATGAATTCATTCTAAGGGGATCAATTTACTGTAAGCCACAAATATGAAGCAAAACATTGATGAGATAGAAATGTGAATCCAATTTACGGAATGATAAGGAAATTATTGGAAGTATAGGGTATGTTCTATGGTATGGTAAATATGATAATGGCGCAAAAATGCTGAAAGTTTCTGTACCACACCTGAAGCTTGTACAATCTTTTCTCTTTTGCTATTCAATTAATGAAAATATCAGGTGGTAGGTTTCCCTTAACATTAGTTGAGTTTGAAGCGAGTTATCGCCAGCCAGACATACAGACATTGCTAACACGTTGAACAAATTCCTGAGGGGAGTTTTGTCTTCAGCTACCTAGGGTGAAATTCGTTTTGGAGAAAATGTTTCCCTTAAGGAAATTTTATGTTTTCATTCTTTACTCCTATTATCATTTACTCCTATTATCATGAATTATCTTTAAAATAGTTAAAAATCTGAATATATAGAAAAATTTAAATTTCCCAAAAGGAAATTTAAGGGAAATTTTAAAAAATTTACTAAATTGTCAAAGGAGTGAAAATTTTGGGAAAACTATTAATACACGATGATTTACTTATGAAATTCCAATAATAATGTGAACAAAATTCAATTTATCCATCTGGGAAATTTTTGTTTTTTAGCGTCAGATCGATCGTACTACCACAGATAGAATTTTAAATAGTTCAACATTTGAATATTCAAGTAAAACTAAAATTTTCTTTTGGGGATTTTTTTATATTTGCATAGCTATACCACGGGGAATTTTTCAAAACTTGCTAAATTGTCATAAGACTGAAAATTTAGGGAAAATTATTCCTTTACGATGATTTACTTATGCAATCCAAATGATAATGTGAAAAGAATTACAATTTCCCATTAGGGAAATTTTTATTTTTAGCGTGAGATCAACAGTATTACTAAAGATGGGCTTTTAAAAAGTTTACTAGTTGCATACTTAAGTAAAATATAAATTTGAATGTTGGGAAATTTTTAGGAAATTTCTGTAAATTTTACTAAATTGCAACAGGACCAAAAAAATAGCACAATATTACCATACAATCATTTTTTTATGCAATTCAAAAGGGTTTTTCGACAGAAATTGTAAACTTCCCTTAAGGGAAATTTTTATTTTCAATGTGGGATCGAACAAATTATTATGAATACTCTTCTATATAGTTATATATGTGGTTGCTTATGTAAAATCACAATTTCCCAAAATTTTCCTTAATGTAAATTTTTGTTTTCACTGTGAGTTTGTTCACATTTTCATGAATACTCCGATATATCGCCAAATATGCGGATTTTTAAGTAAAATTTAATTTCCCTAAACGGAAATTAAGAGAAAATGTTTTCAATATTTTGCTAAATTGTCAAAAAACTAAAAATTTTTGGAAAATTATACCTGCACCATGATTTACTTGTGAAATTCCAATGATAATGTGAAAAGAATTAAAATTTCCCCTAAGGGAAATTTTGGTTGTTAGCTTGAGATCAATAGTATTACCACAGATAGACTTTCAAAAAGTTCACAGTTTGAATACTTAAGTAAAATCTAAATTTGAATGTTGGGAAATTTTGGGGAAATTTCTGAAAATTTTACTAAATTGCTATGGGATCAAAAATATTACCACAATATTACCAGACAATGATTGTTTTATGCAATCAAAATGATTATTCGACAGAAATGGTAAATTTCCCTTAAGGGAAATTTTTATTTTCAATGTGGGATTCAACTAATTATTATTAATACTCTTCTATATAGTTTTATATGTGGTTGCTTATGTAAAATCACAATTTCCCAAAGTTTTTCTTAAGGGAAATTTCTGTTTTCACTAAAAGCTTGTTTCAATTTTCATGAATACTCAAATATATCACCAAATATGCGGATTTTTAAGTAAAATTAAATTTCCCTAAATGGAAATTAAGAGAAAATTTTTCAATATTTTGCTAAATTGTCAAAAACTGAATATTTTTGGAAAATTATACCTGCACCATGAATTTTTTGTGAAATTCCAATGATAAGGTAAAAAAAATTAAAATTTCCCCTTAGGGAAATTATTGTTTTTATCTTGAGATCAACAGTATTACTACAGAAAGACTTTAGAAAGTTCACAATTTGAATACTTAAGTAAAATCTAAATTTGAATGTTGGGAAATTTTGGGGAAATTTCTGAAAATTTTACTAAATTGCTATGGGATCAAAAATGTTAACATACTTTGATTGTTTTATGCAATTAAGATTGTAATTTGATATAAATTGCATATTTCCCTTTAGGGAAATTTTTATTTTCGATGTGGGAATGAACAAATTATTATGAATACTCTTCTATATAGTTATATATGTGGTTGCTTACGTAAAATAACAATTTCCTTAAATTTTCCTTAAGGGAAATTTTTGTTTTAACTGCGAGTTTGTTCCAGTTATCATGAAACCTCTTATAAATCGTCAAATCGGATTTTTAAGTAAAATTAAAATTTCTCTAAACGGAAATCAAGAGGAAATTTGATTTAAAACTTGCCAAATTGTCAAAAGACCGAATTTTTGGAAAATTCTTCCTGAATCATGATTTACTTATGCAATTCAAATAACAATGTGAATAGAATTAAAATTTCCCCTTAGGGAAATTATTGTTTTTATCTTGAGATCAACAGTATTACTACAGAAAGACTTTTAGAAAGTTCACTACTTGAATACTTAAGTAAAACTTAAATTTGAATATAGGGAGATTTTGGGGAAATTTCTCAAAATTTTACTAAATTGATATGGAACCAAAAATATTACCATAAGATGTTTGTTTAAGGCAATTTAAATGGTAATTCGATATAAACTGTAAATTTCCCTTAAGGGAAATTGTTGTTTTCTGTGTAGGATCGATCACATTATGGGGAATACTCTTCAATATAATTATATATATATGTGGTTGCTTATATAAAATCACAATTTCCTTAAATTTACCTTAAGGGAAATCTTTGTTTTCACTGCGAGTTTGTTCCAATTATCATGAAAACTGATAAATCGTCAAATATGCGGATTTTTAATTAAATTTAAATTTCCCTAAACGGAAATTGAAAGAAAATTTTTCAAAGCTTGCTAAATTGTCAAAAGACTGAAAATGTTGAGAAAATATTCCGATACGATCATTTACTTATGCAATTCAAATTTAAGGGAATTTTTGTTGTTAGCGTGAGATCAAAAGTATTACTACAGATAGACTTTTAAAAAGTTCACTACTTGAATACTTAAGTAAAATGTATATTCGAATATTGGGAAATTTCTGTAAATTTTGCTAAATTGTTATTGGATCAAAAAAATTTCCTTTAAGGGGAATTGTTGTTTTCAGTGTAGGATCGATCACATTATCGGGAATACACCTACATATTGTTAAATATGTGAATGTTTAAGTAAAGTCATAATTTCCCAACAATTTCCTTTTGGGAAATTTGTGTTTTCACTGAGAGTTTGTTCATATTACCATAAAACCTCTTATAAATCGTGAAATATGCGGATTTTTAAATAAAATTAAAATTTCCCTAAAGGGAAATTTATGTTTAAGCGTGAGATCGATCTTATTACCGCAGGCAGACTTTTAATTAAGTGGTTATTGGAATATTTAAATAAAATTAAAATTTCCCTTTTGGGAAATTTAGGGGAAATTGCTTGAAATTTTGCTAAATTTGCATCAGACCGAAAATATTAACATATTAACATTGTAATATACCCATTTCTTATAAATATAAAAAAATATATATCCACCACTATAATTATCGTAAACGGTATCACCGATAGGTCAATTTCCAATGATCCTAAAGACGATTTAATTTAATTACAACGCCAACTTCTATACATTGAGTTACTTACTTCACTTGTTGCTACCAGTGTGCTAATCACGTATTTTCTCTGGTGACGCGATAACTATAACAAGGATATGCAATTGTTCCCTAGGGTAACATTATATGTAACTCTACTCCGCTTTGCCGGCATTTCCCTCTAAAGTGTGTGTTGAAAAGCTACCCAACATGTTATATAATACAGTGATAAGTTCCATTATTACCATTAGCACAACTTGGGCTGAAATACATGAATTACGAGTTCTTCATGTGTGTAAATCAATGTTTGAAATATGCGTTGCTTAGTTAGTAAACACAAACGCAATAATATTTACAAACGCAAACACACACACACGCATACATTCTTATACACATACACAATCATACTTACGATCACACACATATATCACTATGGCTGTTTATAAGCGTATAACTTATGTCGAATGTGTTATATATGACTCGCGTCGCATGTTAGTCTGTAGATTGTCTGTGTGTGTATGCGTAAAAGAGTAAATTATATGCTATAACTACAACATTACCACTAGCAATACTACTGCTTTTGCTGGTATGCTTTAACAGTCAGTTATTTACACACCCACACACACACACACATATACATCTTTTAAATGTGTTGGTTCCTCCTCATTGTTTATGTCGGGTAAATAAATTACTTTGAGACATTAAAGTATTTCTTTTACATTAACTGCTCAAATTGCTTGCCGGTTGTTGGTTCTGCTCTTTCTTTTTTTTCTTAAGAACTAAGGAAATAAAGACGTCTCAGCGAACAGGAACTGCTCTCATTAAGTGCTTCATTTTCAGCATCTTGGAAAACCGATTAATAGTATATGTTGAAAACGTAAAAAAGGTGCAAAGGCTTAGTAATTAATAGAATGTAAACCAAAAGAGATTCGTGGGAAATTTAAGAGGAAATATAATATTTACGACATCAATTAGTTATTACGACACGGGAATGGTAAAAATACTTTTTTCAAATTTTGTATAGATTAATCTTTAAAATAAGGTGAAATAAATATAAATATGAATAAGGTGACAATATTGCTGATTTCTGTAGAAAAGTTGCTGTATGATAACATAGCAATTAATGTTTAACAAGTGATAAGTTGTAAAGTTGTTTTCTTTATAGAAACTTATATCGTTTAATAACTTTAATACATTAATTATAATTGGGAACATAGAGCGTATGATGAATATTTATTATTAACTCTGGCTGCTAGAGCGTATGATTATTGTAAATCTTAGTATAGGTGCTAGAAACCTTCTAATAGCAGTGTATACTTTTAAACATTTTTTTTACGGACCTTCTAAATTGTCTAAATTTAAATATTTCAAAGTGTGTACAACATAAAAACGACTCATTATCTTTAACCCCTACGGGGGTTCCCATGCAAAGATCAAATTAAAGAATGAGTTAAATATATTACCAAAAAATTAGTACTAATATGTCTATTTGAATTAAAAGAATTGTGGAAACTTTTTTCCTATGCAAAATTCGAAGATGAACAAGTATTTCTATTTCAGTTCGTCACCGAAAATCGGAAGAATGGATTTTCTTTCTTCCCATAAAACGAATAAATTTATTTGGTTAACATTGTCGAACCATAAACATTTTCGTATTATAAAAACATGTATTTTTTCATTTAATAAAAATTATCGATAAATTCTAAAAAAAAAACATATTTTTTTGTTTGGGCCGTTTTTGACTCGTCTTGGACTCTCCCCACAGACTAGAGATAAAGGTTAAGCATGTTCGCCAAAAAATGCTGGGAGATAGAAATAAAAGTGGGTCGGTTCTACATTTCACCCTTGTAATTAGAAGATGCCATAGGAGCGACAGGAATTGATGTCCTAAAAAAATATATAAAAAAAATTTTATGGCGACCACATTGAAGCTTGAATTTAGAGGATAGATATGCTCTGAGAAGCTGTTGTGGTTGCAAAAATATTGGGGGTATGTCATATATTTGATTACTCTAGGGGCACAATTGGGGTTCATTGAGCGGAGGCGGCAATTTTATAAAAATTTGATTTTTAAATGGGAGGTTCATTAGGGGGTGAAGATTGGGGGTAGTTATGTTTGGGGATAATATTAGGAGGGAAAATCACAGGGGGTCGGTCTTACATTTCACACCCTCTAGGCACCATGGGAGTGGAAAAAAATATACAACAAAATTTTAGATTTTGAATTTATTTCAGACCAGTGTTTTTGAAAGAACTTATTTAGCAGAATGATATGGTCATAATGCCACGTAGTGCGTACATCTGTTTCTAATTCATCTGTTTCTGATGTTGAAGTCATGGAGAATGTGTGCTCTGAAAAAATTTTAGAAGCCATGTTGCGACTCCGGCGCTTGTTATGGATTTTTTCCCCTTCACTGCTACCTCCCATTTTTTGCCTCATAATTTTTTTTCCAACCACACAAATTGAAGCCTAAAAGTACTTTAATCGTACTTAACCAGTAAAAAAGTTTCAGTCGGCAACCCCGACTTACATATACCCTCACACTGAAATTATTACTCGATTTCTAAAGTGGGCTGAATATTACATTTGTATGGAAGGTACCAGGGGCGTGACCATTTAACCCATTTCCAATACCGTTTGTAGTTTTAGAGAAATATTAACCTGTGTAAAGTTTCAAAACAATTTGTTGCGTCTTTCGAAAGTTATCGTGCGTACCAGCCGGAGAGACAAACAGGAAGACTAACGGACAGACAGACGGACACGGCTCAAACGACTTAAAAAGTCATGAATCGAATTTGGTTCAAAGAAACGTAGGGTCTTAAGTTATTCCTTCTATGTGTTACACCTAGGGTGTTCAAAACCGAAACCGAAAAACCGTTAACCGGTTTTTTTATTTAAAACCGTATGCCGGTTTTTGCAAAAATGCCATTATCGAATAACCGGTTTAACCGAGTTTTTTCCTTCGGGTACTCGGTTTTTTTTAAATTAGTTTCAAATTGAATTTTAAAAATTTAAAAAGCTTCTAAAGCATTCTTGTTTCTAAATTAATTTGAAATTTTATTTTAAAATTTTCCAAAGCATCTAAAAACATTCTCGTTTAAAAAAGTTTTTTCTAAATTAATTTGAAATTGAATTTTAAAATTTTACAAAGCTTCTAAAAACATTCTTGTTTATAAAATTTAAAAAGTTTTTTCTAAATTAATTTGAAATTGAATTTTAAACTTTAAAAAGCTTCTAAAAACATTCTCGTTTACAAACATTGAATACCCTAATTATATGTATTAGGACCGGAAAATATCTTACAAGCTAATCCTGTGTAAGGTAGTCTAAAAAGGCGGAAACGTTGGAATTTGCTAACGAGCTTTTTAAACGACTTTATCCTGCAATTTCCCCAACAACGGCAGAGTCTCTTAACAGTTCAGATTGTGAGATGGGGGAATCTCCTTATGGTAGTCTTTGCAACGATTTAAACATGACAATTAATTAACATCCAAAATCCACCAGTGAAAACAAATTGCAATGACACAATCCTATGTGATGATTTCAACTATTTCGATAGATTTAATAAAAGGACAGAAAAGCTCAACATCCTTCTAAACGCTCTTCTGCCAATAAATCCTACTTCCACAATAAGTCTGTATCTGTATCTGTATCAAATTAATAAATTAATAAATTGTATATTATTTCTTAAATACTATTTAAACCAGTAAGAAAGTTTCAGTCGGGTAAGCCGACTTACATATACCCTTACCCTCAGTAAAACATATAACTTTCTAGTATACTGATATCATTACTCGATTCCTAAAGTGGACGAAGTGGTACATTTGTATGGGAGGTTCCAGCAGGTACTTGGCTAGGCTTCCAAATTGGTTCTCCAAATTTTTATTCTGTTTGAGCACTACTTAAAAACAGAATTTGGTCACGATCGCGTTGGATCTATTAATAATATTAATCGATTTCTATAATGGGTGGTACCTGATGGGTATAGGAGGTACCACATGGGGCGTAGCTAGACTTCCAGTTTTTTCTCCAAAACTTTGTCCTACTATAGTTTTACTAAATGTAGGATTTGGTCACGATCGGATTGGGTGTATTGATATAACATACTAAATAAATGCATTTTTTTAAACCAAATTATTTTTTTTATAAGTATTTTTAACTTTTTAGCAAAAACCCGAAAAAACCGGTTAAACCGGTTTTCTTGAAAATGCTGTATTCGAAATCCGATTTTTCTAAAAAATCAATTTTTTCGAATAATTCGGAAACCGGGTTTCTAAAAAAAGGAGGTATTTGAACACTCTAGTTACACCGTAGGGTGAGGGTATAAAAATGCTAACTTTTGTAGTACAAAATAGTATTTCATTCTACCAAAAAATACTATAATTCTAATACAAAGTAATTTTATTGTACCGAAAAGTAATTTTATTGTACCAAAATATTATTACATAATATACAAAAAGTACTTCAATTGTACTCATAAGCACTTTTATTCTGCTAAAAAGTACTTTTATTGTACCAAAAAAGTACTTTAATTGTACCAACAATAGTAATACCATTGTATTACTAATCATTCTACCGAAAAGTACTGGAAAAGTACAGTTATTGGTCTTTATACCAAAAAGTACTTTATTCGTACCAAAAAATACTATAATTCTAATAGAAAGTACTTTTATTGTACTAAAAAGTACTTTAATTATACCAGCAATGGTAATGCTATTGTATTACAAAGTACTTTTATTCTACCTAAAAGTACTTTAATTGTACCAAAAAAATAGTTTAGTCATTCGAAAAATAAATTAAATTACAAAATGAAGTACTTTTATTGTACCACAAATTACATTAATTCCATCAAAAAGTACTTTATTTGTACCAACAATTACTTTTATTGTTTTAAAAGGTACTTTTATTGTATCCAATATACATTATTTGAACCAAAAAGTACTTTGATTGCATTAACAAGTACTTTTATTGTACCAAAATGTACTTTTATTGTACTAAAATATAATATTTTTCTACCTCAAAGTACATTTACTATACAACTACTTTACTCGTGTTGTATTAGAAAGTACTTTATTGTACCAAAATAAATGTTTTTCTACCAGAAATTCAATTGTACACAAAAGGTATTTTTTCTATCATCAAAAAGATATGTATTCAACACAAAAAGTGAAGTTGGTCAGTTTACGCACTATGCCGACGATATATTCTCGTTTCTGCGGTTATATTGCTGTTTGCTTTAGATCGAAAGTCTACACAGTTCATGTTTTTTCGCTGTCTAAAGTAAGTCATCTTCAGCATTTTTGTGAAAAGATAGCTGAGTTCATGTTGCATTGAGACGATCGTGATATGGCCTAGTAGGTTTCCAGCTTCTCTTTAGGAATAAAGGATACAAATTAATTGTCCTTGTGAGTCAAATACATCAAAATTTGTTGTGAGTCTAAAAAATAAAAAGCGCGTTTATTCACAGTAATGCGAGAAGCTATCCTCCTATATCACATTCTTGGGGTGTAATGGGAAAATAGGTTTTTTTTATAACTTAGCACTAAATATGGTCTAGAGTCATGCTTCACAGTTTTCCTCCTGTGTCACTTTCCTGTGTCACTAACTATATACCTTAACACTTAATATGGTCTAGGGTCTAGGTTCACAGTTTTCGCAGAAATTCAAGTGAAATCTCACTTCATTCCGTTGCTATCCACTTCATTGACCATAATAATTATGTTTCCCTTAAATGTTAAACAACATTTTAACCAAACAACATCATTCTATACATGTATATTTTATACTTTATTTCAGCAACATTATCCCCGCAGCAAATAAGTTTGTTGACATGCGCAAACATTTCCCAACCGCATATCAACATGTTGCTATACAGCTTAGCTAAACCACTTGTTGCTTATTATCATGCATAAGCATCTAAATTAAGTATTTGTTTTTATAGTTGTGGTGGAAGTGCCAAACAGGTGAGCTCCAATGACGTTGTAATGCATTTTATCTGATTAAAGCAAATAATTAGATGTACTTTTCTCAAATATTGTGTTAATTGTTTGTATGAAATACTAAATGTCTTTTAAATCGAATTACAGTTAACTTACAACATTTGGTAATTTATGTTTGTAGGATTTTGAATTCCAATGAGAATACTACGAAAGTGTAAATTGTTGTCTGCCAGTGGCAAGTATTCACATTTACATACAAATTAACCATTAGACGCAAATATGTTCTGACTGTCTGTGTAGAATAAATGAAATTCGTTTGTACTTGCACACACACACACGCAATAGACAACAAAGAGCTTAGCTCATATAGATATAAAGGTAGAATCATATTGTTTTTAGGAAATTATCTAAATGGAATATCTAAGGATAGGAATATATTAAATGAAATGCTTACTAAACACACTGTAGGATTGTGTGTTTACTACTTTGGGGGTTATGATTACTACACACTGTAGATGCTCAAAGGCATTGCAAACAGTTACAACTGATAGGTAATTTAATACAAAACATTGGAGTCGGATGTTAAGTTGCTTACAATTAGAATGTTTCACAAGTATTTTATATATCACAAATGTTTGTAGTTTTTGCAAAAACTCATTTCAAAACAATGTACGTAACATATGTTTATCCAATTACTATTATGCTGTCAAATGTTTATGGGGTTGTTTTTGTAGCAAACCCTTCAAGAAAATTCGTACAAAGTTTCTTGTTGATGTGCCTAAAACATATATTTTGTAATTTTACACATTAAACAAAACTATTTTTTTATATTTAGTCCTGAAGGAACACATGTCCTAATAAGTGACGAACATTTGTCTTATTAGGCCGTGTGTGCCAAAAGTATCACTAAGTAATTACACATATGCAGCGTACACGGACCGGCCGTGGTATAGTAGCGACTACCATGTGGGAGATCGCAGGTTCAAACCTGGCTCCAGTCATCCTAAAAAAAAAAAAAATCGAATGTTGTTGACAGCAACTTCGTAATGTCGAGTCAATCGGCGTGTCTAGTAAGAGCTTCTCAAAACAGTGACGTTCGCATTCGTCGATAAACAAGTAGGTGCCATTTGTTGTAAATCTAAAAATAGAAAGCGTGTTAATTCACAACAACGCGAGAAGCTATCCCATACCTCATTCATGGGGTTTAAAGGGAAATTAAGTTTAAGTAAGCGTACACGGTTGGAGATAGCATTTTCTAGCTTACTGCATGTATTACAGACATGTAAAGTATATAAAATGTAGAAATGATTTCAGTGTATAAATTCTTACTGAATGAGGTCAACGAATGAAGATTTCCTTTTAGAAATTATTGGTAGAATAAGAATTTTCGGGAAATAGGCTTATTTGTATGAGAGGTACCATTAGGGCCGCACAATGAGGCCCTTTTCTATTTTTGTAGTCAACGTTCATTAAACGGTTAGACTCGGTGATATATTGATCCTCTGTGATTGTCCGATAAGTAAGGAGAAACGGGATGGGAAGTAATATATAAATTAAAATGTGGACAATAAATACATAAAAAAAATTTTTATAATATATAGAGAGAGAGTGAGAAGTAAATTGTGGAACATCACGAGAAAGTACCAAAAATCAGTGTCACGGGCAAACCATGTAATCAGATCGAGATTTGCTATATTCGTCTATATAGTCCAGAGTTCTACGAGAGCCTAGAAAATGTAGATGACCGTAGCCATAACATCATAATTAAACTAGGCGAGTTTAATGTTAAAATAGGCAGAGAGGCCGCATTTGAGCCTACCATCGGAAAATTCAGTCTGCACACCGAAACGTCGAACAAGGGCACCAGTTTGATTGATTTCTCAGCGGCAAGAAATATCGTAGTTAGCAGCACTAGATTTGACCATAAAAATATTCATAAGGTAACATGATTATCTTCAGATCAATTGACGAGGAATCAGATAGATCTGGTGGTAGTCGATGGAGTTCTGGACGTACGAGAGATCAGGGGTGCGAACATTGACTCCGATCACTCCTTACCGGAGTTGAGACACTCACAAGACTAAGTACGGCGAAAAACGTATGTAACCAGGCACAACGAAAGCAGAACATCGGTAACCTGCAGACCACAGTGGTAGCTGACGCCTATTTCAACCACCTAACTCAACTGCTACAGAATGCTCCAACCCCTGATAATATTACCTCGCAGTGGCAATATATAACGGACTGCGAGAAGCGTACTGGAGTACTCAAAGCCGTCTCAGGAAGATGCCTGGTACGATGATGAATGTCGCAATGTCATGTGAGAGACGGTTGCTGCATACAGGGCGAAACTAAAGCCAATGGCAATGCGAGCTGTTCGTGGACGGCACAGGGAGAAGAGACGAAAGGCAACTCGTTTTTTAGACGGAAAAAGATGGAGTTGAAGAAGAGACAGGCTTAGTGCCCAAAGATGCTCCGAAGTAGAGGGGAAGCCCGAAAGTTCTACCAAAGAATTAAGGCAATAATGCGTGGAATAGGGTTACCCTCCTGTATGGATATCGATGGCCAGCTAGCGACGGACCCGGATAACGTTCTAAAGTTATGTGGAGAACATTTCAGAAATCTGCTGGATATAGACACCACTGCGGAAGACCCCGCTTCAATCTATGACGATGGTATTAACTGACCACCTCCGAGCAAGAGCGAGATACGTGTGTCAATATCCCTACTTAAAAACAACAAAGCGGCTGGAGCCGATAGTCTCCCTGTTGAATTGTTTAAGGCTGGCGGGGAGGAGCTGATTAGGAGCATGCATCAGCTCATGGAGAACATCTGCCTAGAGGAGAGCATGCCTGGGGATTGGAGTCTCAGTCTGTTATGTCCCATAGACAAGAAAGGAGTTCCTAGTGAGTGTAAGAAACACAGAGTAATAAGCCTATTACCAATTGCGTACGAGGTCCTTTTCGTGCATATTGTGTGCACGTCTAAAGCCAATTGTAGAAAATCTAATACGACCTTATCAGTGCGGCTTTAGACGTGGTAAATCTACGAAGAATCAAATATATATTACTACAAATTCTGGAAAAAAACTCATGAAAAGCAGATCGACAACTACCACCTCTTTGTCGACTACAAAGCTGCCTTCTATCCTACGATAAGGGATAAGCTATATGAGGCCATGTCTGGGTTTGTTATTCCCGCTAAGCTAATTCGACTATGCAGACGTACCTTGGAAAACACCAAATCGTCGATTAAGATTGTTAAGGATCACTGTGAACCATTCAACACGGAAAGAGGTCACAGGCAGGGTAATAGCTTGTCCTGTACATTTTTTATTAAAGTTATGAAGAAGATGATGAGAAAGGCTGGTGTCAACATGTCTGGCCCAATATTCCACAAGAGCCACATGATACTATCCTATGCCGATGATATAGACATCATTGACCGAAATCTGCGGGATGTTACTGCAGTTTTCTCATCACTAGAAAAGGAATCGGCACAAATGGGTTAAGCGGTCAACGAGGACAAAACAAAAATAATGCTTTCGACGAACAAAGAGTCCTTTCGATGTGGACGTACCGTGAACGTTGATAATTAATGTTTTGAAGTATATATATGGATCTATCAGTGTCGACGGCGAGTTTCGCCATCGGGTGAACCATGAGCTGAATGAGCTTTACCACGACATCGACGTAGCTAAAAGAGTCAGAATCCAACGACTACGATGGCTGGGACATGTTTCCAGGATGAATGTAAATGCTCCAGCGAGAAAGGTGTTTGAAGGTGAACCTGAAGGACGGCGCAGAGCAGGGATACCCTATCTACGTTGGAAAGACCGAGTGGTTGCCGACGTACCGCCATCTGGAAGGACTAACTTGTGAACGCACGCAGAAAACCGAAGCGAGTGGAATTCTTTAATACTTCAGGCCTCAAATTTATGAACCACGTTCCACAGTGGGTAAAAACATAGGTAAACTGGGGATCAATTCAGGGAAGCCCATTATTATGGATATTTATATTTTTTTGGAATAACTATACATTATTTAGTAAAAAAATGGTTTTTGAAAAAAATTTAAAAAAATATTTTTTTAATTCAAAATTAATTCCCCTATACGACACTTACTAACTTCAAATCGATATTAAATTATAATGGCATGTAACTTGACAAAAAGAATAATGCAGAACTTCTTCTTTGTGGGGCTACTTTCACGTGCAGTTCTCAGAATTGAGTCCCAAATCAATGAGCTTAAAAATGTTCTACTGTGTCAATAATAGGACGGCGTATGAGTATCGCAACATTACTTATACTTTGAAAACTTTTTAAGAACCCAGCTAATATTACAGGCAAATCCAACAGATAAGTAATGAAGCTAATAACATTACACCGGCAGTAGTAGCATCATACTCGTACCACAGTGCCACGCTACTTTGCTCTTCAATGCATTTTACTACGTTCAAGCGATATTTTAAAAGTAACCATTAACTCATATCTTAAAAACATGGTACATTTGCCTCAATGATTAAGAATACAATAGCAAGGAGAATATTATTTCTATAATCGAGTTAACTCCTCTTTTAAAAGGAAATCTTCATTATTTTAATTTTAAGCCCATATACGACGTTCGCACAACAACAAAAACTCTTATATCTCATATACTTACTTACATTCATTTAATTTTACAATATATTAAGGCTTTCCTCCCCCTGGTATCTTTGTTAAGTACGTATACGTAAATAATATCTTCACAATTGCACAATTTTTCAATGTAATAATTTCCAACGAAAACTTTTAATTGCATTTCATTTTACACAATGAGAGCTTGGCTCCTTTGTCACCACCACCACTCTTTGCAACATGTGCAGAAAGTATCGTTTATCGTTTTCAGTAAATTCCCTGGCAATAATTGATGTTCATCATAGAGACTGAGAAAAAGTAATACCAACAAACTATAAAACATTTTTACTAACAACATATATTTTTGAACAGGCAACAGACCACTATGACATTAATACAACAACAAATTGAGCAAGGAAATATGACCCAGTCATAGAGGGACAAGTCTATCACAACGCAGAGAACGTGTTTGCAGTCCCCCTTAATTTAAGTAATCATAACGATAAATAAATATAATTTGCACTTGACACAGTGACAAAAGGATACATTTATATGAAAGGATATGACACATGCACACATGCGAATTCATGACTACCAAACATAAGTTTGTGATGTAATATGAGGATGTTTACTTTTGAAGAGAAAATCATACCTACTACGAAGAGAAAAAGGAGAGACTTTAGGTCCTCTATACTCATATAACATTGTCCTAAGTATCTAAGCCTTCTTCGGCCCAGTGCGGGACAACTACAAAGAAGATGTAACATCGTCTAGAACTCCTTCTCCTCCTCACACATACAGAAATAGTCCGGTATGTATCTATCACATTTGCCAGTCAGCTGCCTTACATTTTAGTGGTCAGTAAGAATTTCCCTTGCAGGTCTCAAATCACTCTAACATAGGCCAACCATATACCACAATTGTGATCTTCTATATTCGGGCCACAAAATGTGGCTCCTGGAGCTTTGAAACGTTAAGCCCCCAGCGGCACTGGTTAACATACTGGAATCGTACTAAAATGTTGGTGACACGACCAACTACTTGGTCCATTTAACGAAGTTTGGGTCTCCCTGCTCTGCGCCGTCCTTCAAGGTCGCCTTCAAACACCTTTCTCACTGCAGCATGTACATCCATCCTGGCAACATATCCCAACCATCGTAGTCTTTGGATTCAGACTCTTTTAGCTACGTCGATGTCGTGGTAAAGCACATACAGCTCATGATGAGAAGACTGCAGTAACATCACACAGATTTCGGCATGTGGCATGTGAGTCTTGTGAGATATGGTACCAGGTATGTTGATACCAGCATTTCTCACCACCTTCTCCATAACTATATTAAATAGTGTACAGGACAAGTTATCACCCTGGCTGAGACCTCTGTCCATGGTGAATGGTTCAGTGTGAGCCTTACCAATTTTAACTGAAGATTTGTTGTTTTCCATGGTACATCTGTAAAGTCGACTTTGCTTTACAGGAATACCAAACTCAGACATGACTTTATATAACTTACTCCGGAGAGTCGAAGGCAGCTTTGTAGTCGACAAAGATACGGTAGGTGTCGATCTGCTTTCATGAGTTTTCTCCAGGATTTGTCGTAAGGTGAATATTTGATTTGTCGTAGATTTACCAGGTCTGAAGCCGTACTAATATTGTCCAATTAGTTTTACTACAATTGGCTATAGACGTTCACACAATATGCTCGAAAGGACTACGCATAGGACTATGTATATGGGACATAACAGACTGAAACTCCAATCGCCAGACATGCTCTCCTCTGGCGACATGTTCTCCATAAGCTGATGCATGCTCCTAATCAGTTCCTCCCCACCTGCCTTCACCAATTCAGTAGGGAGACCAATGGCTCCAGCCGCTTTGTCTTGTTTAAGGCAGGATATTTCCACACATATCTCGCTCTGGCTCGGAGGTGAAGAGTTACTACCATTTTCGTGGATTGGTGCGGTGTCTGTCAATGGCTGCAGTCTTGCCCTGCATGCAGCATCCGCTTCTTTTCTCCATATCTGTGGGACGTTATCCGGGTCCGTCCCATCGCTGACCTTGTAGAAGGGCAACCCTGTTTCACACATTCTTGCCTTCACTCTCAGGTAGAATTTTCGGGCTTCCACTCTGCTTCGGAGCAACTAAGTGTACTCATCCTATCTTTTCTTCAGCTACTTTTTTCGTCTAAAGAGACGTGTTGTCTCTCGTCTCTTCTCCCAGTGCCGTTCACGAACAGTTCGCGTTGCCATTGTCTGCAGTTTCGCCCTGTATGCAGCATCCGTCTCTCTCGTGGCATTTCGACATTTACGACATTGAGACGGCTTTGAGTACCCAACTATGTTTATCGCAATCCGTTCTACAGAGTCGGCTATATATTGCCACAGCGAGGTAACATTATCAGGAGTTGGAGCTTTCCGTAGCAGTTGAGTTATGTAGTTCAGCGTTTGAAAAAAACTCAAAAATGTGCACAAAATGTATGCAAAACTCTTTTCATGAGAGTGTTTGAGAGGTAAATGTGACACAAACTCTGTACCGTTGAACATGTTAACATGCAAACACTTCTTGCTAAGTGTCGGAAAACGATGTTGCTCTTTCTTCGCACTGCCGTCGTGTGTGCGATAAAGACGACACAACTCATGTGTGCACTGAGAAACGAAAATACCCAAACACGGAGTAACATTCATATGGAGAAAAAACACATACATACATATACTTATACATATACACACATATACAGCTATATTTCTACTTCTTATCTACCAATCTTTTAGTGTCGCTCGTTTCTGTGTGCACACCATTTTTGAGTGCTCAGGAAAAAGTTTTAAAAAAGAGTTTTGTTATGTGTTGTGCGGAGCATCTTCGATCATTAAACTCTTGTGTTTTGAGTTCGCCTGCGCACATTATCGACGTTTAAAATGTGTTGAGCAGAGTGTTTTGGAGTCTTTTTAATCCCTGATGTAGTTGAAGTAGCCGTCCGCTACCTCTGTGGTCCGCAGTTCACCAATGTCCAGCCTATCATTCTGCCTGGTTACTAACCTTAACTGCGGTAAGGTAGTGATCGGAGTTAATGTTCGCACCACTGATCTCTCGTACGTCCAGAACACTCCAGAGACGTGCCTTCCATCGACTACCACGTGATCTATCTGTTTCCTCGTCAATTGATCTGGAGATAACCGTATTGCCTTATGAAAATTTTTATGGTGAAATCTAGTGCTGCTAACTACCATTTTTTTGCCGCAGAGAAATCAATCAGTCTGATGCCCTTGTTTGACGTTTCGGTGTGCAGACTAGATTATCCGATGGTAGGCTCAAATGCGATCTCCCTGCCTATTTTATCATTAAAATCGCCTAGTACAATTTTGATATCAAGGGTCATATACATTTATACTAGGTTCTCGTAGAACTCGTCTTTGTTCTCTTCGCTTTTCTCTTCTGTCGGAGCATGGGCACATATAAGTGTTATGTGGAAAAACTTTGTCTTGCTTCTTATGATGGCTATACGTTCACACACCGTATTTAACCTTGAGACTAGATGTCGCAGTCTCTTGCCAACCACAAATCCAAGCTCTTTCTTGCCCGCTTGGCCACTATAGTAGATGTCGCATGCATTCATGCGCTATCACCTGTGTCCCAGCGACCGAATTTTGTGTAAAGCGGTTATGTCAGGCACATGGTCTATGCAGTGTTCTAACATTCCAGATGCATATGCTCAAATCATGATCCTTAATTCGTTTGCGGTGGTCGTCAACATTTTGGGGGGTTCTTTTTCTCTTATTTCTCATTTATTTCACTGCCACTATACTGGTGGCGGGTGGCAAGCCCAGCCCACCAGGTTCCGCATTTTATTCCTACTGCCAGGATACATTTCAGCCGCTCTTTCTGAGACAGACGCTAACCAGGAAGTCACCCAAAATGGAACAGATGCTATGGACTTTTTGTTTGACTAAGGGAGACATCACAATCCTCTTTGTGCCTAGAGGTCACCCCATGTGGTGTAGTGGCGGTCCTGATTCGCAATGTCACAGATTCGTCATCTGACACATGTTCCCTTTTACAGTACGGCTTCGGTCTCTACCGCTCTGGTCGGGGACTACGTTCCAGCAGTGGAAAAGAAAAAAGGAAAAGTAGCGGCATTGTAAAAATATGCCTGCAAACATGCCTTCAAAGGCAGTTTGTTGACATTCAAATACGCCTTCCTTTTCCAGGCATGTATACTGGCTATAATAAGTCCTTCACTAAGCCTAACAAAAAATTCCATACCCATGCACATTTCGCTTCTCAAATGAGACCTGCAATGAGGCCTCTTACTAGGGTGAGAAAACATCCCAACGACATGCCTCTTTCCTTTCTTAAAACTGGCCTGTGAGCAGCCCTACTGTGTACCCCACAAAAATACCATAGATGAGCACAAAGGGCGTGCAAACTTTCTTGCCTTAAACAGGTCTGTTGACAGTCCTATTAGTAGGAGGCAGAATTGACGATCATAGCTATGCACTTGTCACTTCTCCGATTAGTCCTGTTGACAGGCCTCTTAAAGGAAGGTACGACAGATGCTGTTGTTTATGAGAACCACATGTATGCTCTTTGCAGTAGCAATGCCTCATAGAAGGCCCTTTTTATTAGGACTCCAAGCAGGACATACTAGGCATGCCTACTGAAACGCCTTCAATGAGAAAGGGAATGTGCAGGCCTTGCCTGTCTATGGCGCCCTATGTTAATTTGAAATTAAGACTGCATTTGAAGGGTAGGGCTTCTGACTGCCTTTGCAGGCTTGCAAGAAGGCATGCAAAGCCCCATTTTTTGCTGCTGGGGTATTATTTGTATTTGACCCACATATCAGTAGGCCATTCAGATTTCTGCCACCTACTGACCCCCCATAGTAGCACGAGCTCGCCTTATTGAGACAGAGCATCCACTTTACTATTTATCTCATCAATTGAACTGCCGATTCCCGCGAGAGTTCAATGTAGCGGCAATTTGTGCCTGGACCTCCGCTCAATTAGCTCTCCTTAGATTCATTTATACTCTTTGACATTCCCCAACCACAGCCAATGTGAAGAAGATGAAACAATGGTCTGAGGAGGAATTTTCTCCACAGACCCTCCAGTCCCTAACCATAGAAGTGTCCCCATTTGTCAGAGTTATATCAGTGGCAACATCCCTGTTTTTATTTCTAAAAGTCTTAAGTCCATACCGAATAATAAAATCCAAGACTGACTTACATTGCTGCCCCCCTGGCATCGCTTCCAGGAACAAGATTACACCTTTAGGTGTAAAGCCATCCTCAGCTGGCGCGTCCTGCAAACAGACAAAGGCAGCATCAGTTTCATACCGCACTTGTCCTTTACACACATCGTCGTCATATCACCATTAACTTTCGAAAGACGAAACCAAATGTTTTGAAACTTTGCCCAAGGTAAAATTTCATGAAAACTACTTACAACATTGAAAATTAGAAGAAAAAACTGGAAGTCTAGCCACGCCCCTATTGGTACCTCCCATACAAATGTACCTCTCCGCCCACATTAAGAATGGAGTACTATTATCAATAAACCGAACGCGACCGTACCCAAATTCTATATTTAGTAAAGCTATAGCAGGATACAGGTCTGGAGAAAAAAAGAGGAAGTCTAGCCACGCCCCTTATGGTACCTCCCAAACAAATGTACCAATTCGCCAACTTTAGAGATGGAGTACTAATATCAATACTTTCGACACGATCCTGCCCAAATTCTATATTTTGTTAAGCTATAATAGAATAAAGCTTTGGAGAACAAATTGGGAGTCTAGCCATGCCCCTTCTGGTACCTTCCATACCCATCATATACCGCCCACTTTAGAAACCGATTCATATTATTAATAGATCAAACGCGATCGCGATTATCATTTATCGCCATAAATGTTGTGATTAGTAGGAAACTGGTCGTTGCTGATGATATTGAATGACGACCCTGCAAGCCAGCTTTCTTATGGTAATACAGCGTATGAGTAATAGTAATTGTATATGGATATTATATTAATCATACGCACATTGTTCCAATATGGTGGATTTATGGTTAAATAACATAGTACAATAGCCAATATGGGGGGCTGACCCCCAATGTGTTTGGCATTGTCAGAGCAAACTCATTTCATGAAACACACTCGAATTTCATTTAGCAATTTGTTGACAGAAAAGTGATCCTAAAATATCCACTAATTCAACATTTGCTGCAACCCTATGTGAAAATCCCCCTAATGTAAAATAACATATAGAAATACATATGTTACCAATCTACATCGAGCGTCGTTCATAAACATCAGAAACAGTACTTCAACAACAACAATGACATCTGCTACTGTCTCTTAGACTAGTGACAACAACGTATTGTGGTTGCTGGTGATGCACGATAATGATAATAATGATGATGTCCATAATACTAGTTGGTGACTTTACTGACAGCTCTAATATAGTGATAACTATGATAAACATAATGATGATGGTAACATCTTGTGTTTATATACATATAATAACATATGCATACTTACATACTTACACACATGATCTGTACAGACAACAATCAACAATTCCCTTAAGCAATAACATCCAGCATCTTCTTGCCACCGGGGGCAGTCATACTGCACATGCTCTCCCATAGGGGTCAATTCTGTAACAACAATTGCAACAAATTAGATATCTTGTGTAGTTAATAATGTTTAGAAATTTTGTAATTGATGTTGTCCTTGAACAAACATTGGTGGTGCGGGGTATAGTGTTATTGTTGCAATGCTACCCAAAAAACACATAACATTATTGTTGCATTCAGTTACTTACTTATTGTTGCTGTTACTTTTCGTGACGTTGTAGCATTGCTTTTTAATGTTGGTGACATTAACATTAATGTCTACCATGAAAACTGTCAACTGTATTTTGTTGGTTTGGTTTGATGACGGCAAAGGAAAGCCACCAAACGAAACGATGAACATTTAATTAAAACTAGGTCGGGGTCTATGACAATTGTCAATGAATGAAGCAAGCAGTAATGAAAGTAGAGCAACAGCATAGACTAGATTGGTGTAGGAATAGTGAGGGTGGTGGAGAGGAGGGGGCAATATCATCAAATATCAACAACAATAGATGGAATAGTCAGCGACAATTGCTATTGTCATTGACAGTAGGTAGCAATTTCACAAATATCCTAACATCGTGAAATTTGTGATGGTTTGCAGTTCTTTGTTGATTGTTGGTTAGATTATTGTCCGTTACTAGATTATAGACATTTTACTTAAAAATTTTGAACGAAACAGGGTTTTGATGTTGGTACTTTTGATTGTGCTCGTAATTGGTATTTGGTTTTATTTCAAAATGGAAATAAATGGAGATATCAGAAAATTAATAACTGCATCAATACAAATTAACAAAACTCCGTAGGAAAGACCAGGTTACTGAGAACCTTACAGAACTCGGTGTGACTAACTGGAGAAGAAGCGCAGAAGATCGAGGCGCTTATAATATTTTTCTACGTGCGGTATATAATCCACTGGGATTGCATAGAAGTACCAGCTAAGTAAGTAAGTAAGTAAGTAAGTAACAGTACAACACATGATTTTTGGACTCAATTCCGAGAACTGCACGTGAAAGTAGCTCCAAAAAGAAGAAGTTCTGCATCATTCGTTTTGTCAAGTTACATCTCATAATAGATTAACATCGATTTAAAGCTAGTAAGTATCGTATACCTCGTATCTGATACCTCCCATACAAATACATCATCCCGCCCACTTTAGAGATCGAGTAATAATATTAATACACCAAACGGGATCGCAGCCAAATTCTGTACGTAGTAAAGCTATAACAGGATAAAATTTTGGAAAAAGAATTGGAGTCTAAATACTAAACCAAACTATATACCCTTAATATTGGCATAATCCTTATTCCTTCCCACTCCCCCAACAAATTATTGTAAGTGTTAAGAAAAACAATCTCATTATGCGATTGCATTTAGTGTTCATTAATTCTAAACTCTGACACGCACAAACTAACAAACAACATCCCCTAACAACAAATCCCCTATTTATATTTTCTTACATTTCCCTCTTACCCCTTATAACCCATTCAACCTTTTCAATATAAGACACCAAAACATCACTTCATTACTTAAATCCACTGCGACACATCCACACTATACCATAACAGTATACAAACGCCGAATATTTTTTTTTATGTTTTGCTCTAACTGTGAGAATTCTTGTCATAAGGGAAATTGATTTGCGAAAAATGCAAGGAATAACGCCAAATCCTGCAAAATTTCAATTTAATCTATTTTTTTCGTTAGCTTGGCAAATGCATCTACATAGCGGATGCAATATTTGTCCCACTAACGCCCTAACAACCGGCGTTCGATCCATTGGTCTTGAAGCATAAATAGAACGAAATGTGTGTGGGAGAGGGTGGGTTGCTGGGGGACTTATGTTTTTTTCTTTTCTTAACAACAAGTAAATATTCTCACATTTCATTTAAACTCTATGGATTTTATACGTTTCTAAACACTTTATTTTCTTGTAATTTTCTTGGTCGTTGCAATGTGATGCGAGGGAATGCAAATGCTACCAGGCACAGTGGGAGTTTTTTTTTACCGTATTTAGATTTTTTTGTTGGAAAATTATTGGATGGCGTTAAAATTATACCGCAAGTACTAGGGGGTTACTTATAATACATATATTTAGTATTAGCTATATTAGGACGGTAGCGAAATGTATTGACAATTTTTTTAGAAGGAAACTTAAAAATGCTCTATCGGAATATTGTGCCACTTGATGCAAAAACCAGTACAGAAATTTCAGTCAGTTGAACTGACTGATAAATACCATCACCCAATATAAGATATTGTTTAAGTCTTGAGTTATTGAAATTAACCGATTTGTAATTAAAACCAGTTAGAAATTTTCAGTCGGGCAACCCAACTTACATTTACCCTTACCCTCAGTAAAACAAATAATTTTCTATTATATTGATATTATTACTCGATTTCTAAAGTGGGCGGAGTGGTACATTTGTATGGGAGGTACGAGAAGGGGAGTGGTTAGGCTTCCAGATTTATTCTCCAAAACTTTATCCTGCTTAAACTTTACCAAATGCAGAATTTGGGCACGATCGCGTTAGGTCTTTTAATAATATAAATCGATTTCTAAATTGGGCGGTACCAGATGTGTATGGGAGGTACCAGATGGGGCGTGAATAGACTTCCAGTTTTTTTCTCCAAAACTTTATCCTGTTATAGCTTTACTAATTACAAAATTTGGGCACGATTGCATTGGGTGTACTGATATTATTAGTACATCCCTAAAGTGGGCGGAAAGGTATATTTGTATGGGAGGTACCATAAGGGGCGTCGCTAGACTTCCAACTTTTTCTCCAAAACTTTGTCCTGTTATAACATAACAAAATACAGAATTTGGGCACGATCGTGTCGAGTGTATTGAAATTATTACCCTATTTCTAAAGTGGGCGGAGTGGTACATTTGTATGGGAGGTACCAGAAGGGACGTGTCTAGACTTCCAGATTTTTTCTCCAAAACTTTATACTGCTTAAACTTTACCAAATGCAGAATTTGGGCACGATCGCGTTAGGTCTTTTAATAATATTAATCGATTTCTAAAGTGGGCGGTACCAGATGTGTATGGGAGGTACCAGATGGGGCGTGAATAGACTTCCAATTTTTTTCTCCAAAACTTTATCTTGTTATAGCTTTACTAAAAATAGAATTTGGGTACGATCACGTTTAATTTATTGATATTATTTCTCCATCTCTATAGTGGGCGGGAAGGTAGATTTGTATGGGGGGTACTAGAAGGGGCGTGGCTAGGCTTTCAAAATTTTTTCCAAAACTTTATCCTGTTATAGCTTTACTAAATACAGAATTTGGGGACGATCCCGTAGGGTGTATTGATATTATTACTCGATTTCTAAAGTGGGCGGAATGATGTATTTGTATGGGAGGTACCAGAAGGGGCGGGGACATGTAGCCCATTTGCAATACCGTAAGTAGTTTTGAGAAAATAATAACTCGTGCAAAATTTCATTTGGTTGCGTCTTTCGAAAGTTATCGTGCGAACCAGCCGGACAGCCACCGGACAGACAGACAGACAGACAGACAGACGGACATGGCTCAAACGACTTAAAAAGTCATGAATCGAATTTGGTTCAAAGAAACCTAGGGTCTAAAGTCACTCCTTCTATGTGTTACACTTTTGGCTCGTATCAAATGATATATACCTTCATCCCTAAGGGTGATGGTATAAAAATACATGACGAACATTTGAGAAAGATCTGACAACTATTTTCAGTACTCTAAAAAGGTCAATGGTTCGGTTCATAGTAAATCCTATGTTTTTACTAATGTTCGATTAAGGAATTGTATTTTTTCTCGCAAATAATAAACAGTTCAATATTGACGTGTGTGGGTCCAGTGGGTGGGACCACCTAGGCCACATTCTGTAAAAATGTCAAAAAGAACGATCAAGCCGTTTTCGAGTCCATACGGAACTAAAAAATGCAAACAAACAAAGACAAACTTATTTTCACACATATAGTTTCGACCTTTGACCTCTTTGAAGCACGGTTTAAAGTTTACCGATAATGCTCAAATTTTGACCATAGACGCTGCCAATCTAATCTTTATGTATTTAAAAAATTGTTGCATTGCTGATAGACTGACAGATCACGGCCCAAACCTCACGGCTTTGCATAGAAAAGTAAGTGGTAAGAAGGGATTTTTCAATATTCGTACTTTTAGGTGTAAAAAGTCCAAAAAGATATGAAACTGTGCCATCACCTAACCCACAAGGCTATAGCTATTATCGTAAAAATCTTTATGAGCATGCTCTCTATAGAATTAGAGAGCTACCCGTGGTTATTATTCGAAATTTGTAATTTTATGGTTCAAAATGGCTCAAAAGTTGATTAAACTAGTACCATCACCCAGACTAAACGGCTAAAGGTAGTATCACTAAAATCAATATGGGCATGCTCCCTATAGAGTTAGAGAGTTCCACGATGGAATTTTTCTAAATTCGTACTCTTATGGCTTAGAAAGGCCCAAAAAGCGATTAGACTGGCACTATCACCCAGACCAAACGGGTAAAGCTTAAATCGCGAAAAATCTATATTGATATGCTCCCATAAGCTAGCTCGTGCTACAGATATGTAGGTTAACTACGATTAATAAGTAGTCCGCGACCGATGGCGTACTATAAAAGGGTACATGTGCCGGATGACGAATCTATGACATGGTGAATCAGGGACGCCATTAAATAAGCACTACACCATATGGGGTGTTCTCTAGAGAGGTACAAATAGGAGGGTGATGTCTCCGTGGTTACCCCAGTCAAGTTAAAAATCCATAGCGCCTGTTTCATTGAACCCTGGCAGTAGGAATATAATGCGGAACATGGTGGGCTGGGATTGCCACCCGCCACCAGTATAATGGCAGTGAATTAAATGAAAAATTAGACAAAGAGAAACCCATAAAATGTTAACGACCACCGCAAACGTTTTAAGGACCATGGATTAAAAATATGCACTTGGAATGTTAGAAATCTATACTGACCAGGTGCCTCTATTCAATTGGCGGATGTCCTCGAAGATTAAAAGACTGACATTACTGCTATACAGGAAATTCGATTGACTGGATATGGATAAGGATGTGTGACATTTAAAACAGCTGCCACGCGGATAAGCATGAGTTTGGTTGTGGATTTGTGGTCGGCAAGAGACTACGACACCTGGTCTCCGGGTTTACTCTTGTCAGTGAATGAATCGCCACCATAAGAGTGAAGGCAAAATTGTTCTACATCACGCTGATATGTGCTTATGCTCCAACGAGAAAGAAAAAAGTGACGAGGTCAAAGACGAATTCTACGCGCAACTTGAAGAAACATATGAACAAAGCCCAGGTCATGATGTTAAATTCGTAAACTATATACTGGGAGATTTTAATGACAAATGTCTTTTGCCCAACAGTTGGAAAATTTAGGCTGCATACTGACATCTCGCCAAAAGGAATCAAACTGATTGATTTTTCTGCAGCAAGGAACATGGTAATTAACAGCACACGATTTGATCACAAAAACATTCACAATACAACGTCGATATCTCCCGATCAAGTTACGAGAAATCAAATAGATCCTGTGGTAATCGATGGAAGGCACGCGTGAAGTGTCTTAGACATACGAGTGATCAGGGGTGCGCACATCAACTCGGGTCACCACCTCACTGCAGTGAAGATGCGTACTATGCTAAGCAGGGCGAAAACCCTGCCTAATCAGGCACAGAGAAAGCTGGACATCGCTTAATTGCAGACCACGGAGATAGCCAACGTCTATTCCAACTAACTCACTCAACTACTTCATGATGCTCCAACTCCGGAAAATACTAGACGATAACTTCGAGTGTTCCCCTCCGAGCCGCTGGGGGTTGAAAATGAACTTGTTTAAAGCATACAACAGCTCATAGAGAATTTTTGGCTTCAGGAGAGCATGCCTGAGGATTGGAATCTCAGTGTGCTATGTCCTATTTACAAAAAAGGTGACCGTAGTGAGTGTGAAAACTACCGTGGAATTAGCCTCTTATTGTTTGATTATAAGGTCCTCTCTAGCATGAAGTGTGTACGTCATAAGCAAATTGTGAAAAACCTAATTAGACCTAATCAGTGCGACTTTAGACCAGGCAAATCCACGACGCATTAAATATTTACACACCCATGAGAATCATATCAACAATTACCACCTCTTTGTCGATTACAAAGCTGCCTTAGATAATCCCATCAGGCATCGACTATACGAAGCCATGTCTGAGTTCGGTATCCCTGCGAAGATAATTCGTCTCAGCCGGTGTACCGGTTTGTATCTCTGTTCGGTTTGGCAAGGATCTATCTGCGGCATTCGATGCGACGCGGGGTCTAAGTCAAGGTGATGGTGTGTCATGCATACTGTTCAACATACTGATGAAGAAGGTGTTAAGGAAAGTAGCGGTAAACATGGTGGCATCAAGCGCTGTACGAATGGATGAAAATGCTCCAGCTCGAAAAGTTGTTCCAATAAACTGTATATGCGGCGGAGGAGAGTCGATCGAAACTTCGTTGAATGGTCCAGGTGAACGAACTGTTATCTAAAATTGGTGTGAAAAGTGGAGCGCAAATGACTGAAACTCCTAAAATTCTCTTCTAGTAGCGGTTACAGATGGATAAATTTCTGTTGCTACTGCCAAATACGAAGAACAAGAACTGGTCTCGATACCTATACCAGAGCAAAGCTTACCTGGAATGCTAGTATTATATAGTATGATGTTTTTTGGGCCGACCGTTACATGATGTTAGAAGACGCCACTGTCATGCGGGAGATGCATTTCTTTAATCGACGGCCCCCTCGATGCTAACGACAGCAAATTCGCAGTTAAAGTCATGTAAAACTTTCTCCAACAGCTGACTTTCGCATCCTATAAACAAATAGCCGTAATGACTCCAGTGACTCCTTTATATCCTAAAAATAAAAATGTTGGTCTTTGCATTGGATTTGTTGTATTTAATTTTTAAAAAACTCCTCTTATAATATATAAGATATTAAAATAATCCCATCACTGTGCCATGACATGTTCATACGAATATCGACAGATAGTAGCAGCTAGACAGGACCCAATCCAAAGAATGGTAAACAAACATCGCGACCACCGCTTACAGTAGCATACCTCCCTAGGATGCCAGAAATGTCTGATGGCGGTTTCATCAACGTACTACTACGTCCAGTTACAACAACAGCTTCAGCACTAGTACTATATACACATTTTACACCCTGTTATGTAAATTCCAATCGATGGTTTTTGTTCTGCTAGCATACACTTCTTGTTCAATAACAGGTTTAAGAGAGGAGGAGAGCAAGCTTGGACTACCCTCTTCACATGGGTATGGGAGTGTGAATATCCTAGTTTAGTTTGTGTTATGTATAGATTCTATAGATGATCCCTGTTGCTCATTCCATGGCATGTTTTGCATTTATGCCAGTGCAACATTTGTGTTCTAGTTTTTCCTTTTCAACGATTTTCCCGCTACGCTTTCGCTATTCTCGACTGACATTAATGCCTTTCCTATCACAAGCGTTTAACACAGATATGTTGTTTGTTTTGCATAAGAATGTTTTTTTAGTGATGGAGTGAAATTTGCAGGATGCGAGGATGGCGTAAGTAGGGTGGAGTAAAGCTAAGTAGAGCGGAGTGTCCTTTTTCTGGGTGGGGGTGTTCGTTGTTCTCTTACCGGGAATGCGTTTCGTTGGTGGAACTTATTTGTAGTCACTAAACCAATCACGGGGATATTGTTTCATTCAGCTTCTCAGTGCGAGGTTTATTCTTCCTTTATTAAATTATTTTCTTGTTTTGCGTTTGATATTGATTCCATTCGTCCCCTTTAAACCCTTTTGCAACTAAAGATCTCCTATAACATTTGCCGAGACTTAAAAAAATTTTAATTATCAATTTTCGTTAATTGTTAATTGTTAATTGTTAATTGTTAATTGTTAATTGTTAATTGTTAATTGTTAATTGTTAATTGTTAATTGTTAATTGTTAACTGTTAACTGTTAATTGTTAATTGTTAATTGTTAATTGTTAATTGTTAATTGTTAATTGTTAATTGTTAATTGTTAATTGTTAATTGTTAATTGTTAATTGTTAATTGTTAATTGTTAATTGTTAATTGTTAATTGTTAATTGTTAATTGTTAATTGTTAATTGTTAATTGTTAATTGTTAATTGTTAATTGTTAATTGTTAATTGTTAATTGTTAATTGTTAATTGTTAATTGTGAATTGTTAATTGTTAATTGTTAATTGTTAATTGTTAATTGTTAATTGTTAATTGTTAATTGTTAATTGTTAATTGTTAATTGTTAATTGTTAATTGTTAATTGTTAATTGTTAATTGTTAATTGTTAATTGTTAATTGTTAATTGTTAATTGTTAATTGTTAATTGTTAATTGTTAATTGTTAATTGTTAATTGTTAATTGTTAATTGTTAATTGTTAATTGTTAATTGTTAATTGTTAATTGTTAATTGTTAATTGTTAATTGTTAATTGTTAATTGTTAATTGTTAATTGTTAATTGTTAATTGTTAATTGTTAATTGTTAATTGTTAATTGTTAATTGTTAATTGTTAATTGTTAATTGTTAATTGTTAATTGTTAATTGTTAATTGTTAATTGTTAATTGTTAATTGTTAATTGTTAATTGTTAATTGTTAATTGTTAATTGTTAATTGTTAATTGTTAATTGTTAATTGTTAATTGTTAATTGTTAATTGTTAATTGTTAATTGTTAATTGTTAATTGTTAATTGTTAATTGTTAATTGTTAATTGTTAATTGTTAATTGTTAATTGTTAATTGTTAATTGTTAATTGTTAATTGTTAATTGTTAATTGTTAATTGTTAATTGTTAATTGTTAATTGTTAATTGTTAATTGTTAATTGTTAATTGTTAATTGTTAATTGTTAATTGTTAATTGTTAATTGTTAATTGTTAATTGTTAATTGTTAATTGTTAATTGTTAATTGTTAATTGTTAATTGTTAATTGTTAATTGTTAATTGTTAATTGTTAATTGTTAATTGTTAATTGTTAATTGTTAATTGTTAATTGTTAATTGTTAATTGTTAATTGTTAATTGTTAATTGTTAATTGTTAATTGTTAATTGTTAATTGTTAATTGTTAATTGTTAATTTTTTTTTTTTTTTTTTTTTTTTTTAAATTTATTTATTTGCAAATTAACAATATTACATGACTGTAAATCCCGCGAAGCTATACGCTTGTATGCAGGAAAAATACTTTTACATGAATACTTTAAAATTTCAAATATATAAATTACAATTTTGTATTACATTAGAATTTCGCTTCATTGCGAGTTTATAAAATAATTCTTAACAAGTTTTTTGCGTTTAAATTTATTTATATTATTTAAAAGGTTTTGTGGCAAGGAATTTATTATCGTTGGCAATTGGACATCAAGAGTACTTCTACCGTAGTGATTGTTATGACTGGGAACTTTGTATCTTCCTTCTGCTCGTCTTCTGGTATTGTGTTGATGATCAATTTGATGCAGTAGGTTGGGTTCATCTCCAAATTCGTTTACTAATGTTGTTTTGTATATATTGTTTATTGATAAAATGTTGTGATTTTTTGCGAATATTTTTAGGGTTTCATTTGTTGTGTTTCGAGTTGAGTTATTGTTTATATTTAGATTTGAGTTATTAACAGTGCTGTAATTGATCTGTACATTTGGTTGCGCATTTTTTTGGGTTTTTATAAGAATTTTTAACAGTCTGTTTTGTGTTTTTTGTAGGTTCTTGCAATATGGTGCATTTCCCCATGCAGTAATGCCGTGTCGAATATACGATTCAGCTAGAGAAAAGTATGCTTGCAATAGAACGGATAGCGGAGCACAATTACTAAGATGATAGAGTACATATGAAGATTTTCGAAGTTTTTTCTGTAGTTCTTGGGTATGCATTTTCCATTTGAAATTGTGGTCTATGTGAATGCCTAAATATTTATAATCATTCACTATTTCAATATATGTTGTGCAGTTATCATTGTTATTGCTAAAACCAATGATATTTCTGTGTAAACAATCATTGTCATGAAATTTTATTAGTATATTAGAATATCTTATATGCGGTGGTTTAATGTGCATTAGTTTTGTTTTGGAAGCGTTTATGATAAGTCCATTGTCATGACACCATCTGGATATTTTGTTTAGTTCTCGTTGCATAGTCTCAGCCGCGACATCAATTTTCTCGTGTGAAACGACTATTGCGGTATCGTCCGCATAAGCAAATGCAGTGCTATTCTCCAGGATACTTATCATTTCGTTCGCATACATAATATATAGTATCGGACCCAATTTTGAACCTTGTGGTACTCCATGTGATATACTCATCTCATCGCCGACTTTATCTCCAATTTTCACACGATATGATCTGCAATAGAGGTAGTTTTCGAACCATTCTAAACATTGACCTCTTATACCATTCCTTTCCAATATTTCCAGGAGCTTTTCGTGTGAAAGCGTGTCAAAGGCTTTACTAAAATCAATGAAAAGCACTAGACAGTGGGCATTGTTATTCAAATTTTTGTTTATATGAGAAGAGAAATGTCCTAGCAATTGATTTATGTTTTTTCCTTTTGAAAACCATATTGATTTTTATTAATTATTTTGTATTTTTTTAAAAATTCATTTAGCCTTCGTACTACAATCTCCTCCAGGACTTTCTCGACCACAGAGAGAATAGATATAGGCCTATAGTTGTTGTAATCGTTTTTGTTGCCATTTTTGTAAATTGGTCTCACCAGTGATGTTTTCAGTAATTTTGGTATTAAACTATTTTGCAAACTGTAGTTAACTAGAGCAACAAACACTGGAGTTAAGCATAAAGCATTGTACTTAATGTCTTTCGGCCTGATGCCATCAACACCCGCACCTTTCTTTATGTTTAGACCAACTAGAATGTTGTAAATTTCCTGTTCATTTGTGTTAGTTATGAAGATGGTGTTCTCAGTTCTGTTTTTAGTGGTCTGTAGTGTTCGTATATCGCAATTGTGTATAATATTCTTAACATTTTCATTAAATTTTATTGTAAAATTATTAAGAACGTTCTGCGGAGTTTCACTTTTGAAGTTTCTTTTTATCGAATCATCAATATTATCCAACCTTTTTCCGATAATTTCGTTGATCAAATGCCACGTTCCTCGAATGTTATAACTATTTTTAATAAATTCACTGCGATGGTATTCATTTTTCGCATAATTAATTTTTTTAGTTACATTATTCCTTTAGGTTTTATACTCATTTTCCTTATTTGAGTTATTTATACTTTTTTTCCATCGTCTATAAAGTTTATCCCGCACATCACACTGATTTATTAATTCTTCTGTTAGCCACGGATAGTCATTTCTTTTTCTGATTTTTCTCTTTGGTTGTTTCGCATTTTCATATATTTTGTTCATATTGATACAAAAATTATTATATAAATTATCCACGTTTATGTTTTCATTCACTATTTCACACCAATTAGTCATTTGTATTAATCTTTTCACTTTTGAAGAGTTTATTTCCATCAGCTGGTTTTGTTGGTTTTCCGCACCCTGACTCCTTTGTTTACAATTTGTCTCTCCTTTATCCCCAACTTCCACACAGCCAAAAACAGAGTAGTGGTCAGATATTGTTGTTGTAATAACAACTGCGTGAGCAGAGCATATGTTCTTGTCATTTCTCACAAACAGATGATCAATGCATGATGTTGTTTTTTTGTTTATATCTTCTCTCGTTACCTCGTTCACAATGCATTGAAGACCATTTGACATTAGCATGTCAAGATATGTTGCTGTTGTTGTAGTTTCCCTTCTTATATCAATGTTTATGTCGCCAATTAGAACTATTGCTTGCCTTTTGTTAATGTTGTTTATGTTTTGTTCGAGCTCGGATATAAAGAAATTGATATTTTGACTTGGTGGACGATATATTGGTAGAAATGAGATTGTTTGGTTTTCTATTGTTGTTTCAATCAGAACCGTTTCAAAGAAATTAGTGTTTAAGTGAATGGTGTTATAATTAATATTTTCTCTTATATACACAGCAATTCCTCCTCCCCTTCCCTCACGATTTAGGAAAAGTGAATTGAAATTGCTGATTGTGTAAAATCTGTTTTCGTCGTCTGTGATGTTAGTTTCGACCAGAATAATTATGTTGATTTTTGTAATAATTTTATTGATATGTGCCAAAAATACGGAAAAATTTTTGCGCAGGGACCGTATGTTCAAGAATATAAAAGAAAATGGGTTTTTTAGTAGCTTATCGTCAATCTGATGAAAGCTATCAACTATTTTCGTAGATTTATTCATTTTGTTTATGTTTTTCCTTATTGTTAATTTTTCAATTTTAATTTATTTGTATAAAATTCACTTATATTTCAAACAAATGTATTTATATTTAGAATAGTTTTCAATTGTATTTAAAAAAGGGTTTATTTGTTTATTTAATTGGAATGCAATTCCTTTGTGTGGCACTTTTTAGCGGTTTTTATGTTTAATAATTATCGCAAGTAATGTTTTTTATTTTTAATATTTTATTTTCGGGTTTTTTATTTATAAAGTCTCTTTTCTTTAAAGTAACGATTTTACTGCATTGATTGGCAAATTATTTCGATATCCGAGGTATTATTTATTACACAGTGCAACACATAAATTGGTGCCGCCTTCGTACCCAGCTATTTTTGAAGTATATACCGAGACTAAAAAAAACCCCAAAGGATTTGGCCCCATTACATCGAAAAATTTTTTTATGGATGCTCCAATATTTTCACCCCAATACGATTTTTTGAACGTATTTAGGGAGTCCATATTTCATAAACTGTTTGGATTTTTTTCTTTTCGTCTTCGGCAAAGTTGTAGATCTAAACCAGAGCAAAAAAAGTCTCAAATAGACCATCCCAAAAAAATTGCATCTAGTGCATGAAAATTTTAAAAATATGGGAAAAAAAGGCTTTTTTTCATGATATTTTCACCATAAAATTATTATTATAATAACTAATATTCCACATAAATTGGCGTATAAATTGGCGGAGTACAACGAAATAAATTTTGTGTGAAAACATCATGAAAAAATATCCTTTTTTCCCATATTTGTGCGATTTTCATGCACTGGATGCAATTTTTTTGGGTCGGTCTATTTGTCACTTTTTTTGCTCTGGTTTAGATCTACAACTTTGCCGAAGACAAAAAGAAAAATTTTTGAACGGTTAATGAAATATGGACTCCGCAAAAATGATAAAAAAAATCGTGTTGGGGTAAAAATATTAGAGTATCCATAAAAAAAATGTTTCGATGTAATGGGGCCAAATCCTTTGGGGATTTTTTTAGTCTCAGTATATACTTCAAAAATATCTGGGTACGAAGGCGGCACCAGACGATGACCTTAGAAATGTTGCACTGTGTTATCATAGCTGGAGACCCTTCACTTTTTCTTGCAAATATTTTACCATCTTTCACCCAAACAAATTTCCAGTTCATTTCCTTCGCTTTTGTTTTAGCCAACCATAAAACACGCCTATTGTTGGCTGTCAGCTGATCATTGACATATATAAAGTTATTGTTTGTTTGCTCTCTGTTTATGTCACCTGCTTCAATTCTATGTCTTTTTATTTTACTCATAAGTTCTCTCTTTTTTTGTAAAGAGGAGAACTCCACAACTAATTTTGCATTCCTTTTTGTGCGATATGCGTCGCTAATATCAGATTCGCTCACGTCCACACACACTGTTGCCGCTATTTTTTTAACAACTTCACTCACACTCATCTCAGTATTCTTTACATTGTTTATTTCTATGTTTTTCTCTATTAGTTTTTGTTCTAGTTTGTTAATTCGCGCGTCCATTTCGTTTATTTTTTTGTCTTTTTCAATGTTTTGTTGTTGCAATTCAAGCACTTGTTTGTTCAAACTCGTGAGATTCTCGTTAATGAGAGACAAAGTTGTTTGTTGTGACTCTAGTTTTGAGTTCATGGATACAATACAAGATGCTGTTTTTTCAACAGTTTCTAATATTTTCTTTAGGTCGGTTTTTTCCGTATCATCAGATTTTTCTATGTTTGTTGTTGGTTGTAAGTTTTTGAAGCGCTTGTTGCTCTCTTCATTATCTTCTTCCTCATCTCTACGTTGTTTTTGGTTTTCCACATAAACCAGGGTCTGATATAAATTGCTAGCAGATCTGCTGCGCGGCTTGCATTTATGGCATCTCCAATCCGTTTTTTTGTCCCTATTCATCGCGACATACGTTCCTTCCGATAGTGGACAACATGGGTTAAAATGATAGCCGGAGTCACACCCGTGGCACTTAACAAACGCCGCCGACAGTGGTTTAAAACACTGATTGCAGAGAGAGTTATTGTTGACTTGCAATAGATTCATTTCTCTTTCTTTCGAGTTAAATCTTTCCGCACAGTTAAAAACACGTCCGTTCGCATCAAAGGCTAATTGACAATGAATTGTTAATTGTTAATTGTTAATTGTTAATTGTTAATTGTTAATTGTTAATTGTTAATTGTTTTTAAAATTAAAATTAAAATTAAAATTAAAATTAAAATTAAAATTAAAATTAAAATTAAAATTAAAATTAAAATTAAAATTAAAATTAAAATTAAAATTAAAATTAAAATTAAAATTAAAATTAAAATTAAAATTAAAATTAAAATTAAAATTAAAATTAAAATTAAAATTAAAATTAAAATTAAAATTAAAATTAAAATTAAAATTAAAATTAAAATTAAAATTAAAATTAAAATTAAAATTAAAATTAAAATTAAAATTAAAATTAAAATTAAAATTAAAATTAAAATTAAAATTAAAATTAAAATTAAAATTAAAATTAAAATTAAAATTAAAATTAAAATTAAAATTAAAATTAAAATTAAAATTAAAATTAAAATTAAAATTAAAATTAAAATTAAAATTAAAATTAAAATTAAAATTAAAATTAAAATTAAAATTAAAATTAAAATTAAAATTAAAATTAAAATTAAAATTAAAATTAAAATTAAAATTAAAATTAAAATTAAAATTAAAATTAAAATTAAAATTAAAATTAAAATTAAAATTAAAATTAAAATTAAAATTAAAATTAAAATTAAAATTAAAATTAAAATTAAAATTAAAATTAAAATTAAAATTAAAATTAAAATTAAAATTAAAATTAAAATTAAAATTAAAATTAAAATTAAAATTAAAATTAAAATTAAAATTAAAATTAAAATTAAAATTAAAATTAAAATTAAAATTAAAATTAAAATTAAAATTAAAATTAAAATTAAAATTAAAATTAAAATTAAAATTAAAATTAAAATTAAAATTAAAATTAAAATTAAAATTAAAATTAAAATTAAAATTAAAATTAAAATTAAAATTAAAATTAAAATTAAAATTAAAATTAAAATTAAAATTAAAATTAAAATTAAAATTAAAATTAAAATTAAAATTAAAATTAAAATTAAAATTAAAATTAAAATTAAAATTAAAATTAAAATTAAAATTAAAATTAAAATTAAAATTAAAATTAAAATTAAAATTAAAATTAAAATTAAAATTAAAATTAAAATTAAAATTAAAATTAAAATTAAAATTAAAATTAAAATTAAAATTAAAATTAAAATTAAAATTAAAATTAAAATTAAAATTAAAATTAAAATTAAAATTAAAATTAAAATTAAAATTAAAATTAAAATTAAAATTAAAATTAAAATTAAAATTAAAATTAAAATTAAAATTAAAATTAAAATTAAAATTAAAATTAAAATTAAAATTAAAATTAAAATTAAAATTAAAATTAAAATTAAAATTAAAATTAAAATTAAAATTAAAATTAAAATTAAAATTAAAATTAAAATTAAAATTAAAATTAAAATTAAAATTAAAATTAAAATTAAAATTAAAATTAAAATTAAAATTAAAATTAAAATTAAAATTAAAATTAAAATTAAAATTAAAATTAAAATTAAAATTAAAATTAAAATTAAAATTAAAATTAAAATTAAAATTAAAATTAAAATTAAAATTAAAATTAAAATTAAAATTAAAATTAAAATTAAAAATTAAAAATTAAAAATTAAAAATTAAAAATTAAAAATTAAAAATTAAAAATTAAAAATTAAAAATTAAAAATTAAAAATTAAAAATTAAAAATTAAAAATTAAAAATTAAAAATTAAAAATTAAAAATTAAAAATTAAAAATTAAAAATTAAAAATTAAAAATTAAAAATTAAAAATTAAAAATTAAAAATTAAAAATTAAAAATTAAAAATTAAAAATTAAAAATTAAAAATTAAAAATTAAAAATTAAAAATTAAAAATTAAAAATTAAAAATTAAAAATTAAAAATTAAAAATTAAAAATTAAAAATTAAAAATTAAAAATTAAAAATTAAAAATTAAAAATTAAAAATTAAAAATTAAAAATTAAAAATTAAAAATTAAAAATTAAAAATTAAAAATTAAAAATTAAAAATTAAAAATTAAAAATTAAAAATTAAAAATTAAAAATTAAAAATTAAAAATTAAAAATTAAAAATTAAAAATTAAAAATTAAAAATTAAAAATTAAAAATTAAAAATTAAAAATTAAAAATTAAAAATTAAAAATTAAAAATTAAAAATTAAAAATTAAAAATTAAAAATTAAAAATTAAAAATTAAAAATTAAAAATTAAAAATTAAAAATTAAAAATTAAAAATTAAAAATTAAAAATTAAAAATTAAAAATTAAAAATTAAAAATTAAAAATTAAAAATTAAAAATTAAAAATTAAAAATTAAAAATTAAAAATTAAAAATTAAAAATTAAAAATTAAAAATTAAAAATTAAAAATTAAAAATTAAAAATTAAAAATTAAAAATTAAAAATTAAAAATTAAAAATTAAAAATTAAAAATTAAAAATTAAAAATTAAAAATTAAAAATTAAAAATTAAAAATTAAAAATTAAAAATTAAAAATTAAAAATTAAAAATTAAAAATTAAAAATTAAAAATTAAAAATTAAAAATTAAAAATTAAAAATTAAAAATTAAAAATTAAAAATTAAAAATTAAAAATTAAAAATTAAAAATTAAAAATTAAAAATTAAAAATTAAAAATTAAAAATTAAAAATTAAAAATTAAAAATTAAAAATTAAAAATTAAAAATTAAAAATTAAAAATTAAAAATTAAAAATTAAAAATTAAAAATTAAAAATTAAAAATTAAAAATTAAAAATTAAAAATTAAAAATTAAAAATTAAAAATTAAAAATTAAAAATCAAAAATTTCTAAAAAAAAATTGTCGTGTTGGTTACAGTACTCATAACACTCATACAATAATCAATTCTACTGTTTGCGATTGGCATAGACAATAATAAATGTGCTTTATTCTATTAATAGTTGGGTATTTCCTGTCTGTGTTGTATTATGTTGTCACACAACAATGTAGGTCTGATTTAATGCGATTAGCTTTTTGTCCATTGTGTACCAATTTTAAAGTGTTCCTGCAAACCCGAATATTCTACTTTGAAGTTATTAAGGGTATGTTACTGCAGCAGACTTCTGTTGCAAAGTGATGAAAAGTCTTTTTGGGTCAATCAAAAAGGTATAATCCTCCCTTGCTTTTCCTTTTCTGATGTTGATGTGACTATTATCCTTGCACACAATAACATTTGATTTGTTTTCACAACATGGGAGCAAAAAAACCTACATACAGGGGCATGTCAAACACACCCCAAACACTGTCATCATCTACTTTGCACACAGTGGGCGAAGAAGGTAAACTAATGTTAGCGGAAAATTAAGTGCTACACAGACCAAAGTGAAAACAGTTGAATTTTTCACATAAAAAAGTTTAAATTAAAAATTTGTTATCTTAGTATAACAATCGGGATGAAACTTTTACTCATGTATGATGGCTGATCGGAAAGCCGATTCTTGGTCCATCCAAGAACCCAGTAATTTTTTGTTAATTTAATTCACTTTGTTTTAATTATAAATTAATTATCTCCTATTAATTTTATTAAATCCTTTATCACAATACCCTTACCTTCATTCCACTGTGCTCGCCTTCTTTGCATTTGTTTACATTTCATATGAACCGTAATGGAAATCAACTTTAATCCACTTCGTTGTAATCCTTTTTTACATCATTCTCGATTATTACTGCGTCACATGATACTTTTAAATACTCGTTACATAGGAGTTAAGCATGTCACAATTAATTCCGCATCAGGAATGTCTAGGTGGCTTTACGAAAGAATCGAGGTGGAGCTGCAGTGCATTTTTTCCCCTCCTCTGTTGCGCATTCTAGAGCATTGAATAATTGTGTCAATGGTTTTGTGCATAAACCTTTAGTATAATTGGATTAACTGGCTATAAACAACTGTCCGCCAAACAAATGTGGGGTGCACCGTGGGGGAGGCGGTGGGGACAAGTCAATGCATATGCAAATTAATTCAATGTAATTCACAAATAAAGAGCAAATAACAAATTGAATTACAGATTGGCTTTAAAGCTTCGGGATATAGAGTAAGTAATCGAATAAAGGGAATTCATAAAAAATATAGAGTTAAATTAAATGTGAATGGGGGGTAGGGGGATTACTTTAAGAAGCTGTGGGGTCACTAAGGATTTGTAGTGACCAATGATATATCTCTAAAAACAAAAAAAAAATAACTTTCATTGTGTTACTAATTTATGTTCTTTGTAATTTTGCATGATGTAGTCTGAAGGTGTCAAATCACACAAACGAGTGCGCTGTGTTGTTTGAATAATTTCTTCTACATATGATTTGCAATGACATAAGGAATACAAAATCATGAACCATTTGCCTTTACAGTAAAGTTGGCACCGGTTTCGGATTTAAAGATAAGCGGGACGATGACACATTATGCATGCACACCACACCTAACAGTGATTTTTCTTCGGGATGTAATGGTATCTCAAGAGTTGTACTTTATAGGGAAAGTGAGAGTAGTTTTTGACCGGCCTCGCTAATCTAAAAACATAACCTTAGAGAATAGAAACTTGCTTACCAAATTTTATCTCAAGAGCACTTAAACCAAGGCTGTAAAATAGCGCGGACGGACAGACAGACAGACACCCAATAATTCAGGAAGTTTATATCTGAGGTGGAAGTAGTTTTTGTCTTGTGTTACTCATCTTGAAATATAACCTCCGCTTAGAGAAAAGATAATTTTATACAAAATTGCTTCTCGATATCATTAAAACTACGGCTATACCGCAGGACCAGACCGCAGAAACATGGCAGTTTCTTTGGGAGGTAGAAGTAGTTTTTCTTAGAAATCTTAGAACTTAACCTTCACTAGAGTATAAAAGCTGGCATACCGTTATATTGTTCGTGATATTTTTTATCATGAATAGCGGCAGATAGTGAGCGACGACCACTGAATTTTGGGCTAGCCACCCGCCTTCAGAACTTTTACTGGCTATGAAAACACGAGAAAGAAAAAATTACAAACGGAACCCCCCAAATGTTGAAGGCCCCCGCAAACGAAATAAGGACCATGATTTAACGATATGCACCTGCAACGTCCGGACAATCTATAGAGAAGGTTCCACTATCCGACCGGCGGATGTCCTCAAAAAATATAAAGCTGACATCACCGCCATCCAGGAGATGAGATGAAAAGGACAAGGATGCCCGCTGCCATGCCGAAAAGCACGAATTTGGATGTGGATTTGTAGTTTGCAAGAGACTCAGAAATCTTGTCTCGCGATTCAATCCTGTAAGTGATCGCTGATTTGTGCTCATGAACCGAAGGTAGATCATAACGATGAGATTAAACATGCATTTAACGAGCGCCTAGGGAAAACATACGACCGCTGCCCTGGCCACGACATTAAAATTGTTCTGGGAGACTGTAATGCAAAAAAAAAGGAAAGGAAGATGTTCTTGGCCCATCGATCGATAAATTCAGCCTGCATATCGACATGTCAGACAACAGATTTAGGCTGTTTAGCTTCGCAGCGGGGAGGAACATGGTAGAGAGTGGAACCATATTTCAGCACAAAGATATTCATAAGGCAACTTGGCTATCCCCCGATCAAAACACGAAAAATCAAATTGATCATGTGGTAATTGATGGCAGGCATGCATCTAGTGTCATGGACGTGCGTGTGATCCGTGGTGCTAATATTGGCTCGGATCATTACCTGGTTGCAGAAAAAGTCCGCACAAGATTGAGCAGAGCAAAAAACGCACGTAACCCAACAGAAAGAAAGTTGAACATCGTGAAGCTGCAAACCCCAGAGATAGCCACTGCCTACTTCTACGACACCACGCCTCTACTTCTGACGTTCCCGATACACAGTGGCAACCGCCGCAACAACCGTGCTAAGGTATGAACAACGGCGCTGAGACGAATCCTGGTACGATAAAGAATGTCTCATAGCGTCTAAGGATCCTGCTAATGGGGCAACGCTACAGCCAATTGTAACACAGGCTGTTAGGGAACGGCATAAGGAAACAGTAAAACAGGCGAGACAGCTATTAAAGTGAAAACAATATCAGATAAAGGAACGTGAGAACAAGGACATGGAGCGAAACAGTGATAGAGGTTATGCCCGAACATTTTACCAGAAAGTAAAAGCAAAAGGCTACGGTAATGGGCTCCCCTCCTGTAGGGACAAGGGTGGAACTCTGGTTACAGATACGCAGAGTGTGCTGCATATATGGAGAGAATACTTCCAGCAACTGGTAGTTCCAGAAGGCCACGCACGTGAAGGTATTACGCCAATTGTCGACAACGGCTTAGATTGCACACCACCAAGTCAAGCTGAGGTAGGATGAGCAATATCGCGGCTGAAAAATAATAAAGCAGCCGGTGCCGACGGACTTCCGACAGAGCTCTTCTACTCAGGTGGCGAGTACCTGTTATCGAGAATGCACCAGCTCCTACACACGGTTTGGCTTAACGAGTGCATACCCGAAAACCCATCGCATAAAAGGTCCTGTCGTGTGCGCTATGTGAAAGACTAAACCCAGTGTTATCCAACCTAATCGGGCTTTAGACCTGAAAAATCAACAACTGATCAGATATTCACACTTCGGCAAATCCTGGAAAAGACCCAAGAGAAACATATCGACACGTACGGTCTTTTTCGTCTAATATAAAGCTGCCTTCGACAGCCCGATACGGCAAAAATTACTCGAAGCCATGGCTGAGTTTAGTATTCCAGCGAAGCTGATACGCCTTTGCGGAATGACGCTGACTGACACGAAGTCTTCAGTGAAGATTGGCAAGGACCTTGCGGAGCCATTCTATACCAGACGGGTACTAAAACAAGACGATGTCCTATCGTGTGACCTCTTCCACATAGTGATGTAGATGATAATAAGGAAAGCTGCAGTAAACACGAGTGGCACAATATTTAACAAAATGCCAGATGCTACCGGCATACCCTGATGACATAGACATCATCGGAAGAAAACTGCGGGATGTGACTGCAGCCTTCTCAAGTATAATGAAGAAAATAGCGAAAATGGGTATAATGGTAAACAAGGACAAAACGAAATTGTTTTATCTCGCGACGAAAAAAAATACAGCTATACCAGATACTGGTTCTACCTGTATTGATATATGGTTCAGAATTCTGGGTTATGTCACAAGCGGATGAATCGGTTCTGGTAGTATTCGAGAGAAATACTCCGTAATATATATGGACCCATCATCATTAACGGAGAATATCGACGTCAAATGAATCATGAGCTGTACGAGCTGTACACTGAGATTGGCGTGATCTGGCGCACTAATGTGCAGCGCTTACTTTGGCTAGGTCATGTACGCATAGACGATAATGTTCCAGCCCGCAAAGAGGGCGACCAAAATTCCGTTGGAAAGACCAGGTTACTGAGAAACTTGCAGAACTTGATGTGACTAACTGGAGAAGAGGCGCAGAAGATCGAAGCGCTTACAATATTTATCTATTTTATATTTTAGTTTTCTTAAATAATTTTTTCTATTAGTATTGCAAAGAATTGCTAGCTAACTAATAAGCATACTAGTCTGCAAAGATTATCCTAGCAACATTGCTAGCCTACTCATCGGACATGGCATGGCATATCCAGTATGGGTATATCAGCTTGTAAAGTTACAACAAACGGTTTCCGGTAAAACAGCCTACTGGGCCATTGCTCTCGTTCGGACGAACAACATCTCGGGACCCGAGATAGGTATTCAACACATAGGCATTCCAATTTTTCTACCCGGTATATAATGCATTTCAAAATCGTACTCCGTAAAGCTTGTGCAGAAACCGAGGCGGAATGGACTTTTGATCCAATAGCGTTGCATTATTTCGCCTTGGCGGCCAGAGCTTTCTTCAAAAGATTATTCAGGGATATAGTTGTACTCGCCAGCATTCGAGCTCTTAATATAGGATCCCGTAACTTCTTCTTCATTTCGGCAAACATTAATTCATCCGACTTGCCCCGGTATCCATCAATTTAGTATAGCACCCATAGTTAGAATTGTAGGCTATGTCGGTGGGTAACTTGTTTATGAAAGTTAACATTTAAATTTAGATGTAGAACTTTCAGTTTTAGTTTTAGTGCAGTTTCAAAGGTAGTTATTTGAATTTCTGCTATATATCCTTATGAGTTATTGTACTACAAGAAAACATCTACATCAGTTCAGCCTTTAATTAATTTATTTTATAAATATTTTCATTAATTTATTAACTGTTTTTCGTGGGTTTTGATGAAAAAAACCTTCTGCTTTCTACCGTACCCTACCATATAAATCACTTATCCAGCTCTGGCATTCCATTAACTATTATCTTAATATATGATTTATTCACTTAACAAGAAGTTAATTATAAGTTACAACAGAGATTAAATCTAAACACACACACACACACACAGTGAAACAATTATAGCAGCAAGAAAGACAGGACCTCGAGGACAACAAAAAACCTTTACACAGGAAATGCGTTTCTAAATGACAAATCAAATGATAAATCACCTTATTCTTAACATAACATAACGTTTGCTTAAATTACCATAGATTAGAAAACCATAGCAAACGGATTAAATCCACCAACAACATCACTGAATGAAATAATAAAACAAAAGCAGAAAATGCTGCCTAAAATGAATGTAAATGTAGGATCTTGTCAGTTTTTACTAAAGCCTAAATGTTTTTTTTGGTATTTTCATGTCCTATTTCATTTAGGCAAGGCCATACAGCATAGGAACGTCCTTGTCCCCTTTCTTTTTTTTTGTGGTGCACGCATTTGTCCTGTTCTTTTTGTAGTGTTTTTTGTATTAAGCTTTTTCTTTGTAATATTGTCGTTTCCAGACGAGTTAACCGTATTTTGTGTGTGATTGTATTTGTATGTTTGCAAATGTGTGTGTTGATAATTGTGGCCTACATTAATTTCATTTGATTGTTTATTCATATATCAATGAATTTGATTTATTTCACATACATTCATACGTATATAATGATTTGTTGTTGGGTATGCTGTGGTTTCAATAAGTTTGTGTGATTAATGACCGACTGTTGAGTTTTTCTTGTATTCTTGTACCCTTTATACCACAATCCTCAATAATTTTACTAAGTGGTAAGCCGACGTTAGTTTTGAAATATGTTTTAATATATAGAAATTACTGCTGTTGATTTATATACTTCGGGTATTTAAATGGCAGATGACACATGACCAAAACTGGTTCTATAATCTATTACAATGGAGTAAAACTGTTGTTGTCACCAGGGATTGGTCTCAGACAACCGCAGAATTTTATGTTAAGTTTATTGAGACTAACTTTAGTTTCTTAATATGAACAGTGAGGGAGTAAGAGAGAAGAAATTTTTCTATATATCACTTGCCAATCGCCAACGCATCAAGGACTTTTCTTGATTGAAAAGATGTACATATACAATTTTCTTAAATAGAAGGTGGCAATTCGGGTACTTTCGATAATTCAGGTTCGTACCAGCAACTCGGTAGCGTACTGATGATTTGGGTTCGTCGATGGTTACGATTAATATCAGCAGTATGTGCCAGTTTCGTGATTCGGGTTTTGTCGTAGTTTCAGGTTAATATCAGCAAGTGATGATTGATGGCTCGGTTTTGTCGGTAGTTCGGGCTAATGTCAACCATTCAGAAGGGTATTGGTGATTTGGGTTTTGCTGATGAATAGGGTATATATAAGCAATACTGGATCATCTTGATGATTCGTGTTTGGCGGTGATCAGGTTTATATCAGCAATTCGGGGATATATTGTTAATTCGGGGTTGCAGGTAATTCAGCTTTACGAATCGGTCGATTTGAGGTGATCAGGAACTTTATACTATACTTCTAAAACTGTAGAGGTCAAATAGGTCACGAAACGATCGGTATTCAGGAATGTGGTAATTCAGGTACTTTCGATAATACAGGGTCGTACGAGCAACTAGGCAGTGTACTGATGATTTGGGTTCGTGGTTACGATTAATATCAGCAGTCTATGGTAAGCTTGATTATTCGGGTTTTGTCGTAGTTTCAGGTTAATATCAGCTAGTGATGACTCGGGTTTGTCGGTAGTTCGAGCTAATGTCAACCATTCAGAAGGGTATTTGTGATTCGGGTTTTGTCGATGATTCGGGTTTATATCAGCAATACTGGGTCACCTTGATGATTCGGGTTTGTCGGTGGTTCAGGATTATATCAGCAATTCGGGGATATATTGTTAATTCGGGGTTGCAGGTAATTCAGCTCTACGAATCGGTCGATTTGAGGTGATCAGGAACTTTATACAATACTTTTAAAACTGTAGAGGTCAAATAGGTCACGAAACGATCGGTATTCAGGAATGTGGTAATTCAGGTACTTTAGATAATTCAGGCTCGTACGAGCAACTCGGCAGCGTACTGATGATTTGGGTTCGTGGTTACGATTAATATCAGCAGTCTATGGTAAGCTTGGTTATTCGGGTTTTGTCGTTGGTTCAGGTTATTATCAGCTAGTGATGACTCGGGTTTGTCGGTAGTTCGAGCTAATGTCAACCATTCAGAAGGGTGTTGGTGATGCGGGTTTTGTCGATGATTCGGGTTTATATCAGCAATACTGGGTCACCTTGATGATTCGGGTTTGTCGGTGTTCTTCAGCAAATCGACTTTGGCAACTCGTAATTGTATCGATGGTATCCGCGACTCAGGATCGTGGGGGTGACTCGCGTTTTTCAGCAAATCGACAGCTGCAGCTCGCGGTACTATCGATGATTCGGCTTTTGTCGTAAATCAGTTTGGTATCCGCAACTCAGGATCGTGTTGATGACTTTGGCAACTCGTGGTTGCATCGATGAATTGTCTTTTGTCGTTAACCAGTTTGGTACCCGCAACTCAGGATCTTGTTGATGACTCGTGTTTTTCTGTAGATCGACTTCTGCAACTCGTAGTTGTTTCGATTCCGAATTCGCGACCGAACTAATAATCGTTACCGACGGAGTGTAAGTATCAAGATGCTACGGTGCTAATTTCTAATACAGTGCTACAGGAAGGATGAGTATCAGATTGAAATCTGCGCAACCGACGAGTCGGTATCACAGACCGAAGTCCGATTTAACAAACCGAAATCCGATTCAACAGACTGAGGTCCGATTTAACAGACCGAAGTCCGATTCAATAGACCGATGTCCGATTTAACAGACCGAAGTCCAATTCAACAGACTGAAATCCGATTCAACAGACCGAAGACCGATTCAACAGACCGAAGTCAGATTCGACAGACCGAAGACCGATTCAACAGACCGAAATACGATTTAACACACCGAAGACCGATTTAACAGACCGAAATCCAATTTAACAGAACGAAATTCGAAACAACAGACTGAAGTCTGATTTAACTGATCGAAGTCCGATTCAAAAGACTGAAGTCCGATTTAACAGACCGAAGTCTGATTTAACAGACTGATCTCAGATTTAACAGGCCGAAATTCGATTCAACAGACAGAAGTCTGATTCCACAGACCGAAGTTCGATTTAAAAGACCGATGACCGATTCAATAGTCCGAAATCCGATTTAGCAGACCGAATTCCGATTCAACAGACCGAAATCCGATTTAACAGACCGAAGTCTTTTTTTACAGACTGAACTCAGATTTAACAGACCGAAATCCGATTCAACAGAAAGAAGTCTGATTCCACAGACCGAAGTTTGATTTTAAAGACTGATGACCGCTTCAATAGTCTGAAATCCGATTTAACAGACCGAAGTCCGATTTGACAGACCGATGTCCGATTCAACAGACCGAAGTCCGATTTAACAGACCGAAGTCTGATTTAACAGACTGAACTCAGATTTAACAGACCGAAATCCGATTCAACAGATAGAAGTCCGATTCAACAGATTGAAGACCGATACAAAAGACCGAAGTCCGATTTATCAGACCGAAGACCGATTCAACAGACTGAAGTCCGATTCAACATATCGAAGTCCGATTCAACAGACCGAAGTCCGATTTAATAGACTGAAGTCTGATTTTACAGACCGAAGTCAGATTAAACAGACCGAAGTCCGATTCAACAGACCGAAGTCCGATTCAACAGACCGAAGTCCGATTTATAAGACCGAAGTCCGATTCAACAGATCGAAGACCGATTCAACAGACCGAAGTCCGATTTATCAGACCGAAGACCGATTCAACAGACTGAAGACCGATTCAACAGATAGAAGTCCGATTCAACAGATCGAAGACCGATTCAACAGACCGAAGTCCGATTTATCAGACCTAAGACCGATTCAACAGACTGAAGTCCGATTCAACAGATAGAAGTCCGATTCAACAGACCGAAGTCCGATTTAACAGACTGAAGTCTGATTTTACAGACCGAAGTGAGATTAAACAGACCGAAGTCCGATTCAACAGACCGAAGTCCGATTCAACAGATCGAAGACCGATTCAACAGACGGAAGTCCGATTTATCAGACCGAAGACCGATTCAACAGACTGAAGTCCGATTCAACAGATAGAAGTCCGATTCAACAGACCGAAGTTCGATTCCACAGATCGAAGCCCGATTCAACAGACCGAAGTCCAATTTAACAGACCGAAGTCCGATTCAACAGACCGAAGTCCGATTTATCAGACCGAAGTCCGATTCAACAGATCGAAGACCGATTCAACAGACCGAAGTCCGATTTATCAGACCGAAGACTGATTCAACAGACTGAAGTCCGATTCAACAGATAGAAGTCCGATTCAACAGACCGAAGTCCGATTTAACAGACCGAAGTTCGATTCCACAGACCGAAGTCAGATTAAACAGACCGAAGTCCGATTCAACTGACCGAAGTCCTATTCAACAGACCGAAGTCCGATTTAATAGACCGAAGACCGATATAACAGACCAAAATCCGATTTAACAGACCAAAATCCGATTTAACAGACCAAAGACCGATTTTACAGACCGAAGTCAGATTCAACAGACCGAAGACCGATTCAACAGACCGTAGACCGATTAAACAGACCGAGGTCCGAGTCAACAGACCGCAGTCTAATTTAACAGACCGAAGGCCTATTCAACAGATCGAAGTCCGACTCAACCGATCGAAGTCCGATTCAACAGACCGAAGTCTGGTTTATCAGACTGAAGTCTGATTTTACAGACCGAAATCAGATTAAACAGACCGAAGTCCGATTCAACAGACCGAAGTCCAATTTAACAGACCGAAGTCCGATTGAACAGACTAAAGTCAGATTCAACATTCAGCTCAGCTCATTTGGAACTCAATTCTGAGAACTGCGCGTTAAAGTAGCCCCAAAGAGAAGACGTTCTGCATCATTCGTTTTGTCAAGTTACATGCCATAATAATTAAATATCGATTAGAAGTTAGTAAGTATCTTATTGGGGGAATTTGTCACGTTTTAGGTTCTTTTGTTTGACATAACTCGAAAACCACAAGCCCGAATTAGCTGCAACAAATTTAAAAAAAAAATTAAGAATTACCATTCCTTTAATCTGTTCATATTATGTTTCCCTACATATGCAACAGTTTCACTTTTCCATTAATCAAACGATTTTGAACTGGGTTTATTTTGTGGCAGTTACAACAAAACTTTTGTACTCTGTGGCGTATGATTTGCGTGGAATATTACTTATGATAATCATACGCCACCATATAACAATATAACAAAAGAGCCTAAAACGTGACAAATTTCCATAAACGATACTTACTAACTCCAAATCGATATTAAGTTATTATGGCATGTAACTTGACAAAACGAATGATGCAGAACTTCTTCTTTGTGGGGCTACTTTTACGGGCAGTTTTCAGAATTGAGTCCCAAAATCATGTGTTGTACTGTGTTAATTGGTATTCAAGGAAAATTAAGATTGAAGGTGGCCATCGCCTGGTTTCAGTTGTTGACATTCGCCCTTTGTTGACCTTGAAACAATGTAAGCAGGTAAGGTTTGTTGGTGACGTTCAAAACAATTGTGTATGTAGGTAAATATATGTACGTATGACTTGCATCACGTTACAAGACATCCAAAAAACGCTGACTCGTAAATTTGTATTGATAAGCCAATATATTTACTCATAAGACCGCAAATCAATTTGTCGTGCATAATTTATTATGTATAACTGAAAACATACACAAATAGCTACTACTACTACTTCTAACTCATTCCTACATATTTGTTATCGACAAATATTTTCAACACTGTTGTCTTATCCTTCCCCCGCCGACATGTCACAAACTTTGTGTATGAATGTTAGTGATGTGTTCGAACTTTTCTACTCATGTCACAACTTTGTCCTAACTCACAAAATTTTTGAGTTCCTTGAACTTTGCAACGAATTTCTGTCAAAGACTGTCAACAAAATCTACATTTTATGGTCACCAAAAGTTTGAGTCAGTTCTATTTTTTTCACTTGGTTTATTTTTTCTGGCTGCCAAAGACATGAAAACTATATTGCAGTGTGGAGGGGGGGAGGCGAGGGGGTCATAAGATGAAAACAAAATGTATAACTATTGATAAATGTCAAATGTCATAAAAGTTCAATGGAAATATCATAATATTTATTATTTTTATATGGACCATATTATTGATTGTGATACTCTAACACAAATTACAGTAAAAAAATGATGGCAATGCAAGAGATTTCGTTTTGAGCTCGTCACTGAATTGACGACTCGACAAAGTTGCAGTTTTGCCAAAATGGTAGATGAGCTGTTTGTGTTTTCTTATATGTTTGCAAAATATTGCTTATTTTTTCAAAATTATATGAGCTTGCAAAAATTGTTATTCTAAACTTCATGTTATTTTAAAAGACATCATTTCCAGTTCAGAGATAGGAATCATTGTTTTTTTGTATAATAATTTCCTTTTTCGTTATATTCAAATATTCCTTTGCTAGCCAATGATGAAGACAGTCAAGGAACCAGTGATTACTTGTTAAAAGCTTCCGTTTCTTTATTTTGGGCAACATTTTGTTGTATTTTAATAATTCACATACTTTTTGTCATATCTTTTCTCTTTCTCGGTAGACAATAACAAAGGAGGACAAAGTTATTCTTTTCTTATAACAATGTCATTATTTAAATGCTGCTTACTTTTCTTTGAGTCCTGCCACTGAAATATGATTAAGATGGCCTTTGTTTGGAAAGATAGGTTAGAATATGATGAATGACAACTAATTTGTCAGGCATACAATGTTTCAACATATCGTTATCAAGATATAATAAATTTTTCAGTGTTGTAGGATTCATATTGATCACATTATTATAAAAGGACATACATTTGAAGTTTATAAGGTTCATGCAATTATTTACACAGTACAACACTTGATTTTGGGACTCAATTCTGAGAACTTCTTGTGAAAGTAGTCCCAAAAAGATGAAGTTTTACATCATTCGGTTTGTCAAGTTACATGCCATAATAATTTAATATCGATTTGAAGTTAGTAAGTATCGTATACATCATGTTGTACTGTTTTAGGAAAAACTTAAATTTTATAACATACTTTTCAATTTCTTCCACTTAAATGTCAATGATTGTCCTGTAAGTGGACACAATTTATAAATTGTGAAGTCACATTTACCAATGAGACAAACCAACAATTATTTCTACCCCATATCTTCTCCCTCCCTCTGACAGCCACCTTAAAGTGACTGACAACATTTTCAACTGAGTGGCTTAAATGTCATCATGGATTGTGATGTCTTGCCTTGTCCCGTCCTGGAGCAAGAGCCAAGCCAATAAAGTGAAAAATTCTACTAAATTACACCACCCATCAAATTTGTGGGCGATTATCCTGTGTGGACGGTAAACTCATTGAAGTATGACAAACAAAAGACAATCATCATGTATACAGTTTTTGCTGTAGATGTAATTTTTTTGTTTTTTTTTTCTTGTCGCTCTCTAAAATTCTTGTTCAAGCGAAAGTGTCTCCTGTATCTATGACTTGGGGGCGTATTTGCTTAGGTGTGGGTTGAGTCTAAAAACGAATTCATAAAATCTGTAACATTATGGTTGTTAGTAGTAATAGCAACTACGGATATGATGGTCGTTGTAGTGATATTTTAAAACAGAGACATAATCCATTATATTAATTTAGTAGTTGTGCTCTTTTTGAAGGTTTTGAATCTATTACGACCGTACGAGGATAGGAAAGAAAATGTTGATAAATATCGATGATGATATAAACAATCTGATAAGCGTCTATGATATACATGTAGAAGCGTTAATGATTTATTTAATGCAACTAGGATTAATGCAGTAAATTCTAATTTAACACAAAACTCTTTCTTATAACCGATGAAAAGCGTCATCATCTGATTTTTATTGTTGGCCAAATTACCTTTAGTATTTTACGATTCACTGCATTTGCAACACCGGTGGAAAGGGCCACAAACTAAAAGAGTGCAAGAATGTTCCAAAATGCTGTATACAGCGTTTAAAAAGTTGTGAAACTTCTCATTGCTTCTGCTTCTGCTTGTGCTTCTGCTTCTGAAATTTTCATAAGTCGCAGTCCAGGCAATGTTCAAAAGTCGAAAACAATCAGCTGCTGACAGCTTCTGCTTATGAAATGTTTAGAAGCAGCAGCCGAAGCAGAAGCAAAAAACGAAAATTGACGACTGCCGAAGCAAAAACAATTAGTCAAGTTCGAAAATTTGTGCTTGCGCTTAACTGCTGCTTGCGAAAAATACGTCAGCAGCAGCCGAAGCAAAAGCAAAAAACGACAATTGACGACTGCCGAAGCACGAAATATTCTTCAACTGTTGCTTTCTGCAATTTCACAAGCATGCTTGCGCAGCCGCAGAAGGCTGTTTCGCTTTTCCTCAGTTTTGTAGTCTGTTTTGTTGTCAACGACATATAAGTTATGTTACATAACTGTTTAATTTTTGTTTTTTGTTTTTTTGAAAATCTTAGGGTAATAAGGAGTGAATGCAAACGCGTGGGGGTAAATTTAAATGCATGAAGGTAAATGTAAAACAGTTTTTGAACATTCGTACAAAATTTTCTTGGGTTAATTTTAAAATTTGAATCAACTTGACTAATTATTTTCCTATTTTATGGATAAAAAAAAAATTGTGAAAAAACGTGTCACCTCAATTCATTCGCATTTATTAAAAAAACATAAAACATTCAAAAACATAACATTTCGACCTGTAAAAGATAGACGAAAGATAGACCCCTTATAGCTCTAGAAATGTGGAAACACGGCCGTTTAAATTTAAATTGAGTAGCCAAGTTTTTAATGTTTTATTTAAGAAAGTATGAAGAATACGTTTGTTTATGTTTACGTGTTGAAAGATATTGGAAAAGGATTAAAAAAGCAAATGAAAAACGCTCGTACAGTTAATCATCCTCTTCATCTTGAAATAGCGGTAAATTGTCGATGGCAGCATCGAGAAAGCACGGGTTTAGCTTTACTAATAAAATGTTCTCCAGTACTTGTGCACTCAAACGGTTACGATAATCTGTTAGTACCAATCTCAGCGTGGAAAATGCACGTTCAATCGTTACCTGAAAACGAAAAACGTTGAAAATAAACTGTATAAATTCTCTTGTTTCGAATTAGTATAACAAAAATGTTTGATCAATTGTCAATTTGTATGGAAACCGCTATCACAAAAGATCGTTACAAAACTTTCTCCAGCTTACTATGGCAGAGAAAGTACGTAATATTATGACAGTAAAAAGTAAAAATGAAATGAAATATACCTGAGTGGGTGGGATAGCAAAGCAAACATTGCTTATTGCATACAGCTCCGGATCACTAAACATTTTCTCCTTCCAAAATGTTAAAGGGTCGGCGTCACTGAGCAGGAACGGGAGCTGCAGGTTGTCAATTTTTGTGTAGACATCAGTTGAACTTGTTGAACTATCCTCAACTCCTTCCGACAAAAATGCATTGAGTAGCTCATCTTCATCGTCGAAAAATTGATTTTTGGTCTGCTGTATTGTTTCGTTCGGTGTTGAGCATCCAATTCCGCCAGGGTTTATCTCATTGATTTTGTCCCATATCGTTTTCAAATATTTACTTGCTTCGTTTTTTTGTTTAACTGTTAGTTTGCGTTGAAAACGTGGGTCCAAGTATAAACAGGCAAGCAAACTGTTGTTGCGTAACAATGTGGCTGTTCGTTTTTCCAGTGACTGTATGAAAATGTCACCAATTGTTTTCATAATTGGTTGGCTCGTGTTTTGCAGAATTTTTTCGGTGCATATTTTGCACTTTAGCCATTGTGCGTAAAAGCTCCCGTAGTGCAGTTGCTCCTCCTGGAATACTTTTATTGTTCTTTGCAATGGGTTAAAAATCAGTAAGTAGCAGTCCACAAACTCCCAAAACAAATCATCAATTTCAAAATTTTCGTCGTGGCTTTGGTTTTTGACGGACTCGACTTTTATCAACACATCTTTTGCTGCTTTTAAGTTTTCAATCATTGTGTAAGTTGACCCCCATCTTGTTGGGCAGTCTAGTTGAGGCATCGTTAATTTCTTCAGTTCAAAAATCTCACGATAGCCGTTAGATGTTTTCCTTATATACTTCGTCAAATTACGACATGTCAGTAAATATTTTGTTATGGCTGAAGATTTGACGACGTCAAGGGCACAAAGTTGAGCAGTGTGTGCAGCACAACGACAAACTTCAATGCTTCCCAATAGCATATCTGGCAGTTCCTCTACAGTTTCGATTTTTTTAAGGTACTCGTCGTTTGCACAATCACCCTCGTTTTCTTCTATTTCTTGCTCGGACACACAAGACAATATTTTTGTTGCCTTGAGCATGTTTGCGCCGTTATCCGACGTTACAGACACTATCTGCCTTAAAGAAATATCGTATTTTTTAAGGACTTGAAGGATTTCGATTGCCAGGTTTTTGCTTGTACTGGACCCAGCGCCTTTCAATTCGACCATTCCGAGGATGCGCGATTTTATCTCCCCATCATTGATGAATTGGGCGCTAATCCCAAATATATTGCGGCAAAGACGTGTAGCGCTGTCAATTTTCAACGAAATTAATTTGTTCTTAACTTCGGCCTTGATGTCGTTCCTTACATTGTTTGACACTATTTCCAACGTTTTCTTACAATTTGATGCGTTTAAGCATAATTGTTTTTCGTTGGTACCTTTAATTCCTTCACAAATGGGATCCAAAATACTCCTCATGTTTGGCGAATTTAAAACATTGAAAGGAATAGAGTCTTCGGTCACAAGCCCTATATATGCCTTAAGCAATTGTTTTTTGTTTATTTCGATTTTAATTTTTTTTTTACGAATCACTTTGGACGAAGAGGTTATAGAGGAACTTTCAGTCGATTCGTTGTTGCACTGAATGTTTATGTTGTGTAGTTTATTTAAATGTGTTTTTAAATTTGAAAGTCTATTGTTTTTAAGTTTGTTTTTACATATTTTACAAATAGCAACACCAGCGTCGACATTGTTATCGAAGTGGTTCCAAATCTTCTGCTTATATACCGACATTATGTACCACCGTTGTAAAACAATAATTAAAATAGAAATTTTCTATTGCAAAACACAAGAAACGCGAACCGACCGCAACTGCTGATACTGCTGCACTGCGCACGTGTGATCCACTTTTTTGCTGACACCTACGAAATTGCCGAAAACAGCAGTTAAGCGCAAGCACAAATTTCCGAACTTGACTAATTGTTTTTGCTTCGGCAGTCGTCAATTGTCGTTTTTTGCTTTTGCTTCGGCTGCTGCTGACGTATTTTTCGCAAGCAGCAGTTAAGCGCAAGCACAAATTTTCGAACTTGACTAATTGTTTTTGCTTCGGCAGTCGTCAATTGTCGTTTTTTGCTTCTGCTTCGGTTGCTGCTTCTAAACATTTCATAAGCAGAAGCTGTCAGCAGTTGATTGCTTTCGACTTTTGAAAATTGCTGCAGAGCAGTTAAGCTGAAATTTCACGACTTTTGCTATTTTGACTTTTGCTTTTCAATCACTGGCTGTATATGCGCCATAGATGCCGGTAAAGCGACGGATCATCAGCCGGGATCAAGAGCTTGCAAAACTAACAGAAGAGAGCGATGATCAAAATACTACAACTTGATATGAATAGAGCAAAAGTAGCCGACGCTTTGCTGTCACAGATCTTCCTGGAACAGAAAGCAGACATTACTGTAATCATCAAGCAATACACCTCAAAAAAAAATGTGAATGTTGGTTAGAAGATGATACGACAACAGCAGCCTTGTGGATAACCCACACGAGGAAGTTACACCCAAAGAACGTGGGCAAAGGAAACTGTTTTGTCTGGATGTAATTTTAAGGAATAACGTTGGTAAGCTGCTATCTAACACCCAGTGACAGCATTGACGAAATGTTACAGATTGGAAAAAGTTTTATTGTGGCAGGAGATTTTACAAATCCAAGGGGAAGAAGGATCATCGACATGGCCGCTAGAACGGGACTTATTGTTGCGAACGTGGGAAATGTATCAACAATTAGACGACACGGATGTGAGGGCATCATACCAGATGTAACACTGATATCCAAGTCAGTGGCGCACAAATTGACGATCTGGAACGTCTTGGAGATATATACTGGCAGCGAACATCAGTGCAATTCGTACACTTTCACACAAAGAGATATACGGCCTGTATGTGACAACGCCACGAATAATCAGAAATGGGACCCGCGGAAGCATAGCGCTGCTCCACTTATAGCGGAAATCGACAGGAGATACGTAGCAGTTAAGCACGCAAACGACGCAAGGACTGCAACAGGACAGGATATGAGCGTGATAACACAGGGCTGTAACGGGGCAATGCCTAAGACGGACTCTCCAAACATTACAAACTAAGCAGTATACTGGTGGAGTGAAGACATCGCTACTCTCAGACGAAACTGTCTCCGATGTAGGAGAAGGTCCACAAGAGCAAGACGTAGAGGCATATCTGAAGCCAAAACATCGTCATATAAGGAAGCGAAGAAATCTCTGCGAAATGCCATAGCCAACAGAAAGCGGCAACTTTTTAAGGAATTGCGAGAGGACATAAACAGAGACCCCTTTGGCATAGTCCATAAAATTGTCATGGAGAAGTTGGGTGCAAAAAAAACCCCTAGGCTTGATTCAGAGAGAGGAAAGAGAACATATTGGGAACATAACTAACCCCATTTCGTTCACGGTGTCCTACCCTTGGTCTCCGACCCAGGAAAGAACCTGGTCCCGATGGTATACCAGCAGAAGGAATGAAGGAGATAGCGAACCAGAGGCCCGAAATATTATTGAGAATGTATAATGCTTACCTGAAAGATGGGGTATTCCCAGAAGTCTGGAAAAGGCAACAGCTAGTGTTCATAAGCAAAGGAAAAGGATACCCAGTGTCAACATCAACATATCGGCCACTATGTGTGTTGGATACAGCGGGATAACTTCTAGAAAGACTAACAAAGCAACGACTGAATAACGCGAAAAACTCTAGCGGGGGTTTATCTTGCAGACAATTTGGATTCAGACCGGGTATGTCCAAATGGAGCACCGAGGGAGGTAATTGTGGCAGCACAGCTAGTAAATCATTTCACTAGGCCTGCGGTCCCATGATGGATGCGGCGCAAGGTTCGATTCTGGGTACAGACTTATGGAACGCCTGCTTCGATATAATCCTAAAAATAACGCACAACGAAAGTTAAGTCATGATAAGGACCAACTGGTTCTGCTGCTTACAAGACCTATATCCCCGTGGAAATATACATAAACATTGGAGAAACTAAAAGAGCAACGACTGAGTAACGCGATAGACACTAGTGGGGGTCTATCTTGGAGACAATTTAAGATATATAACACAAGCGGTGGACCGAGGAAAAAGCGGATAACTTCTGGAGCGGCGCAAGGATCGATCGTACAGACTTATAGAACTCCTGTTGTCAATATAATCCTAAAACTCGATATGCCATAGGACGCTTTTTTGGTTGGCTATGGGGATGATGTAGCAGCTGTTACCACGGCCAGAAGTACGAATAACGCACAACGAAAGTTGAGACAAGTCATGATGAGGACCAACTGGTATCGCTGCTTACAAGACCCATATCCCAGTAGAAATATACATAAACATTGAAGAAACGATAATCCAGTCTAGAAAATGTGTGAAGCATCTAGGGCTAAGGCTGGACCAGAAATTCAACTTTGCATCCCAATTGCAGTACGCGGCCAACAAGGCCGGGAGACCAGTAGCACAACTGGGCCGCTTAATGACGAATATTGGTCGACCGCTCCCATGCAGGCGTTGTTTATTGATGGAGGCTTTGAACAGCATTATGTTTTACGGCTGCGATGTATGGGCCGACACGTATTCTTCTTCTTAATTGGCAACAGCAACAGAAATGCATCTATCAGTAGCTGCAGATAGAAAAGAATTCCAAGCGCTTCGGTCTTTTGCACTCCGTAGATAGTTCGTCACACCAAGTGTAGATAACAGCTCTTTCACCTGTTTATTGACAACCTCTCGAGCTGAAAAATTTTCATCCATTCGTACAACATGTCCAAGCCAGCGCATTGTGGCTATTTCAACGCGCTTGACTACGTCGATATCGTTGCACAGCTCATACAATTCGTGGTTCATTCGACGACGATATTCGCCGTTAACGATGATGGTTCCAAATATTTGGCGAAACATTTTTCTCTCGAAGACTCCCAGAATAGATTGATTCGCTTGTGTCATTACCCAGGATTCTGCGCTGTAGAACAAGACAGGTAGAATCAGACTCTGCTAGAGTTGGATCTTTGTTCGTCGAGAGAGGGCTTTATCATTAAAACGCTTGCTCAGCGCATTGTAGCAGCAGTTTGCCAGGCTGCTGCTGTGACAGGCTGACATTGTGATTTTTGTTTATGGTGGAGCCTAGGTAGACCAAATCATCTACCACTTTAAACTTATAGTTGTCAATTTTCATGCAGCGGCCAAAACGAGTAAACTTTATATTCGTTGAAACAAATAGTTTAGTCCTCTTTAATCACCAGACCCACTTCTGCCGACTGTTTCTCAATGCTCGAAAAGGCCGCAGTAACATCCCGCAGTACTCGGCATATGCAAGCAACATGTGACTTTTGTTAAAGATGGTGCCAGTCATGTTTACTGCTACCTTCCACATGATCATCTTCATTATGATGTTAAACATATCGCATGACAGACTATTGCCTTGTCTAATGCATCGCTTAGTAGAAAATGGCTCTATTAGATTTGTGCCTATTTTCACAGAAACTCAGCCATCTAATAGTTTCTTTCGTATCGAACTGTCGAATGCAGCTTTGTAGTCGATAAACAGATAATAGGTGTCGATGTGCATTTCTTGGGTCTTTTCCAGGATTTGTCGTAATGTGAATATTTAGTCGGTCGTGGATTTAAGAATGCAACGACTACGATGGCTGGGATATGTTGCCAGGATGGATGTAAATGCTCCAAGGATATAAGTATTTGAAGGCGAACCTAAAGGACGGCGCAAAGCAGGGAGACCCAAACTCCATTTGAAGGACCAAGTGGTTGGCGACATGCCACCATCTGGTAGGACTAACTGAAGAACACACGCAGAAGACCAAAGCGTGTGGAATTCTTTAATATTTTAAAATATATTATCAAATTATATTTTAATTGTTCAAAAGGTTATTTAATTGTGTCACATAGCACTTTCATTATACCCATAAGTACTTTAAGTGCATCATTAAGTACTCTAATATACTTTAATAAAAGTACTTTTATAATTATTTCAGGTCACAGATTTCCTAGTTCCATACCTCTTGTCCTCCTTCCTGACCACTTACATTTCTTTGTTTACACTTTTACGGCGAATGAACAAAGGCAAACTAACAACTCCACCACCAGAGGAATACAAACAAATTTCAAATTAAAAGGTTCACGTAGTACGTTCTATGAACAATACCCAGGACTCTTGCCCGGCAACGTGTATTGACGCCACCACACCCGGCTGCCATTGTCATCATCATCGATTCCTCTATATTCATAAATATTTGCATATTATCTTACACAGAAGAGTTTTTGCTGTTGCCACTGGTGTTACTGCTGCCGCTGCTGCCGCTGTTATTGGACTTCTGTAATGGTGAAGCACTGCTGCCACCAATTCAAAGGAAATGAAGTGGTTTTAGCTACACGATGTCAGGGATGCGATATGGATTTTTATAGTTTTGTTTATCCTTTGACCGCTGAAGACAGAAACGCTCCTGCGGTGGTCTAGCGTATTGGTTGATATGGCTGGGAGTGTGTGTGTGTGTGGTTATTACTGGTACTACTACAGATTGTCTGTGTTTGCTAGCTTTTAGTCCTTGTAACTACAACAGTTCAACTTAACACGCATTGTATAGTTTAAATCCAATGGGAGGGAGGGCAGCCACAAGGTTTCCACTTTCATTTTGGTTTTTATCATGCCACGTGAAACGTGACAAATTTCAAAGTTATGATTTTCATATGCTGCTTTACATATGTAAATGTGAGTAAGTACATCAGCAGAAGAAACAGCAACAACAACAATGAATTGAAATATAGCACAAAAGATAATTCAATTTGCATACAAATAGTTACCGGCGTATATCTGCTTACTTATATATACATACATATAAAGACGTTTACCATAATGATAGATAGTCTGGGCTTTGTTCAGTGATATTTATCAATTATTTTGTCATTCACCTACCCCCTACCCCCACTCCCAACAACCGATTTGCTGCAACTGTTGTGTTGGTCAAACTTCGCAGAGACAACTGCAATTTATGAGTTTATTAGTGTTTCTTTTTTGTTGTTGTTAGAATTTGTGTTTTACAAGCTTATGATTTCAATGCTTAATTTAGTCAACAGCATAAAGACAAAGTGCATTTACAGTGATTTTTTATGATTTTCTTGAAATATTTTTATGTCATACATAAATTTTCATATTATTTGGCTGGCGATTTTGTGAGGTTGGTATAGTAAAATTCTGACAAGTTTACAAGCTTTTTATAATTGACTGTAAAATTATGATTTATGTTTTTTGGCAGACATACGAGTAAGTATTATGCTGTAACTGGCATAGATATTTTGTGAAATTGGCATTACTTTATTCCATAATATGATTTTTTGTTATAAAAGGATATTTTAATTACATTTGCATCCAAGTTAGATTTTAAATCACAAAGCAAAAAAAAAATTAAGTCAAGGGACATCTCTCAAAGGGAGATTTTTGTAAAGTAATTACGAATATGTCTTTTTGAAGATTTTCCACTAGGCCATTATAAAAGTTTTCTAAGAACACATTAGTCAAAAATTCTGTGACACAATATACTTTCAATTCACCCAACATATATTTTTATTGTACCAAATAGTACTTTTATTATACAAAAAAAAATACTTTAATTGTAGCCAGAAATACTTTTTTAGTATCAAAAAGTCCTTTTGGTGTACCAGAAAGTATTTTTATTGTACCATTATATACTTTTAAAGTACCAACTACTGTTATCGTTCCAAAACTTACTATTATTGTACTTTTGTATTAATCAACAAGTACTTTTATCGTACCAATAAGTACTTTAAATGTACAAAAATTATTTTTGATGTACCAAAAAGTATTTTAACTGCACCAGTATGTACTTTTAAAGTACAAGCTTTTTTCATTTTACTAAATAGTACTTTTATTATACCAAAAAAGTACTTTTTGGTACACTAAAATAATTTGTTCGTATCAAAAAGTACTTTACTTATATTAAAAGGTAAAATTTTACTTTTATTTTATCAACAAGTACATTATTTGTACCAAAACTAACATTTGTGGTAACCAAAAGTACATTAATTGTAGCAAAAAAATACTTTATTTGTATAAAAAAGTACTTTAATATTACCTAAAAGTGCCTTCGTTGGGTTTAAAAGTACATTTATTGTATTACAAGTAGGCCCGTCAACGCTTCGCTATTGCATATTTGATGAAAATTAAAAATATTGACCGCATATAATAAATATCACTGAATTGCCTCACAGTTATAATAAGTTGCCATATTCCACATTTAAAATTACTTTGGGTAATATACGCCAATTGGGTCAACAATTAAAATTTCGTCTGGATATTCATATTCGTATTGTCAAGCACTATCTGGGTATCAATTTGTATCCTTCATGCTCTACAAAAAGTTTTGCCACTCCTACTACGCCTATTGGGTCCAAAATTTAATTCGCGTCTGCATATTCATATTCGCGTTGTTGAGTTATATCTGGGTATCAAATTGTATCTCTCTAGCTCTAAAAAAAAGTTTTGCCACGCCCATTCTTCTTCATAAATGGCAGCAACAACAGAAATTTATCTATCAGTAGCCGCACGTAGAAAAGTATTCCAAGCACTTCGGTCTTTTGCGCTCCGTAGATAGTTCTTCACACCAAGAATAGTTAACAGCTCTTTCACCTGGTCCATCCATCGGAGTATTGGTCGCCCCCTCCTGCGCCGCCCATCGAGTTTATTGCCGTAGACTTTTGGAGCCGGAGCGTATTCGTCCATTCGTACAACGTGTCCAAGCATGCGCATTCAGTCTATTTGAACGCGCTAGACCACGTCGATGTCGTGGTACAGCTTTGAGTTTGGCCCCCGTGGCCAACCCCTGGCTATGGCCATGGCCATGCCCACTACGCCCGTTTGGTCTAAAATTAAAAAAAAAATCATTTACAAACTAGCGTTGCCGAGAACTATATGGTTATTCAATTTTGTATCTATAGCTTTAAAAAACAGTTTTGTCACGCCCACTACGCCAATTTTTTTGGTCCAAAAATTAAAATTTTGTCTGCATATTCATATTCGCGTTGTCGAAAACTATCTGGATATCGAATTTAAGTCTCTAGCTCAATAGAGTCAAAAATATAAAAATATATAGCCTACAGGGTAAGGGTGTAAAAAAAAGTTTTCCATGTGAGATCAATTGTATCGTGGCTGTCTTTACGAATTACTGAGGGCCCTTGGTGTTCCCTTATGCAAATTAAAGTGTGCTCAGTGATATCACTTGCTCTTGATTTGGTTACAAAGGTCATCTTGAGGTCATCGTATTCCGGAAATCTAGCCTACTGTTTATCTAACGCAAAAGAAAAGCGATTCGTGTGAGTTCACTCATACCTTGTGAGCTTATACGAAGTCCTGTGCGACCTGCCAGAACACTGCAAGTCCTTCATGTTACCATACGCGACTAAAGTATGTCATTCGAGGTCACTTATGTCCTGGAAGGTTATACTCTAAGTTTTTGGAGTTCTAGTAGTGCACTGCGAAAAAGAGTGTGTGAGGTAGCATAGGGACCGGCCGTGGCATAGTGGTTAGAACACGCGACTACCATGCGGGAGATCACAGGTTCAATTCTTGGCTCCAGTCATCTTAAAAAAAAAGAAAAATTTTTTCTTTCATTTTCGGCTGCCCTCGAATGTTGTCGACAGCAACTTGGCAGTACTAGTGTCGAGTCAATCGGCATGTCTAGTAAGAGCTTCTCAAAATAGTGAAGTTCGGATTCGTCGATAAACAAGTAGGTGCCGTTAGTTATGAATCTAAAAATAGAAAGCGTGTTAATTCAAAACAACGCGAGAAGCTATCCCATACCTCATTCATGGGGTGTAAGGGAAATTAAGTTTTTTTTTAGATGTAGCATATATTCGGGTAGTTCATACGAAGATCTGCTTGTCATTGTTATTTCCCGTGTATACTCGACATTTCCCTATAACCACGTTCAACTCAGGATGTGCGTTGAGAGGTCTCCATATTCTTTTGGTATGTTTTGTCAGAGTCAGTGTTATATGTCTCTTCCTATAGGAATAAATAACTCAATTTCTACCCTATCTGTATCCGCATAAATTTCTATGACATAAATTTCTTGCAAACATATTTGGGCAGAAATGCAGAACATTTCACGAAACCTCTACAAAGCTGACTGTATATCCATAGGTCGCTGGTTCAGATCCGGCTCGAAGGACCAAAATGTGGAGGTATGGAGAAGCAAATTATCTCACAAGTATATATATATGTATATAAAATAATAAATAAGAACATAAGGGGGGTTAAAGTATAAAATTCTCAATTTTATTTCTAAGTTAAGAAAAAATCACCTTGTCCCTTGTGGGGGTTAAAAACGAATGCTTTTCATAGTTACTGTGGTGAAAGTACGATGAAATGTACGATGTCAAAATATGTTTATAAATATGAAATATTATATAAATATTATATAAATATATAAGTAATGTAATCCCTATTTGTATGCTTTCACAATAAATAAGCAGTTTATGCCTCATGTATCTAGTTTTATTTTAACATCAAATAGAGTTTTGGTCTACCCTATATTATATTTGAAAAGACCAAACCACCATCATGTAGAAACATAAAAATCTTTCTTTATATACAAGTAGATCTTGCAAGCAAATATCTCCTCTTATTTTTGAGACTTGCATTAAAACTGCAAATAACCATCAATGACCACCAAATTGCACTAATTTATTGTTACGAAATAAATAAATACAGTCAAAAAAGTGTTCGCCCATTGGCTAAAATTACATATCCTTGCAATACTCTCGAAAGGTCATTAGTATAAATTTAAATCTAATTAAAACATAAATTCCACAAAATCTCTTTATATCTCTACATTTTGTCGGATAATAATCATTTAATACTATTACTTTCGCTTTAAATAGAAAATCCCACAAATATTATTAAAAATTTAATTCCCTATTATCTTTGGAGAAAACAAGAACACCAGCAAATACACCCACACACACACACAATCTACATTTCAGTCACTCTTCAGTAGCTGGAGTTCACTAAACTTTAATTAAAACGAATGTCACTAACCAACCAACCAACCCTCCATCCAACCCACCAAGCCACGATATACGAGTAATGTTACCAAGAAGCAAAGGAAAAACTCTCACAAAAGTGAAGACCAAAAACACCAAAATATTTGGTTGTAATTGTGGCCATAAAATTCTGTGTGTGGTTTAACAGCACAAATTAAAATTAGACTCTCTGTGAACGCCTCTGCGACGGGTAGGGCATATTGGGAGGGATTGGGAATGAAGTTTTTCACAGCCAACAAACGAGCGAAAGCAGCTCATCAAACACTTTGGCTACATTGGCCATCAAATGGGACGTGGCTAAGTGGCTATGAATTGCATTGTGCTCCAGACCGAAATTATTTCGCAAACGCTCTAATTTGGGGGAAAGAAATCGGAAAAAGAAACAAAACAAAAAAATGCGAATAATCAGAAATTAATTGAAAGTATTTGTTTACAAGAGATTTTGGCAGAGATCAAATTTAAGAAATTCTAAAATTAAATTTATTTTATATTTAAAATATCAGTCACATATACAGATCGTTGGTCTATTTAAGTAACGATTGCTTAAATCAGAAATAATAAATAAATTCCACGAATTTTTTTTATAATAGCTGACTTTAAACTACTTGGTCGATTAAATGGAGCATGAGAGTAATTTTAGTTTATTATACCAAATTTTGCGCTCATTACAAAATACGTCCTAGAGAAGAGGCACCATCGTTTCGATTGAAGGAAAATGGGTGCAGAATTTCTGTAATTTCTTGAGCTTAGGCTCTGGATGATTGATATTCCTTTTGGCAAGTAATGCAGATCTTTGGAGCTTAGGCTCGTGTGGCTCAGACCACCTTGTATCGGGAGAATTTGACCCATTGCCCATACCGTCCCTTTTTTCAAACCTGTCCCTCTCCCGTTTTCACGTAAAATACAAAGATTTGAATTTAATCAATAGAATTACATTACTTTAACTGGTGAATTGTGAGATGAGATGAGATGAGATTTTTTTCATGAATCGATCCTGGTGACGGATGTTCAGCAAAGAGCCCCAAACCCCTTAGTCATCGTGCGAGTACCCCGTAGAAACACTCAGCACGGGTAAAAGATTTGCCACCAGAATTGAGCCAGCTCAACTGTTATAACTATAAGGGTTGATTCAAAATAGTATATCCTATCCATCCTATTAATATTATAAATGTGAATGTCTGTCTGTTTGTTTGTTGCTCAATCACGGCTAAACGGTGTGGGCGTGGCAAAACTTTTTTCTCGAGCTAGGGAGATAAAATTTGATATACAGGTAGTACTCAACAACATGAATATGAATATGCAGACGAAATTTAAATGTTTGACCCAATGGGCGGAGTGGGCGTGGCAAAACTTTTTTTTAGAGCTAAAGAGATAAAATTTGATACCCAGATAGTACTCGACAACACGAATATGAATATGCAGACGAAATTTTAATTGTTGACCCAATGGGCGGAGTGGGCGTGCAAAACTATTTTTAGAGCTCAAGAGATAAAATTTGATACCCACATAGTACTCGACAACACAAATATGAATATGCAGCCGAAATTTTAATTTTTGACCCAATGGGCGGAGTGGGCGTGGCACCATTTATTTTAGAGCTAGGGAGCTAAAATTTGATACCCACATAGTAGTCGACAACACGAATATGAATATGCAGACGAAATTTTAATTTTTGAACCAATGGGCGGAGTGGGCTTGGCAAAACCTTGTTTTAGAGCTAGAGAGATACAATTTGATACCCACATAGTACTCGACAACACAAATATGAATATCCAGACGGAATTTTAGTTTTTAACCCGATGGGCGGAGTGGGCGTGCCAAAACTTTTTTTAGAGCTAGAGAGAAAAAATTTGATATTGATAGTATTTTTTGATATTGGTAGTACTCGGCAAATATGAATATGCAGACGAAATTTTAATTTTTGACCCAATGGGCGCAGTGGGCGTGGCAAAACTTTTTTAGAGCTGGAGAGATACAATTTTATACCCAGATAGTACTAGACAAAACGAATTTAAATGTGGAGACAAAATTTTAATTTGGACACAATGGGCTTAGTGGGCGTGGAAAAACTTTTTTTTTAGAGCTAGAGAGATACAATGTGATACCCTGATAGTGTTCGACAACACGAATGAATTGCCGACGAAACTTTAATTTAGGCCCAATTTGCGGAGTGGGCGTCGCAAAACTTTTTTTTACAGCTAGAGACATACAATTTAATACACAAGTAGTACTCGACAAAACAAATATGAATATGCAGATGAAATTTCAGTTTTGGACCCTATAGGCATATTGGTTATGGCAACAAAAATATGAATATGCAAACAACATTTTAATTTTCGATCAATGGCCGAATTTAACGTAGACAATTTGTATTTAGCCCTAGAGGAAAATTTTCTGACAAAATTTGTATTTTTAATCAGTGGGTGGAGGGCGCGGCAAAACTGTATGTTAGACCTAAAAAGATAACTTATCACTACAATTACAAATGTTATTATAGCCCTCGACACTATGCGCAACAATTACAAAAATTCAATCAGTGGGCGGAGGAGGCATGCCTTGATCAAATCATAGCCCCAGGAAAATAAAACTTGGTACACAGATAGTATTCGGCACTACAATTACAATATTGCAGTCGACGATTTTGATCCTAGAGACATGCAATTTGATGTACTGATAGTACTCGATCAGCGGGCGGATGGCCATAGTGAGATATAATATTCGACACAATAAAACGTTGTTGATTGAACTGGTTTGGGAGTTTCTTGGGGTAACGAATTGTTTACCGAGGGCATAAGATAAGATTAAAATTATCCCATTAAGAAAGCAAGCCAAAAATATTATTATCGAGTTAAGGAAACGTTGCCAAAGTATGTTTTAAAGTGGCATATGCACAGCTTTTATAACTGTGACCCAATTTTAATTGATATTTGTGTTAATTTTTTTAATATTAGTCAATTATGCAATAGCGAAGCATTGCCGGGTCCACTAGTACACTATAAAAATATACTATATTAATTCAGGATAAATAGTGTACATACCGTTCAGAAATTATAATTCATTATACAAAATAATTCATTTAACAATTACGGCTAAAGCTCTAATTTATAGGGGTTTTCTCAGACGAGAATCACTTCCCCTTAAACAATCAAATTGCTGGCATTCGAGTGATATAGAAAATAAATGTAAACATCAAAACCTACTACATTCCCACAAGTTTACTGTACAAGTAGTTTTGGCAGCAATTGGCATTACTGTTTTGGGTTTGTTCGGATGCTTAAAACTTGAAAACGACTAGACCATATAGAATACTTCCTTCTGCGGGTTTATTCGTAATTGCAACGTGAGGGATTAGGAAACTAAAAATCACTTATATTCGTGTTCATCTCCAAAACCGATCAAACGACTTCAATGAAATTTTGTGTGAATGTACGATTGGCTCCAATTTGAAATATGTGCTACTTTAAGACCATATAGGAAATATCTAAATAAATAGGCAGTGTTTAACAACAATTGACATTGATAGTTGGCGCTGGCGTAGAGTTATTTACCAATTTATTTACAATTTTTGTCGTATCTGAACATCACGGCATGTTCTCCAATATGTCAATATTTTAATTATCAAATGGAAGAATGGAGTGAATGCTACAGCATTCAACCGATGTTCTTGAGGTGTCCAACCCTTTCCATCCCATTAACAAATATGCAATATCTGGTGAACTATTACAATAAATTACTTTATATCTTTTTATCTATAAACTGGCGGGATAAGATTATAAGGCGTGGCCCTGCCCACAGGAGCTAAGTTTTAAAAGTGTGATATCTGAAGTACTAGATCATTAGGCGTTTCCCCGTCCATTAAACGTAATTTTGCGATTTGTCATCAAATTTGGTGTTGATTCAATTAAGATCAATATACGTATTCTAAAGAAAAGGGGGTGGGATTCGAAATAGGGTGTGGAATAAATACCAATATGCGTGATTAAGCCAAAAATGGATGGCCCTCTGTTTTCCAATAGCAATAGCTGGAGGACTGTAGCACCATTCGTCTTGATATATGGTTTGGAGTTATTTGTCATATGTCATACAACAGTATAATATTAGCAATTACGAATGAGTGTGGAGTATTTTATTTCCTTGATGCACCAAAGGGTTTTGATATTGTTGATTTTGGAAAATGTTTGATCGCAAAACGTTTCGCGTTGGCTACAGCATCCTCCCGTATTGCGCAATTCTTTTGGATGTTGCAGAATTGCGCAACAAATTGCAATTATCTGAGAACCACACATGTTATATCAAGATAAAAAATGTTACAAACATGTCAAATCATAATGAGGGATGAGTGTACTATAGCATACAAAAAAATCTTTGGAATCTCTTGATCGCGCATTCTTACACTCACAACGATCTGCTTTCTTGTACGTGGGACTAAACAGACTGAGACTCCAATCGCCGGGCATGCTCTCTTCCAGTCAGATGTTCTCCACTGGCTGATGCATGATCCTCTCCACCTGCCTTAAACAATTCAGACGGCAGATCATCAGCTCCAGCTGCTTTGTTATTTTTAAGGCGGAGGTGAACAGTTAATACCATCGTCATGGATATGTGCGGGGTCTTCTGAAGTGGTGTCAGTATCCAGCAGATTTCTGAAATGTTCTCTTCATAACTTCACAATGTTATCCGGGTCCGTCACTGGCTGACCATCGCTGTCCATGGAGGAGGGCAACACTTTTCCACGCATTCTCGCCTTAACTCTCTTGTAGAAATTTCGGGCTTCCCCCCTGCTTCGGAGCAACTCAGTGTACTCATCCTATCTCTTCTTTAGCTCCTTCTTTTTCCATCTTAAAAGATGAGTTGCCTCTTGTCTCTTCTCCTTGTGCCGTTTACGAACTGCTCGCATTGCCATTGACTGCAGTTTCGCCCTGTATGCAGCATTGGTCTCTTTCGTGGCATTGCGACCTTTATCATCGTACCAGGTATCTTCTCGAGGCGGCTTTCATTACCCAAGTACGCTTCTCGAAGTCCGCTTTATGGAGTCGGCTATATATTGCCACTGCGAGGTAATATTATCAGGGGTTGGAGCATTCCGTAGCAGTTGAGTTAGGTGGTTGGAGTAGCCGTCCGCTACATCTGTAGCCCGCATGCTTTGAACTGTGCTACCCTAACAGCAGTAAGGTAGTGATCGTAGTCAATATTCGCACCCCTGATTACCCGTACGTCCAGAACACTCGATGCGTTATGTTATGTGTTGGCTATTCGTTCACACACCGGGTTGAACAGTGAGAATTGGTGTCGCAGTCTCCTGCCAACCACAAATCTACATCCAAACTCGTGCTTGTTCGCATGGCCACTATAGTAGATGTCGTACGTCTCCATGCGCGAGCACCCGTGTCCCATCCACCGGATTTGCTGTAAAGCGGTTATGTCAGCCTTCGAGGACTTCTGTCAGTTAGATAGAGGCACCTGGTCTATATAGTGTTCTAACATTCCAGGTGCATATCCTCAAATCATGGTCCTTAAATCGTTTGTGGTGGTCGTCGACACCTCATAAACAATAGCAGAGAGCCTGCTGCAATAAAGATCCGCAATAACAACATTATCATATGATAGTTATTGTTGAGATATAAAAATAACTTTCAAATTCTCTGCACAATACACACGGAGAAACGAAAGAGCACAATGAGGAGGCAAATATCTCCCATAATGTGTGAACACAACATAAAAACAAAAAACTGGTAATTGGATGGTTGAATGCAAGCAGCCGGGATAGCTGAGTTCGTTAAGGTGACGTCGATGATGAGTCTTTAACCCAAAGATGAAACGCATACGCCAATGGGTGCCGGTCCGAACCCCAGCTCAGGCACTTGTTTTTAAATTTTTTCAATTACACAAAAAAAGCAGTTTGTGTTATATTTCTGATATGGTCAGCTCAAACACAGAAAGATTAAGTAACAACTAGAATTACTGTATTTTCTCTTCTTAGACATTTTGGGAGGTCCATTTTATTCTTTTTCTTACTTCTTTTAATAGGAATAGTTCAAACGTCGGTGGTGGGTTGCAAGTCCAGTACACCACGTCGCAGTTTTCTCCTTCTGCCAGGATTTTATTACAGCCGCCCATTCTGGGTCAGACGCTGACCAGGGTACCGCTTACTCTGAGCCGACGTGTCTGGATTTTAGATTTCGCCCCTCACAGTTCGCGCTGCTCTGAAGGGTGTCAAAGGCACGTTTCCAGGCGTCACCACGTAGGGGTACTCCGTCCGCAGTAGTACTACGAATACGGAGAATCAACCATTGTTCCCAAGAAACATGTTGTTAAAACAAATATTATTAAATCCTTTGCATACTTTAAGCCAACACAAAATGTCTACGTTCTTTACATTAATAAACGTGAAGGACTGACTACTTTCATATCCTTATTCGTGCCTGTACTCTTATAAACATAATATCAAAATCATGGCAATGAATAACAGCAAGGACATTAAGGCTTTAAGTCATAAATTCATTCAACATTAACATCAACATATTCCCATATTATAGCAATGAAAAATCTACTCCTTCCAATTGAGTAACATCATTTGCTATTATAATCAAGTACTTGACTTTTTAAATAGTCTGAGTAAATGTAGTGTTATTTCGTTAAAAAAATATATCAATATTTTAAACAAATTTTTTTTTTGCTTTTGTTGAATAAAATTACTTTTCTCTCTTCTTTTACTGACCTGTACTCATGTCTACGTTATATTGAGTGTTCTTTTTATATGTTTTTTTATGTAGATGATGTAAAATTGCTTTAAATGCATATGTCCACTTGCAATCAACCCACTTTCCCATATGTCCACTTTACAATGTATTACGGTAATGGATAATCAAAGTTGGAGGTAAGCCAACATTGGAATGTCCACCTACCAAAGGAATTGGTTTGCCTTACGAACTCAACTCCTTGCCCTTGGATGGGCAACAATTTAAATAAGTACTCATATATATCAATATCAAAGGACATATTGTCGGTATGCTGCAAAATCAAGTCGCAAGTTTACTTTCTGTGTTTCTGTGTTATTGATGTTTTAAAGTTTATGGCCGCTTGTGTTTTGGATGTAAAATGAATTGTTTTGATACAATAACTATAAAACTACTTTAAATAGAAACGGAACTTTTTTACAGGGCTTTTGCATCATAAAGTCCATTTCACAAAAAAGTGGACTTGAGACCTTTTTGTGGCTTACCGACAATATATATGTATTACACAGTACAACACATGATTTTGGGACTCAATTATGAGAACTGCACTTGAATGTAGCCCCAAAAAGAAGAAGTTCTGCATCTTTCGTTTTGTCAAGTTACATGCTATAATAATTTAATATCAATTTTAAGTTAGTAAGTATCGTATAGGGGAATTTTGTCACGATTTAGTCTGCTTTGTTTGACATAACTCGAGAACCACTAGTAAATAAAAGAAGCAAAAATAAGAAAAACTTAAGTTAGGGCAGGATTAGTTTTAATCCATTTAAGAAAGCTTTTTAATATGTATAAGACTTAACAATATTACTAGTTTGCAATAAAAAAAATGTGCACTCAATGCAACTAGTATAATTTTTGTATATAAATATAAAACAAAACAAACGCTAAGTTTTCATGAACATAAAATAGCAGTTTTAGTGCAAAAGACAAATAAAGTTTTTTGTTGGAAAGGACAACACCATTTTTTGTTTAATTTTATGTTTTAGCACTCATAGCTTGATACTACTAAAGCAGATATCTCTGAATGCATTTCATTAGCCAATTTTCGAATATTTAATTTAATTATACTGAGAGTTGTTTAGTCGTTTTGTTTTTTATACTCCCTCCCTCAGTTCCAATTTTACTCTAATACAAAATAATTACGCTCTGTATCCTATGCTTTTTATCCTTGTACCACATAAGCGCTGTATTTTTTGTGTTTCTATTTGTTTTTCATTTCTCTTGATGTTTACGCTGGATTTGCTGAATGAAAAAAACAAAACACTCGACGTTCATTAAATAAAACGTTTAGATTTTCAAGACCATTTCATATTGTATCACAACATATCCGGCAAACAGTAAAAATATTTTTGTTTTTCTTTAAAATGTCATCTCAATTTGAATGGATATTATCCTTGGCTATAAATAAACAAACATTACATATATGCCAAGTAAAATGTGTTTAAAGGATATAATAGAGAACAGCTGATTTAAACTTAAACAAATTAAGTAATGTTCTCTTAAAATTGCATCACGAAATTTAAGCTGTTTTAGAGCAGTTCACAGATGTCCTGCTTAGAGCTAGACTCATAATGTTGTTTTTTTAGGCTATAGGCTTTTTCGTTAATAAACTTTTCAATGTATTCAGAAATGAGTTTGCTTTTAGTGACAATTTTTTAATGTAAGATTTTTCAGAAATGAGTTAATAACACCAAATTGTATCCTTTATTATGTGATTCATTTAAAGGTTTATTTTTAATTTGTTCCTTCTAAACAGATTACGTACGAATATTATCAAGTTGGCTGCTTAATTGTATTCAGCTATGTTTGACAATTCGTTATGGACACTATTATACCGTTAAAACCTCTTCTGACAATTAAGCTGTATAACGAAAATCAGAAAAATATTTTTCGCACACTTCAAACAACATATGGTGCCAAAACTACCCACTGATTTTACTATTGCCCATACCATACTGAAAATTGATTCCCAGTCATCGGTCTTTGACCAAAAAATACCACATCCTGTTCATAGTTAGGAAATTATTGCGGTTGTAACGAAGAGGCCTTTTGTATGCAACAAATTGGGGGAATTTTACTCATGAATATAGGTTTTAAGCATTGGTAGGCATCTAATAGATACGCGATGCTAGCAATACTCAGTTCGAAGTATCTTCATACACGACTTTGTCGTCAACGCCGTCCTCAGGACAAAGGACGAAAAATGTATGTACTTGTCGTCAAAACACTGCTTCGACGACAAGCTGTGCGACAAAAACTAAAACAATCTCAGTGAAATGCAGGGTAATGTTGGCACCGGTTTCGAATTTAAAGCAAAATGGACCGATGACGTTTTCGGCTTGTAAACCGCACCAAACAGTCACCTTTTAGGTATGTAAAGAGTGTCGTGAGGATTGTGTTCTCTCCAAAAACAACAATTATGCTTACTTACATACGCATAAAGCTAGAAACGAGCCTTACGCTGATAATGATTTGACGATAAAAATCTGGTTGAACTTCCAGTTGATTCCCAGTCCATTCACCGAACAAATGACGCTGGATTTAATTCTTGCACCAGTTAGATCTTATATGGATGTAGGCTCAGATATCTCATCAAAATTTCTCAGGTAGTGGACGATTAAAGACCCGGTTGCTAAGAATGTCGTCGGATCGATAAATTCGAGTCCTATGTCACACTCACTTCTACACCGTTGATGGCTTCTTTTGTACTCACGGTACGGTCATGAATCGATTTACAGTATTGCGTATCAGCTGCGCAGATGGACAATTATGCGGCCGTAAGGCTGAAGAAGTGCTTTTGAAGTTAGGCAAAAAGAGCGCAAATATTGCATCTAAATTTCCACGAGAATACTGCAGTCACATCCCGCAGTTTTCGACCGATGATGTCTACGTCGTCAACGTACGCGATAGCATCTGGCTTTTGTTAAATAACGTGCCATTCGTGTGTACTGCAGCTTTACTCATTATTATCTCCATCACTATGATGAAGAGGTCACAAGAAAGGCCGTCGCCTTGTTTTAGGCCTCGTCTGTTATAGAGTGGCTCCATAAGGTCCTTGACAATCTTCACTGAATACTTCCTGTCAGTCAGCGTCATTCCGCGAAGGCGTATCAGCTTCGCTGGAATACCAAACTCAGCCATGTGACTAAAGCCACACTTATAAGGGTCGGTCAGGTTGGATACCACTGACTTAAGGCTTTCACATAACACATTTGACAGGACCTTATATGCGATAGGTAAAAGGCTGATGCCGCAGTAGTTGAGCACACACTTGGATTATTTTTCCACACAGTACATAATACGCTTAGATTCCAATCACGGCATGCACCCTGCGTAGATTTGGATTAGTCCCTCGCCACCGGACTTGAAGAGCTCTGCCGGAAGTCCGTCAGCACCGGCTGCTTTATTATTTTTCAGCCGCGACATTGTTCTTCTTACCTCGGCTTGACTTAGGGGATGGGCAATCTAAGCCGTCGTCTACAATTGGCATGATACCTTCACGTGCGCTGCCTTCTGAAACCAGCAGTTGCTGGAAGTGTTCACTCCACATATGCAGCACATTCTGCGTATCTGTAACCAGATTTTTATCCTTGTCCTTACAGAGAGGAGCCCATTATCGTAGCCTTTTGCTTTTACTTTCTGGTGAAATTTTGGGGCCTCACGACTATCCCTTTATTGCTCTATATTCTCGTTCTTCCATTCCTTCATCTGGCGTTTTTTTTTTGCTTAATTAGCTGTCTCGGCTGTTTTACTGCCTCCTTGTGCCGTTCCCTTACAGCCCGGGTTACAATTGGCTGCAGCGTTGCCCTATAAGCGGCATCCTGTTCCTCAGACACTATGCGACATTCTCACCGTACCAGGATTCGTCTGAACGCCGTTATTCATATCCTAGCACGGTTGTTGCGGCGGTTGTCATGGAGATGCGCAATATGCTGCCACTGTGTATCGGGAACATTTGAAGTAGAGGCGTTGTTTCGTAGTAGTTGGGAGAGCTGGTTGTAGTAGGCTGTGGCTTTATTTGGGGCTTGAAGTTTCACAATGTCCAGCTTTCTTTGTGTTCGGTTACGTGCATTTTTCGCTCTGCTCAATGTTGTGCGCAACCTGGCTGCAAATAGGTGATGAGCCGAGCCAATATTATCACCACGCATCACACACACTTCCATGACACTAGATGCATGCCTGCCATCAATTATCACATGATCAATTTGATTTTTGGTCTTTTGATCGGGGATAGAAAAGATGCCTTGTGGATATCGTTGTGCTGGAATCTGGTTCCACTCACTACCATGTTAATTCCCTCTGCAAAGTTAACCAATCTAAACCCGTTGTCTCACGTGTCGGTATGCAGGCTAAATTTACCGATCGATAGACCAAGAATATCTTCTCTCCCTAGTTTTGCATTAAAATCTCCCAGAACGATTTAAGTGTCATTGTCAGGGCAGCCGACGCTCGTAAAATGCATCTTTAATCTCATCGTCTTTCTCTTCCGTCGAGGCATGAGCACAAATCAGCTAGATGTAGAAATATTTCGCCTTGATGCGGGTTGTGGTTATTCGATCACTAACACGATTAAATCGTGAGACAAGATATCTGAGTGTCTCGCCAACTAAAATCCACATCCAACTTCGTGCTTTTCGTCGCAAGCATCCTTGTCCTGTCCATCTCATCTCCTGAATGGCGGTGATGAGAGACTTATATTTTTTGAGGACATCCGCAAGTGTGATAGTGACACCTTCTCTGTAGAGAGTCCAGACGTTCCAAGAGCATATCCCTAAATCATGGTCATTGTGCATATCCTAAAATCATGGTCCTTATTACGTTTGCGGGTTTAGTAAACATTTGGGAGGTTCTGTTTGTTACTTTTTCTTTTTCGTGTTTTCAGAGCCAGTAAAGGACCTAAAGGCGGATAGCTGGCCCAATCGTCAGAGGTCGTCGGTCACTATCTGCCGCTATTCATGACAAGAAAAAATATCACGAACAACGTTGCCAAGGTGCCACCACAAAGGTGGTTGTGAGTCAGCTTGAGATGCAAGAATCACTTTACATCCCTAACGGCACCCAATATAACAAGAGCGTATAAAAGCACATTTTCTACAACACATAAGCTATTATTATATTGAGGGGACGATATATGGCATTGGTGTGGAATTTATCCTACTAAATGTATGCTTGTGTAGTTCTGGGTTTAACTCAATTTAAATTATGCAACCCAAAAATATAAACATAGATATTCTAACCGTGTCATGAAGTTAGAATACGACACTATTCTGAGGGAAACCAGTGTCCGTTTTTTGTCCCAACATTTCTTTCATTAGCGGCCATCTCGATTAATCCGATGTTGTCGCCAGCAATTTTGCAGGATAAGCTTCTTAAACAACTAACATTCGGCCGTTGATCATGTTTCCAAATTTTGCCCAGGTATCACAGATTCTCGGATCTTGTGGGGGTGCAGCCTAGCTTTAATATATAGTTGGTGTTCTCCATCGTCGAGCGGAAGGGGTTTGGAGTTCTACCCGTCTCCCAACTGGGAGGGTGCTGCATGCCTGTTGTATACCACCTAACCATTTCCACCTATCAAATTATCGGTGCCCGCGGATATGATACAAATCCATGTCTGCTCTCGGAGAAAGGTGACCAATCCTATGAAGTATGGTTCATAAAATCACAAATTAGTAATAGCTTCAATACAAAACTACCATCGGTAAGTGTGACAGGTAGCGTGGGGATCAGCAGCCCCGGTTACAAATTTCCCGCCTGATCACTATGTGTAAACCCACTTGTGGGACCATCACGCAGGCCGTGGTTAAAACCGAAATCGTTGGTGGGGTCTTTAGGCTCGATGTGGAGTTGCATTGCAACCGCGGGTGCAACAGACCTATAGAATAGGGAAGGTTTTACTATAAGTCTCACCTTGACCAAAGGGGGGTATGCTCCATATTGACATACCCATTTTGGTATCTTCGGGCTGGAGGAAAGGGCTGACAATTGTGGTAGCTTGCTCCCAAAATTGTCGACTCCCATTCCTAGATGGTTTTAGCTTGCTTGGACAATTTTGTGACCAAGCTAATCTTCACTGATCCTTATTAAAATTTATCTGTATTAATATTACCAAAAAATAAGTTATGGAATTGCAAATAAGCTTGATCGTGCCACAATTTCTGATACCACCCATACAAAATTACTTATGTCCAAAAAATAAATATTTCTTCCATAATTTCCAAACGGACAACTGGTGGAGATTTGAATTTGGTCAGTATATTTATCTTATTAAGGGTGTCCCAACAAGAGCGCAATTTTTAAATTTTAAATAAAACACAGATATTTTAAAAAAAATCGTGAAACTTTATTATATCGTAAAGTAGACAGAATGAGGTTATGTATGGACCAATATATCGTGCAGATGGCTGCCGCGGCTTTGCTAGCATGCACGCGATCTTTTAATGAAATTTTCAATGACCGTTTCGCATAAATACTGCGGTATTTCATTAATGCAGCGTCCAATTTCCTCTTTTAAGGCTTGAGTCGTCGTCGGCTTATTCGCGTAAACCATCGACTTCAAAAAACCGCAAAGAAAAAATCTAATGATGTTAAATCGCACGATCTAGGCGGCCAATTCAGATCTCCAAAACGAGAAATAACACGACCGGGAAATGACTGATGCAGCAATTGAATTGTTTCTCTGCTTGTGTGACATGTGGCACCGTCTTGTTGGAACCACATGCCCTCCACATTCATTTCTTCATTTCGAGGCAAGAAAAAACTGGTTATCATTTCACGATACCGAACACCATTGATTGTTTGCGCTTGACCTGCCTCATTTTCATAAAAAAAGGTCCAATGATTCCTCCAGCCCAAAAACCACACCACACAGTGACACGTTGAGGATTCATTTGCTTCTCGTGAATTATTCGAGGATTTTCCTCACCCCAAATGCGACAATTCTGCCTATTGACGAAGCCATCAATATGGAAATGGGCTTCGTCACTGAAGATGATTTTAGCGGCAAAATCAGCATTTTCATGTTGCAAAACTTTCACCATTTTGGTAAAACAATTTCACAATGAGAATGCGTTGTTCATTCGTGTAGCGCTCCAGCCTCGTACCTTCTATTAGCAAACAATAACAATTGTTCAAATGTCAAACAATGACACTTCGAATGTTGCCAGATTTAAAAATTGCGTTCTTGTTGGGACACCCTTTATTAGCAGATCTCTGATAAGCGAAACCTTTGTCACACCTGTTCTGGTACCACAAACACAAATTACCGAATTCACTCTCAAAGTTTAACATATATATATTTTTTTGTATATACACCGAATGCAGTCCTATTTTGCGTATGATGTAGCAACACTTTTTGTAACTTAACTCAGGAATATGGACTATATCGACTCCCTCGAGTTACCAGAAACTCCCATATAAAATGACCTATTTTAGTGAAAATAATATTTATATAGGCTGTTGAAACTGATGTCCTATGAATGGATAACTACAAAATTAAATCTTACTTTAAAAAATACCGAGCTCCGCAGTACATTTCACGTTCGTACTAGTTATTAATCATATTTTTGCATATTAATGGTATTTAGTAATAAACCTCACATCAAGTCTTCTGTTAATCGCTAATCATTAAAACTACCTCTGAAAATTTTCCTGGCCTTTCAAATCAAATCAAGTCATCTAATATTTAAAACTATCTTTCTATTGGTCTCTTGGTGAAAGACTTCTATAGAAACCTAAAACAACAAAAACATTCATATTACAGTTGTAGTTGGTTTCCTCCACTTATCAGCTACTACTGTGTTCATCCACCAAATAGCTGGCTGGCTGGCTATTTGCCTATTCAGCAGAAGGCAGCGATATACACTGTCTAACAAGAACAACAACCTAATGCCTCTGTTTACACAGATGATCTGTCGTTTCAACCCCCCCTCTGATCATTGTGTTTGGTGTATAGACCTTATCTAGCGACGATGATACCAACCGGTTCTATGGTGTAATGGTTAGCACTCTGGACTTTGAATCCAGCGATCCGAGTTCAAATCTCGGTAGAACCTTTTGACCACATTAATTATTAATATTTTTTTTCAGTTGTAGTACATAAAAGTATAAAGAAGTACACAGCAAAGCAAATAGAGTGAGGAGTTACTTATTTGTCTCTTAGATATATGGTAAGTAATAAATTCAATGAGAATCATTACAAACAAGCGTCCATTAAAAGACGTTATTGAAATTGTTGACTGTAGGAGAGGTTAACAACTGTCGTTGGTAGTTAAGTATGTATGTATGACTAGTAGCTGTATATGGCTATACTGCTACTCGAGTGACCATCATATAATTTGAATTTGTTTTTGATATGCCACTATCGGTGAGTGATAATGAAGATTAATGAAACGAACAACTAGACTTCGCTATGTTATTATGAGCATTTTAGTGGCATATCTATAAATAGACTCTCAGCGTATACACTGCAGCATTACATAGCAATAAATCGATGCTGCGCGGTAGTCTGTGCTACTTTCACTCGACACTCGTGATTAATGTCTACCTATTAGTTTTTGGCAATATGTTGCTGTAGACGGTATTCAGATGGTTCTATGGTGTAATGGTTAGCACTCTGGACTTTGAATCCAGCGATCCGAGTTCAAATCTCGGTAGAACCTTTCGACCACTGATCTTTACAGGATTTTATTTTAAATGTTGTTAAATATGTTTATTTTTTAAACACTATCATTGAAATTCCTTAAAATATAGTGGGCTATTGAAAAAACAAGCAGCTCACAACGTCCGAGAGATCACGTTTACCCAGGCAATGCCATTGAACATCCGTTCAGTGGTAGCAACTGTGAGAAGGCACAATGTTGAGTAACCTAAACTGCATGCTGCCACCGATGCGTCTTAGGAAGTAGTTAACAGAAGTTACTGAAGCTCTACACAACGGCTCTCTTAATAGCTTTGGCAGACCCAAGTAAATAGGATTGGGCGTGGTGGTCTAATAAACCATTCTCCTTAAACAAAACAATTATTATGAAAACACGAAGGAAACACAAAACAAGAACGCCCCAAATGTTGACGAGCCCGCAAACGATATAAGGACCATGATTTAAGGATATGCACCTATGAATGTCCGAACTCTTTACAAAGATGGTGCCTCTATCCAACTGGCGGATGTCCTCAACAAATACAAGGCTGAAATCAACGCCATACAGGAAATGAGATGGACAGGACAGGGATACACACGACAAAAGAACTGTGATATCTTTTATAGCTGCCATGTAGAATTTGGATGTGGATTCTTAGTCGGCAAAAGACTTTGACATCTGGTCTCGCGGTTTAACCCTGTATGTAACCGAATAGCCACTATTCGCATCAAGGTGAAATATTTTTACATTACGCTGATTTGTGTACACGCCCCAACGGAAGACAAAGACGATGGCATTAAAGATGCATTCTATGAGCGCCTAGCGGAGATATATGACCGCTGTCCTGCACATGACATTAAAATTGTTCTGCGTGATGTTAACGCTAAAATAGGAAGGGAAGATGCGTTTGGTTCGGCAGTCGGAAAATTCAGTTTACAAAACAACACCTCCGATAACGGATTCAGACGGGTTAGCTTCGCGTCGGCAAGAAACATGGTTGTGAGTGGAACCAGATGTCCGCATAAAGATATCCACAAGAAAATGCTCGTAAAAAATCGAAAAGGAAGCTAAACATCACAAAGCTGCAAACCACCAAAATAGCCAATGCCTACTCCAACAAAATTTCTCGCAACTGCTTCAAACATACCCCTCTAATTCGGATGTTCCCCACACATAGTGGCAGCATATTGCGAATTCTATGACTACTGCCGCAACGACCGTACTGGGTTATGAAAAACCACGCTCAGACAAGCCCTGGTACGATGATGAACGTCGAGAAATGTCTGAGGAAATGGATGGTGCATACAAGGCAAAACTGCAGCAAATGGCGACGCGTGCGGTCACGGAGCGTTATAATGAGAAGAGGTGGGAGATTAAACGACTGTTCAGGCGGAAAAAACGTCAGTGGAAGAAAAGAGAGAGGCGGGATATCGAAAATTACAGAGATAGAGGTGAAGCCCGATAGTTCTATCAAAAGTTAAAAAGCAAAGGTTTTAAACAAGGGAATCCCACCTGTAAGGACAGAGACGGAAATCTGGTCACGGACACTCAGAGTGTGCTGCAAATGTGAAGGTAACACTTTCGATCTCTACTAGTTCCCGAAGACAGCATAAGTGACAAAATCACACCAATCATAGACGACGGAGTAGATTGTTCATCACCAAGCCAAAATGAGATCAGCACTGCGATCGCAAGGCTTAAAAATAATAAAGCTGCGGGAGCCGATAGATTGCCAGCAGAGCTTTTTAAAGCCGGATAATCTGGCAACATGCATGCACCAGCTCATAAACATGATTTGGTTGGAATCTAAGAGTTTTATGTCTTGTACTCAACTATCGCGGGATCTGGTTTTTACCAATTGCTTACAAGGTCTTGCCCAAAGTATTATGTGAAAGTAAAGTCCATTCTGGCGAACCTGATTGGACCTCATCAGAGCGGCTTGAGAACTGGTAAATCCACGACCGATCAAATGTTCACACTACAACAAATCCTGAAGAAGACCCAAGAAATGCAAATCGACACCTGTTCATCGACTACAAAGCTGTCCGATACGACAGAAATTGTTAAATGCTATGGCTGATTTTGGTATTCCCGCGAAGTTGTTATGACTTTTCGGGATGACACTGACTGATACAAAGTCTTTAGTGAAAATTGGCAAAAATCTGTCAGAGACATTTTCTACCACACGAGGCTTTAGACAAGACGATAGTCTGTCTTGCGATCTTTTTATCATCGTAATGGAGATGATCATGCGGAAGGCTGCAGTAAACAGGAATGTTACAATCTTTAACAAAAGTCACATGTTACTCGTGTATGCTGATGATATAGATATCATTGGACGTGGATTGCGAAATGTTATTGCGGCTTTTTCGAGCATTGAGAAGCAGGCGGTAGAAGTGGGTTTGGTGATAAATGAGGACTAAACGGAGTTATTTGATTCAACGAACCAACAAATCTATCGTTGTCAGCTATTTGGGAACATTCAAAGAGAGATTCTGGTTATTCCTAATTCAGTAAGGAACGGAGAAATCTAATTAGAAAATCCTGGCATCCCCCTTCACATATATTTGTTAAATTTTTGTATTATTTATGCTGATCTATACTTTTCATATTCCTTTGTTGTCCAATCCGACACACTTGTATCTCTTTTCACAAATCTACGTGATAATTTAACATAATGCTGTTAATCCACATCTATATATTTGATATCCTTCACTGCGTCACTGTAGCTCGAGGTAAACGGTTCAGCAACACATGTCTCCCATACGTGGACTACTTGTCACATGCCAACTCTATCGCAATGTAATTTAAAATTTCATTATAGTGTAATAGAAACTTCATGTAGGACTTAATTAATGCCACAGCAAATATGTATAAGATTACACGCATTTATATAGACTTCATTAGTGCGATGCAATAGGATCCGTTGCAATGTTGCTTGTATATGATTAATTAGCTGCACCAAGTACAAGCGTTGGACACTGTTCAAGGATGCAAAGATGAAAAGGAACTTGTGTAGTATTAGAAATTTAATATCAATACATATAAATTGTCAGCTGTGCAAGAGATTGGGATTTAAGGGAAAGTAAGTATTAGAATAAGTATTAACCAAGTAAGCAATTGGGGAATTTTTGACATTGTAACTGCAGCACTGTGGCATGTGGGCCAGAATACGGTCAAATAAACGCTAACGGGGCCAGACATATTTATTCAGATCAAACAGTTATGCTAGAAAATCTGATTATAAGTAAAATTCTTACTGTTGTCAGTGTTTACATTGAAAAAACTCAGTTTCGTTTCCCTACCCCTCAAACATTCTTACCCTTGTTGTATATCCTTATACTGCACCATCAAAATGTTCATGTTCATTTTACAAGAATACCGAAATACAACACATATCCTTTCATTTGTAGTTAGCCATGGAAGTGACAACATCATCAATCATGCCGCATATACTTATGAATTTTTAATGACATTAGATTTCACTAAATAAAAACACATTAAACTATAAGTATGTCGCATATGCAAACACATTGAAAGGATATACATATTAAGTGCTAATAGTAAGTTTTACTTTTACTAATATATTCATATATTATTTTTGAAGGACGAAATTATGAGGGCGTAGGGAAAATAAACTAGTGATTTATGCTGTATTCATCACTAAAACATACTGACACTGAATGAGTGGATTAAATTGTTCTTTTCTGCCTCTCTCTCCCTCTCTATGCACAAAACCTGAGCATTAGTTGAAGAGCATAGAATGACAGGATATTGACAACAAATTGCATTAGTGATGATAACTGATGGAAAGAATGTAAAGGGCACAAGGAAGTGTTGTAAATAATGTTGATTGTTGGCATATGAAAAGGTCAAGTAGCAGGAATAGTGTGATGATAGAAAAGGACAATTTCCTTTTTTCTTTAGCTAGTTATAGGACATAATACTACTTATGATAAGTTACTTAGCTCCATATCTTTGTTGATTTGTCTTTCCTTTTAATTATGTTGCCAAAACTGTATTTCATTTAACAAAATTATTCGCAGATACACTGTATTTTAAGGTTCTACCGAGATTTGAACTCGGATCGCTGGATTCAAAGTCCAGAGTGCTAACCATTACACCATAGAACCGGTTATTAATAAACAAAAAATATTAGAAGAAAATTTTTTTTAACACAAACTGTCTAAATATCATAAACAATATGATTTTCAAAAAATGTATCTAACACACTAAAAATATATTCAAAACTATGAGAGGACACACAAAATGTTGAGCTATTTTTAATACTCATCACAACAGACGGCAGCGATGTGCAATAGCCTTATAATACGTGCCTAATATCTAGTGTGGAATACATATACACATATATTTTTAGATACAATTTTGAATATTTCATTGTGTGCCTTGTAATTAAAAATTTTGTGTACTCATAACAACATTAGGGGATTCCATAGGAATAGACGACAATATGTAGCAATCGACAAAGATTTGAAAACTTTATACATTCTGGACATTCTTATCTGATAAATAAGGAGCTGAAGAAGAGGCAGGATGAGTGCACAGAGTTGCTCCGAAGTAGAGGGGAAGCCCGAAAATTCTACAAGAGAGTTAAGGCGAGAATGCGTGTAACAGAGTTGCCTTCCTGCAAGGACAGCGATGGTCAGCTAGTGACGGACCCGGATATCGTTCTGAAGATATGGAGAGATCATTTCAGAAATTTACTGGATACGGGCACCAATCCAGAAGACCCCGCTCTAATCCATGACGATGGTATTAACGATGGTGTTGTCTTAAAAACAACAAAGCTGCTGAAGCCGATATTCTCCCTGCTGAATTGCTGAATAAGCCTGGCGGGGAGGAGCTGATTTGGAGCATGCATCAGCTCATGGACGGGCTTGCAACCCACCACCGTCGTTTAAACTATTACAATGAAAAGAAGTAAGACAAAAATAGAATGAACCCCCCTAAATGTTGACAACCACCGCAAACATGATTGGAGGAAATGCACCTGGAATGTTTGAACATTCTATAGACTAGGTGCATCCATCCAACTGGCGGAAGACCTCGAAGAATACAAGGCTGACATAACCGCTATATAGGAAATCGGGTGGACGGGACACGGGTGCTCGCGCAAGAAGACGTGCGACATCTACTATAGTGGCCATGCGACAAGCACGAGTTTGGTTGTGAATTTGTGGTTGCCAAGAGACTGCGACACCTAGTCTCAAGGTTCAACCCGGTGTGGGAACGAATAGCCACCATAAGAGTGAAATAAAATTTTTCCACATAACGCTCATATGTGTCCATGGTCCGAGAGAAGAGATAAGCGATGAGCACAAAGACGAGTTCTATGAGAGCCTAGAAAATGTATATGACCGTAGTCCGAGCCATGACATTAAAATTGTACTAGGTGATTTTAATGCTAAATTAGGCAAGAAAACCGCTGTTGAGTCTACCATCGGAAAATTCAGTCTGCACACCGAAACGTCGAACAATGGCATCGGACTGATTGATTTCTCCGCGGCAAGAAATATGGTAATTAGCAGCACTAGATATGACCATAAAAATATTCATAAGGCAACATTGTTATTGACGAGAAATCAGATATATCACTTGGTAGTCGATGGAAGGCACGTATCGAGTGTTCTGGACGTACGGTTGATCAGGGGTGCGATCATTAACTTCGATCCCTACCTTACCGCAGTAAAAAACTTACATAACCAGGCACAACGAAAGCTGGACATCGGTAAACTGCGGCCCACAGAGGTAGCGGTCGCCTACTCCAACCATCTAACTCAACTGCTACGATATGCTCAAACCCCTGATAATAATACGTCGCAGTGGTATAATATAACCGACTCCACAGAACGGACTACGAGAAGCGTTCTTGGGTATTCAAAGCCGTCTGAAGATGATGTCTGGTACGATGATGAATGTCACAATGTCACAAATCCAGACAAAGATACGTGTGTCAATATTCCGCTTTAAAAACAACAAAGCGACTGGTGTCGATGGTCTCCCTGCTGATTTCTTTAAGGCAGGTGGGGAGGAACAGATTAGGACCATGCATCAGCTCATGAAGAACATCTGGCTATACAAAAGTATGTCTGGGGATTGGAGTGTTAGTCTGTTATGTCCCATATACAAGAAAGGAGATCGTAGTGAGTTTAAGAACTACAATGGAATAAGCCTATTACCAATTGCGTACAATATCCTTTCAAGCATATTGTGTGAACATCTAAAGCAATTGTAGAAAATCTAATTGGACCTTATCACTGTAGCTTTAGACCATTTCATTCATTCATTTCATTTTACGATAAATCCTGAAAAAAAAACTCATGAAAAGCAGATCGACACCTACCACCTTTTTGTTGACTACAAAGCTGCCTTCGACTCACTGATAAGAAATAAGTTATATGAAGCCATGCATTCCTGCAAAGCTGATTCTTCTTTGCAGATGTACCTTTGGGTTCAGGAAGTGACCACAGCAGAGTCCAAATCTGAATCCGATCGAAATCCTATGGGATTATTTAAAGCGCCGGCTGGCAGAATACGAAGAAGCACCGAAACGTATTAATAAGCTGTTGGTGAGAGTTCAGACAGAATGAAATAAAATTCCTGCATATTATATTGCTTAACTTTGTCAATATACGCCAAATAGGATGGATCAGTTGCAAAAAGCAAAAGGATACTAGATTAATTATTAAATTTATATAAGCAAAACCTTGGAGCAAAAGTGTGCCAATGGTCTTAATTAGAAAATGCTTTGTTTTTATGTACTTACAGTTATTTAATTATATTTTTGTTATTGCTTTATATTTTCTACAGATGCATATTTTAAACTTAGCAAAAAGTTTGGAAATAATTTAATAAAAACTATCAAAAAGAATTAATTACATACTTTGTTTAAAACATTGGCTCATTTTTGCACCACAGTGTACATGCCAGTAACCTATGCCGATGATAAAGTCATCATTGACCGAAATTTGCCGTATGTTACTTCAGTTACTTCGGATTTTAATCACTGGAAAGGGAGTCAGCAAAAATGATATCGACGAACAAAGATTCCTCTTGATGGGGACGCACCGTGAACGTTGACAATTATTGTTTTGAGGTAGTAGAATAGTTTATCTACCTCGTGATAAGTGATTAATTGAGGTTATTGAAATTTGACTCAGGAATGAATATAAAATTTATATACCTCCCACACAAAATAAACTATTTTTGGAAAATTACTATTTCCCCCCTTATAAAATTTTTGAACTGCAGGATATTTGAATGTTGTCAGTTAAATTTTGTTTTAAGATGTTTGTGCGAATTTATTAGAATTATTTATTTCTTTGATTCTCATTTTGACCCTTTTCGGTACACATCCATAAAAATTTACCATATGCCCAAAGGAGATATTGAATTTAACATTTTATATTTATGGGCCATAACCACCAAAAGTCGTATTGGTATTTGTCAGTCAGGTGAATACCTGACTGAAATTTTTGTACTGGTTAGTAAAATCGTTGGTAACGGACACCACTAACCCATTCTCTAAGGATATTTTTAAAACTCAATTTTTTTGCGATTCATTGCCGCTTAGGTTCTACCGAGATTTGAACTCGGATCGCTGGATTCAAAGTCCAGAGTGCTAACCATTACACCATAGAACCGTTGAGTAACGGTGATGCCAAATCGTTGATATCAAGACATCGACATTAAAGTGGAGTGGGTGATGCCGCAGTGGCGGAATTTGAGAGTCCTTCCTCATATAATGCATGCAGTAGTCCTTATTTTGGAATAATTTTTCAAATAAGGAATGCATGAGTTTTTATCAAATTTAGATTTAAATAAATGTATAAGTATAGAGAAAAATATATAGAAAAACTAAAAAACTAAATAATTAGAGGGTGTACTATAGTATTTGTTTTATTTGCAAGTCCTTCTTTTTACGCGTATGCGGGCCTTCCTTAATGCCTTCTTATAGAAATCTTCCATGAGGCCATCTTATAGAAAGCATCCATAAGGCTTTCTTATTTTCCAATGTCACGCAATGTTAAAAAAGATATAAAGAAAGAAGGACAAGGAAGGCATACCGGATCTAAAAGAAGTCCTTCAAGCGAAAGAATGAAGGCCTTCCTTTTCATGATTCCCGCCGCTGGGACATTGTACAAAAAAACAACATAGACACAATGGACAAGGTCCTGCTTTCTGGGATATTTCTAGTTGATATATGTTGGCATTCCTGATAACTTCTTATGACAGGTTATACTTCGGCTACTTCTACAAAAGGCAATACTTAAATTTTTTTAATTTTAGAAATATGTTTTAATCTGATTAATAAAATCTAGTGTTTTGTAAAACAGACAAAAAATAAGAAAATATAATATAATATTCTCATTTGAATTTATTACCCAAGAAGGACTCTCGGTTTCAAATTTTGGATATATCTCAGAGGACATCTCTTCAGTTTAATCTATTATCGAGTAAAGAACAAGCGGCATATTTTTGATGGATGGGTGGGGGAACATTTACCCAATTAATTAAATTTGTCCCTATTATAATTTTGTTTTTAAAAAATGTATAGGTTCTACCGAGATTTGAACTCGGATCGCTGGATTCAAAGTCCAGAGTGCTAACCATTACACCATAGAACCGTTGGCGTGATCTGTGTCTTTATATTCTGAATAACCTTTAAAATAGATAGAAATTATATGTTTTTTTTTTGTTTGATTGAAAATTATGTAATGCAAATTAACAACTTAAGAGCATTAATCTATGATACCCCAAAACAAAATGAATTATTAATGAATTAACATAAATTTTTTCAACTAACATAAAGCTGCTTAGAAAATATATACCTTCTTCTCACCCCTGTGGTGAAGACATAACGAACAGATATGAGATTTGGCCGACTCGTTTACATGATATGTTAACATTTTTCGATATTGCTGTAAAATATAATACAGACGTCATTTGTACTTACTGTTTTATGTTTAATTTATGTTTTGTATATATTTATGTTTATATTTTATTAAGTGATTTTTACGAAAACAGCAACAGCACTACTAAGTAAACATTTTTGTCACTTTTTCACACATATGTGTCTGTGTGTTTTGTATAGGCTCTTATACAAATTAGGCGATTGGCCTAAAAAGTTTTCCAGCTATTGTGCGACATATTTGTGATGGTTTACAGGGTAGACAAGGTAGTTAGCTTGCTACATTTAATTGTCGACATAATAACAACCAAATGCCTTTCAATTTAATATATTAGAATGATAACGAGCTTTGATGGATCACCATGTTGTAATGCATAACTTTGAATTTCGTATTTAAAAACAAAAACTTATATACAATAAAAAGAAAAACTTATATACAAAAACACAATTGGAAATTTTAAAATCCAAATGAAGTCGTTGTTAGGTTTGCACTAATAAGTAAGAAAAAATAAGCAAGACAGCTGTTATTATTAAAACGACTTACTTTTTGAACAGATGGTTTGTCGTGACAACAGACGAACTTCTTTTCTTATTAAATAGAGAATAATGTGTACATTTTATTAATATTTTCAGTGGTATTCACAAATATTTTTTAAAGTTTTATTATCAAACATTACTAAAATTACTAAAATCATTTTATAAAATCAGTCGGATATAAAGATATTCTTTTAAATTCTTGTAGAGACGGATATAAAGATATTCTTTAAAATTCTTGTAGAGGACTGGATTTTCCTTTTTGACCACCATTTACCCTATTTATAGATCGTTTTAAAAACATGTTAATCTTTTCTTGCGACTTGTAGTCGCTCAGGTTCTACCGAGATTTGAACTCGGATCGCTGGATTCAAAGTCCAGAGTGCTAACCATTACACCATAGAACCCCTTAGAAGACCACGCACAAGATCTTGGATACAAATAAGTTACAGTGCTCTGTTAAATGTATATTAAATCTACAGTAAACTGTCATCGAATGATTACACTAGTGATATATATTTTTGAAAAAAAAAATATTTCACTCCGATTTGTGATGTGTCCAAAAAATCACTGAATTCCTTTTAATTTCTTAACGGATATTGAGATAATTAATGTGTAAATCATTTTACCATACTGATATTTTTGCGTTTACTTTATCAAAACTTTTTTTAATAAAACTTTCTATCAAATTTTTTTTAAACACAAGTAGATATTTTGAATACTGAGTAGTTTTGATTTTCAAATTAAATATTTGAATGTTAAACAAAATTTTTGAATTTACAAAAGAATTTTTGTATATTAATATATTAATATATTTTGTCGATTTTAAATTCTGGGATTTTTTTTTTCTTATATAATTTTATTTTCGTTTAATACAATTAGTGCAATGTAATTGAATCTTTGGATTTGTTCCCATATAATGAATCAAAAATGAGTAAAAGTGTCCCAATATTCCCTTTTATTACGTATGTCGTAGTCGACTTTCGACAACATTCGACTGTTTTTTTTTATTCGAATAAAATTAGTAATAATTTACAGAAATGGTTAGTGTTGAGAATTTTTCATCATCTGTTAAAGAAGAACATGATAGGAGCAAAGACAAATCCTACTTCAGTCTCTCAAACGACATCAGCGATTTCATATTTAAAAAACGACAAAGATTCGACGTGACTACGACATACATAATATGGGATCCCTCTTATTTTTTTATTTATTTTTTGTTTTTGTTATTAAATAATTATACCATCACCCTTACGGATGAGGGTATATATCATTTGATACGAGAAAAAGTGTAACGCATCAACCCTTTAATGACGAGAGCGAAATAATGGAAATTTTTTTAAGATTAGTTAAAAAACGAATTTTACATAAAAAAAGTAAGTCGAAAAATTTCAGAAAAATATCCATTTTTACTAGCGTTATGACGACTGTGGCCATATGGTAACAGCTTTAAAACAGGTAAATAAAAAGAACCAAGTACAAAATAATTCATGCAATACGTTTTCATGATATTTCATATTCGTCTCAAATAACAAAAACTAAAAGTCTTTAATATATCAGTCTTTGAACAACCTAAAAATAATCTTAATATGGAGTGACTTTTTATATCCCTCTATATTGCTGTTTTGCGCACATGTGAAAAACACCTATTTTAAATGATCCCCCACGCTCGCTAATGACGTCTGGTCGCAAAGCGGTAAATCAAGAATGAAAGATCAAAGCATGCTTTGATGAAATCAAAAAAGAAAATTCTTGACATTTATTCTTATATTTATTTCATTGCGTGCAATATCTAATGCTGTCGACGTTACCATATGGTAACAGTCGTCATTAATGGGTTAATGGAGGCGAGTTAGACCCTAAGTATCTTAAGACCAAATTAGATTCAGGACTTTTTAAGACGATTGAGCTCGGTCCGTCTTTGTGTCTGGCTGGATGGCTGGTGGGCACGATAACTCGAGTAAACCTTAACTCATGCGTATAATATTTCCAACATGAAGTTAATATTTTTGTAGAGTAAAGTAAAGGGATTCTAAATGGGCAGAATAGCCCCACCTCTTCTGGTACCTCCCATACAAAATTACCTATTTTTGGATAATTAATAATTTTTCCATATTTATTAAACCGACAACTAGATGATATTTGAAGTTGGTAAGTTTAATTATCTTGTATAGAAAACAAATTCTCAAAAACCCCACGCCCCTCCTAATACCTCCCATACATATCTTTTTTCTAAGTACACTGACTTGAGTCATATTTTGAGTATAAACCAGCGGGGAAAAGAAGGACTAGAAGACGTTACGGGACGCCTTTAAAAGCAGTGAGTGGGCCTGTGCTCTGCATACCCACTTCCTTTCCAAATAACATAGTGTCCTAGGGACGCAAGGCCTTCCTTCTTCGCTTCCTACATGAAAAAAGAAGATCTTGAAAAATAAACAAAAAATTTGCAGATTGTTTAGATTATTTTTTGATATTTCTCACCTATATATTTTTCTTTATACTTACACTTTTTTTACCAATGACAATAAACCTTTCTGGAGTTTGAACTCACTACCTTGCGATTGTTAGTCAGCCATGCTACCATCTAGCCTATGAAGATGCATTCAAATTGTTTGATTGAAAATAATCTTAAACTGTTTTGAGAAAAGCACACGAACAACTTCCTCGTTGTTTCCATGCCTTCCATGAGAAGGGAGACGGAATGTGTATATACGTGAAATGGTGGAATAACAAATCATCAAAATCGTTGATTCTCCCTTCTCAAAGAAGGCTTACTACAGTGGTCTTAAAGAATGTAGTGGACATGTGATCGAGATATTTCAGAAATGACGGAGAAGGCCTTTTTTCAGGCATATGAAGACAAGGCCTTGAAGACATGATGTTAAAATGTCTAAGAAGGCCTTGTTGCATGCCTGTATGTATAGGCCTTGCTATTTTCGCCGTTGGGGTGAATCAAAAACGAGTGTAAGTATAACAAGGCAATCACAATTTTTTGCGGCTCTTAATAACAATTTTCGACTACATACTCAAATCGCAATTCCATAAGATTTTATTGGATTTTTTTTTAAGGAGCTGGCGAAACTATATTTTCACACATTAAGCAAACTTAATATCACATACCTATGTGAAATGTATCCCATGGCGGGTCGATTTTTTTTGTCGAGAAGATTCTAAACAATTTTGGTAAAGGAACAATATGTCAAAAGTCGTTTTCAAGCTCCCGACTTTTTAAAAGTATGTCCGTCCATCCGTCTTATTTTCAGAAATTTAATTATTTCTCAGTATAAGACTCTCTTTGTATATTTCCAAGTATTTTTTTTACAAAATAGCTGAGATTATTTGTAATTAAACCTATTAATTAAAAATTGAATCTATTTGTTGGTTTTTAAAATAAAATATATTAAAAACTGTATGGCACAGTAGGGTGGCCTTATACATTTTCATTAAAAAAACTATTAGGAATTTTCCTAGATCATTAAAAGTCGACACAGAGCTATATACTGACTAAATAAAGAAAAAAATTAATTTTTACAAAATTCGGCCACGCCCACCTCCAGTCGCTTATACATTCTAAATCGATTTTATTGCATACAACATTTAACATTTGTATCCAAACAAAATTGTTCAGATTCTAGAACAAACAACAGATGCGTGACAAGTTTGATTTAAATCAGCCACGCCCACTTCTTACACAACCCCAGACATTTTTTTGCAATAATTCTTCCTGGTCCGGAAACATCGAATAGTTAATTTTTTTCAAATCAAAATAAAAAACATTCCTACCTTCTTTATTATTGAAAGAACAGGTTGGGCTACGGTATATTTTTTTTAAACTGAAGATCAAAAATAATTTAATTTTTAGATGCTTTTATATTTTCATATGACTTCTCAACGGTTAATGATATCCCCATAATTTTTTTCAATTTATGGTTGAATGCTATGTGATTTCAATATATTAAGGTCAAGTGTTATTACCAAGAAAATTGTACACTGAATTGCATGAAGATATTTATAAGTAATTCCTTGCTTAATATCCTTGCATGCATACATCCATCAAACATAAAATAAGATTTTTCTCAAAAAATTTTTTTATTAAGTGATTAAAAAAAATATGTATTTTGACACCAAAATCCCACCGTGTAAAAGAAATGCTGAAATCATATTGCAGACAACGCTTGGTTTAATACATCTGAAGAGGTTAACAATTGGGGTTTTAGATCAACATATCGATTCCGGTTTGTAGCCATGTTTTGATTATAGCGATTTTCTTATATTGACATTTTTTTTAAATTGTTGTATCAAATTCTTGGGGTCATCTTGTCCAAACCCCTGTGAGTCACATGATTCCGACCGACAAATCTTTAATTATTGTATTTTGCTCGTATTGCAAGTTTTTTGGAATTCAAACCCTCACTAACAACTAAATTTTTGTAAGTTTCAGTGTATGGAAACTGCTCGATCAGCATGGCACAGTTGGCACATGGCACAACAAATGGATTTTATTTGAAATTTATGGGTTTTTTGCAAAGAGTATAAACTTTCTTGTAAAACTACTTGGAAAAATATTAAGAAAGTGTAACACTGAGAAAAAGTTGAGTTTCAGCAAAAAAAGACGGAAGGACGGACATACTTTTAAAAAGTCGGGAGCTCAAAATTGACTTTTGACATATGGTTCCTTTACCAAAATGGTTGAAAATCATCTCAGCTTTCGTAAGGTGGGGTACGCTTATACACTCTTTTTGGTCTCATATGTTCATATCATATAAATATTAATATTATTTGTTGATTTATTATTTTATTATTAAATAATTTCCTGACTAAACCTATACAATTTTTAAAAAAATTTCTTCTTATGTAGGTTCTACCGAGATTTGAACTCGGATCGCTGGATTCAAAGTCCAGAGTGCTAACCATTACACCATAGAACCGCTTAAAATACTACAAACTTATTCGTCCATACAAAACTTTTTCAAAAATTTTCAAAAACCGATTTGTATATATTGCGGATAATCCGACCACAGAAAATGTACAACAGATTAACTGACAGCCAATTTTTCGAAATACTCAGACCACTTTTGTAAAATAATTGACATTAGTCAACTTTTTTTTAACAAAAAAAAAATTCAAAAAAGATTATAAACATATTCCGATTTTTCATATTTTATAGTGGAACATTTGTAAATAACAAAATAATTTTCAAAGAGTTTACAACAAATTAGATTAAAGTTTAACAAACTTGAGAAAATTTACAAAACTGGAATTAGGCCTTTCAGCTTTTGACCTATCTATATGTAACATTCACTAATTAATTTTCTCCTGAATTAAATAGAAAAAATTGACAGCCATTTAGAGTATAATATAAAAAAAGAGACAAAATATAAAAAAAGCAAATCATATTTAAAAAAAATTTGCACACTATGTACTAAACATTTTCGACCAGCACATGACACTTACAGTAACTACAATTTTATTTCTTAACAGGTACTACATCAATATAAATAGTATTATTTTAAATTAAAAAAAATAAATAAAATAAAAAAATATTTTCACAGGTTCTACCGAGATTTGAACTCGGATCGCTGGATTCAAAGTCCAGAGTGCTAACCATTACACCATAGAACCGTTAGAAATTAACGCTATTATCATCTGTGTTTGAACCTAGCTGATGCCGCGATGTTTGTGTATTTATTTCGATGTTGTAGTGACAAAATAATTCACAGCTTATAATTTGTAAAATATTTTAAATTTTGGACTTATATGTATGTCGCACTAATGCTATCATTACTATATAAACTTTCAAACATTTTTTTAAGTATGGCAGTCCGAGTTACATTGCAATATTGACTCCAAATAATTATGTAATAATTATATTATTTAATACGCCTACAAATTAAAAAAAAAATAAAAAAAATTTAAAAAAAAAAAATTTTAAAAAAAATTTTCAAATTAAAAAAGAAATTTTGGTGAAAAAATGTTTCCTTCTTGGTTCCTTTTTGTTATATTATTCCACAAAAATGTTCGTTTTGACGAAAATTGTATTATTTTTTAAGTTATTAATTTTGTTATGCTAGATCAGGCAAATGGACCACTGTGCAGTAGACACTTAAATTAATGCTTCAGACCTTGAAATGTTGAATTTGTATAGGTTATTACAAATATGAAGTAAGCTAACTTAACAGTGTTATCTAAAAGTTTTCAACTTTTTTACTTGATCTGACTGTGAAAAATATATTTTTTAGTTTTATAATTTTTGAAAATAATTACTTTTAATTATAAAAAAAATTATTTGCAAATATGACTTCAACATCAACTTTTCTACAAAAATAAAGATATAATTCGTATTTCAGGTTCTACCGAGATTTGAACTCGGATCGCTGGATTCAGAGTCCAGAGTGCTAACCATTACACCATAGAACCTGTGATGTCACACGTGGCTTACACTAATCTCGAATTAGAGTTGTTGTAATAAGGTTGCAAAAAATGTTCTAGAATGACAATTTTTCGGTTTTACGATATTGAACGATAAACATTTTTATAATTTTTTACAATTTTTTAAATGTCATACAGAACAAAAGTATTTTTTTTAGGCCACAACACACGCCTAACAGTTTGAGGTTCTACCGAGATTTGAACTCGGATCGCTGGATTCAGAGTCCAAAGTGCTAACCATTACACCATAGAACCTATACTCTTATACAGAATCATAAATTGAGTAGTTGTAAATATTTGAAGAATACTAAATATAAAAAAAATATGTAAAATATTTAAACAAATTGAAATTGTAATTGAAAAAAAAAATTGAAAAAAAACGTGTAAGTCGAGGTTCTTTCCATAGTCCTCGAATAACACAAGAAATAAAATAATCATGATTAAGCGAAATACTGCAAAAAAAATATCATGTAAATCGAGTGATAGGTGTGTTATATCTAAATTAGGCAGTTAGTAACACATGTTTAAATACTGCATTGTGTCACAGAGTAATGGAATAATACTTTGTTATTGTGCGGGAATTTATTTTTGTATATTTAAATTACACAGGTCAACAGCAAAATAAAAACGTTTGAATAAACACTAAATAGATTTAATGTATCATGGTATAAAAATGAAAATAAGTATAAAAATGGAAAAAAAATTTAATTCTATGGTTAAATTTGTTTAATTTTTTTTTTATTTTTTATTAATTTTTCTACTTATGTTGTCATAACTCAAAAACAACTTGTCCGATTTTGTTAAACTAAGTTTCCAAACATTTTGGTTTACAATATCTTTAAGTGAATTATACAATTGTTTTTAATACGATCAATTGTTTCTAAGTTATGCAACAAATTTTTAGCCACAAATATAAAATAAATTGGGAACAAAAATGTTTTTTTTGTGATAAAATTTTTTTTTAAAAATTCGAAAACTGCAAAAAGTATTAAATTTTATTTATTTGTAGTGAATCTACATATAATGTGATTTAAAGTAGATATGGATCATGAAAATCGATACATGCCTTACGTTTATATTTACAATTAATTGAAGGTATCCTATATTTAAAAGCACTGTAGAAAATGATATAATGAGAATACAGAACATGAGAAAAAGTGTAACGCATTAAAGAAGACGTGTTACATCCCAAGTATCTTATAACCAAATTCGTTTAAGGACCTTTTAAGACGATTGAGCCATGTCCGTCTGTCTGGCTGGTGAACAGGATAACTAGAGTAAACTTTAACTGATCTTTATGACAATTTACCAGTATTATTATTTTTCAGAATGAAGTAACGGGATTGTAAATGGGCTGAATAGCTGCCCCCCTTCTGGTACCTCCCATACAAAATGACCGTTTTTGTACAAATAATATTTTTCCATAACTTCCACACGGAAAGCTGGAGGACATTTAAATTTGGTCTCTTCAATTACCTTGTAAAAGCAGACAAATCATCAGAAAACCATAACATTTGTCACATCCCTTCTGGTAGCTCCCATACAATTGACCCTCATAGTTGTATATACATATATTTTTTGTAAGTTCATTGAATTCAGTTATATTTTGCGTAGGATGTACGTTACTCAACATGTCATTTAGAAATGAATTAGGTTTATATCGGCCTACCCATTCTGGTCTCTCCCATACAAAATTACCTATTTTTGTAAAATTATTATTTCTTCTATACCGTTTAAACGGATAACTCGAGGATATTTGAATTTGATTCGTTTAATTATCTTCTAATATTAGACAAATACTAAGAAAACTTAAGCATTTGCCACACCCCTTCTGTTCGCGCCCATACAAATGACCGAATTCACCATCATAGTTTTACATACGTTTTTTTTTTTTGGTAGGTACACTGAAGTCAATCATATTTTGTGCAAGATATAAGCTTTTTTTAAATTTGACTAAGGAATGATTATGGACTATATCGGCCCACAACATCTGGTACATCCTATACAAAAAACACATATTTGTGAAAATGAGCAAATTCACTTAATTGTGAATAAATTGAAAAAGAAACAATCGACTTTTATGATCGACTAGCTGGCCCGGCAGAATTCGCCCCCAAATTATTTTAAAATATTTTGAGTGCAGTTGATAACTTATAAGGAATAATTTATTACTTGGCCTCTGAAATATTTAAATTAAAAGGGCGAGGTATTCCCGGACATATTCAGTACTTCATATAAATCTATATAAATCTAAGAAATTACATTTGTCGTCCGTGTCGTCCAGGATATGATAAAAACTTAAGCATATATTCTAAAACCACATTTTTAAGTCGATTGGCTGACATATAACTTTTTGTATTGGTGTACTGGGTGATTGATACTTTAGGTGTTTGGTCTGAGCCATGATAGTACCTTGCCCCTTTTTATTCCAAGGAGTTCCAGTTTCCAAAAATCCCTTCATTTGGCTCAACAACCCTATTAACCGTTTGGTCTGGGTGAGAGCAACAGTTGTTCCCATTTTCGTGTTTGCCCCCTAAATTCGAAATGCGAAAAACCACTTGGTGAAGCTCTCTAATTCTATAGGAAGTGCACCAACATAAATGTTCGCCATTCTACCTAAAGTCATTTTGCGGTCTGGGTGACCCATCCCTAACTTTCACTGAAATTTTGGGACAAATGGGGTCAACCGTTTTCACAATTAGTGGTGACATCAAAATGTGCATCTTTTTTATATATATAGACTTCTGAATAACTATGATGTTAAAAAAAGTGAATAAATGACATGCCAAAAATTAAGTGTATCATAAGCTAAACACCGGCAACTGGTTTCAAACATACATTCAAAATTTTCTCATGCCAAAAAAATCTTATATTTTAAGTTTGAGTAAAATCGGACAATCGATATAAATTTTCGAAATAATTCAACCCCAGCTAAATCAACTGCTGGTCCATATATACAAAATAAAATTCTCATAAAAAAACAAATACAGTAGACTACGGATAAGTGCACATCGGTTTTCGCGGGACTTTTTGTGCACTTATGCGGTTTTTGCATTTATACAACATTGCATAAGTGCACGATTATTGCATTTATACAAACATTAGATTATTTTTATTAATCTGTAACACCAGTTCAGTTTGGACGGAACTTTTAGGAAATAATTAAAATATAAAGCTGTTTAATGTTTTTATTTATATTTGGTTTGCATTACATAGCAGGTTTTTAATAAAAACTTATAAAATCAGTTCAGTTTAACGTAAAAAAAATCACAAATTTATGTTTCATTGTTTTAGTGTTTTTCGTATTTCATACAAAAAAATTAAAAATATTCAGTTCTGTGCCAAAGCTGTTAATGAATCATTGCAAACATATTTTGCAACATTGTTTTTTGCAAAATACATATTAAATTGCACTCAATTCGATTCACATAAACCACGTGTGCTGAAAAAGTCTGAAATCTTTTATTGAACCGTGTTTTCTGTTCCCCTTATATTTTTTTTCTCCAGTTTCTCTAAATCATAATCTACATTTAAGTAGTATGAGAGATTTGCATTTATGCATGCAAAGTTGTACTAAAAAAGTACTTTCAGGTTAGCAAAAGTTGTGCATTTATCCGGTTTTTGCATTTATGCGTGTTGCACTTATCCGTGTATTTTTGCATGTAAACGTATAAAAAAGGCTAAAGGCTTCAAGTTCCAGTGCACTTATGCGGGTTTTGCATTTATGCGATGTGCACTTATCCGTAGTTTACTGTATACATTCTAAATTTTAGTCAAATTGTTTAATTCGTTAAAATTTTCATTATAATTCCACCCTAGCGACACCTACCGCGTCAATTTATACAAAAAAATTTTCTCAGGGTTCCAAAAACATAAATACTAAATTTCAGTTAAATTGGTACATGCATTCACATTTTCTATATAAATCCACCCCAGCGCCACCCACCGGGTCCATTTGTACATAAATTGTTTTCTCATGATCAAACGAATATCCATTCTAAATTTCAGTTGAATTGGTACATGCATTAAAATGTTCGATATAAATCCACCCTAGCGCCACTTGGATTTGATTTTTTTCAACACAAACAATCTACGGAAAATTTCGAATCGAATAAAAGAAAAATCAGGCAAATCGCTCCAGCCGTTCTCAAGTGATGGTATTACATACGTGGACCATTTCATTTTTATATATATAGATGTCTTAGTTTGTCTCTATTACATGTGGCTTTGCTATAAAGCAATAAATCGGAACAAATTTTGTCGTTTTCAATTTTTCATAATTTTTTAAAACAAGATTTGCTATTTTCACGTAAAAAATTTTTTTGTTGCATAAATTTTTTTTTATAACTCTGAAACTACCAAGCCGAATGCAACACAATATATAATCGGATTAAAGTTTATGTAGTTTTAAATTATTCTAATTTTATTTGATTAATATCGGACTAACCCTCTTTAAGTTATCATTAATTATGTGGAGGAACATCTAAAACAATTCATAATTTTACTTAAAAATTTTTTTAAACAAAAAAACATCTCTATAGAGTTTCATCTTCGACCATATTTGTACTACTGCAACCGCAATACATCAAAATTGTATAGTGATTTTTGAAAGTATGAACTTTTTTCGATTTTGTTGCCTTGTGTTATTTGTATACATTAGGGCGGCGGGTCGGTTTGTATGGACCCAAAACAAGTGCATAAGCGTACCTCACCACATGAAAGCTGAGATGATTTTAAATAATTTTGGTGAAGGTCCCCTATGTCAAAAGTCAATTTCAAGGTTCCAACTTTTTAAAAGTGTGTCTGTCCTTCTGTCTTTTTTTGCTGAAACTTTATTTTTTCTCAGTGTAGCACTTTCTTAATATTTTTCTAAGTAATTGTACAAGAAAGTATTAAACCAAGTTTTGACACCAATATGACATCAGTAATTTTTTCAAACAGTGGGATTTTGGAGTCAAAAAAGAAATTTTTTGATCAATTAATAAAAAAAATTTTTCAGATAAATGCAAAAAAAAACTATCTTGGGTTGTATGGGCAGTGGGCGTGGCCGCTGTAAATAAAACTTGTCACGAATTTTGAAATAATTTTGTTTGGATAATTGTATGCGATAAAATCAATTTAGAATGTATGAGCGACGACGGGCGGTGGGCGTGGCCGAATTTCGTAAAATTAAAATTTTTTCTCCATTTAGTCAGTATATAGCTCGGTGATGGCTTTTGATGATCTAGGATAACTCCCTATTGTTTTTGTTCAAAAATGTATGAGGCCACTGTGCCACATGGTTATATGTATATATATTTTATTTTAAATACCAACAAATAGATTTTATTTTCAGTCAATAGATTTAATTACAAATAATCTCAGTTATTTTGAAAAATACTTGGAAATATATTAAGAGAGTCTTACACTGAAAAAAATTAAATTTCAGGAAATAAACAGAAGGGCGGACTTACTTTTAAAAAGTCGGGACTCGAAATTGACTTTTGACCTATGGTCCCTTCAGCAAAATTTTTTAGAATTATCTCAGCTTTCGTTTGTGGAGGTAGTCTTTGTTGACAAAAAAAAATCGACCCGCTCTACTACCATACATTGAATTTTTGATGTTTATGTATCTTTCCTAATCACAGCTTTTTATGTAAATTTATAAAATTAAATGAAGAAAAAAAAATATTTTTAATTAAGAATTATTTCGCAGGTTCTACCGAGATTTGAACTCGGATCGCTGGATTCAGAGTCCAAAGTGCTAACCATTACACCATAGAACCTCTGGCGGAAGGAAATTGAGAAGTTATGAATATTTAAATAACACAATTGTTCTGTTGTAATATAATAAATGCCAAAAAAATATAAAAATTTTGTTGTAATATTGTTTCGTAACAATATTAAAAATTTTTGTATAATCACAAATCACATGTATAAATTTTTCATTGCTAAGACAATGTTGTTTCTCATCCTTCCTCTTATCCCACACTTTTATATGTTAATAACTTTAACAAAATAAAAAAAAAAAAAATTTCCGTTTCGAAAATTACTTTGCAGGTTCTACCGAGATTTGAACTCGGATCGCTGGATTCAGAGTCCAAAGTGCTAACCATTACACCATAGAACCTTTGCAACGAACGATGTCCAATAGAACATCCTAAATTATAAAGTTGTAAATATTTTAAGTAATAAAAAAATTTTAAGTTGTATTAGCATTTATTTATTTAAATTTATTGTTAGTTAATAGTACTCAAATTTTTATAAATTTAGATTAAGGCTATTTTTTATATCGTTAAAATTTTTCAAAATTTTTGTCGTTTTACAAACTTCATGTAAGAAGTCGATAAGAATTGTCAAAAGTAAGTTCACCTGACGCCCTATACTCCAATGGGAGTTAAAGGAACACATACATATATATTTACATATTACATAAGTTCACCTGACTTAAAATTCTTCACTTGTGTTTTACTGGCGGTTTTTACTTCTCTTTTAGTAAATATATCACAAAAACTCTTGAAAATCTTATTGTTCCAAAATAGTGATGTCTTCCATTTTGTCCATTAACTTCAACTTTAGGAAGCCATAAAGAAAAAATAAAATTTAATATGTAGCGTTCGCTAATGATTAAATTGTTCGCAACAACTTATATCTCAACATTTATTATACCTCATACATAGTTTGCTAAATTTTTCCATTCCTTAATTTTTTTTAAGAAGGCAACAAACAATTGGCTCTCTACTTTTGTAGTCCGTTTCCTCTTATGTGAATGTTTTTTTTCCTAACTGCAAATTACTTATATTAACTTTTTTTTAAGTTTTATGTTTTAGTTAAGTTTAGTCTGTTCATTTTTTCTTTAATCTGCCAAAGCAAATAACTTCGAAACATTTCCTTCCCAATTTAATGAAGAAAAAATTATTTGCTTTAGTGAATTGGGTTTCACACAGGTTCTACCGAGATTTGAACTCGGATCGCTGGATTCAGAGTCCAAAGTGCTAACCATTACACCATAGAACCGGTTATGCTTACGCGATTTTTAGTGGTGGTTATAGATTTGTCAGTTAACGCAAAATGCTAAAACTTAGCTTACCAAAGAAAACTGTATTTTTAGATTGCCAAAATTTTATAATATTTTGATTAATTAATTTAGGTCAATAGTAATAATGAAGATTATAATTTTTTTTATGCAATATTTTTTTTTAATGCTTTTTTATTATTTTTTTTATTTATTAAAAAATTTTTAGGTTCTACCGAGATTTGAACTCGGATCGCTGGATTCAAAGTCCAGAGTGCTAACCATTACACCATAGAACCAGTTGGCAACTCTGTGGCTAAATGACTGCTAATATTGCAGACAAACGGCTTAAGAGACGAGTGAAAGTTAAAGCCTACAAATTTGTAAAAAAAGAAAATGTTAACATTGCATTTTAAGTTGATTTACTTAAGCGTATGAAAAAAAATTAATTTAAATTAAAAATAAAAAAAAAATTATAATATTAAAAAATTAAAAAAAATACGTTAGGGGAAAAAATAATCGAATGTTAATAATTGCTACATTGAATTAAATTGATATAACCTCTAAATGTTTAGGTTATAAAAAATGTCATTGATTGACTAGAAAATATATCTCTTAGGGCAATAGCCATTTTTGGATAGTCTAATGACCAGGACAACCGGAAATATGCTACACATGTTTTTTTATAACGAGATATTAACAAATGGGTAATGTATTTACATGATTCATGGTCCCACAAGTGTTTTAAGACCTATTTGTTAGAGCATATTTTGGCATATTTTACCCGTAAAGTCATATTTCGGCACATTTTCGTTTTAGAAGCATAATTTAAAAAAAATCCCGCTTTTTTAAAGCATAATTTATATTTTTTAGCCCATATTTTTTCAAAAATATCCCTCTTTAAGGCATATTTTATGTTTTTAACATTAATTTTTTGTTCATAAAAATAAGTGTCTTTGCAACTTTGGTTTTATAATATGTAACAGCCAAATCTACTACATGTTTTACACAACTGTGAACTGTTAAACGTTTATTAATCCTGTTTATCGCGCTTTCTTATTCAATAAGTAAACAAAACATAAAAAAGAGGTGCTCTTCAACCACCACCGATTTCGACCCTGGACATAATGCCTAAAGCTAATCCGACAAAAGCAGAAAAACTAAAGGCGGTTGTAGAAAAGTTTCCTGACTTACGAGCTGATAGTGGATTCCTCTATTCTAAAATCTGCAGCAAAGTTTTTGCAGCAGGTCGCAGATTTCAAGTGAAGCAACAAATATATTCAGCTAAGTCATAAAAGTGAAAATAAGCAGACCAAACAATTATTTTTGCCAGAATGTTCCGGGAGACTCTCAAAAGAACATGATTTTCAAGAAAAACTGTGCCGAGCTTTTGTTTCTGCTGACATTTCACTTTACAAAATGAGAAATCAAAATATAAGAACACTATTTGAGGAATACACGGACTACCAAGTGCCATCCGAAACAGTTTTTCGAACTAAACATTTCAAAAATGTACACAACGACTGCATGGACAATATACGAGCATAACTACAAAATCAATTTATATGGATCTCAGTCGATGAAACTATAGATGCAACAGGCAGAATGTGGCAAAAAATTTTAGCAGCATGATACACCAGGTGTATCATGGTGTCCATCGATTGTGTATTAGGAATTTATATGAAAACGTTAATAAAACTATTGCTTATGTGAAGGTATTTTTAAAATCTTCCTGTAGCATGGAACTTTTTAAGCAAATGTTTCCACACCTTCCATTACCTCCAGAAGCTATAACAACACTATGAGGAACATGGCTTGAAGCAGTTATCTACTATGCCAACAATTATGAAGACATTTTAAAGGTCCTATGTGCATTAAACGACGAGGATGCACAATCCATTAAAACTGCAAAGGATGTCTTGACAGACCCCCAAACTAGATCTGACTTGATTTATATTGCTTCAAATTACGGTTTTATTGCAAAACATATTAAAAATTTGCAGACAACAGGTCTTACGGTTATTGAACAAGTTCAGGTGAATGAAGACACTTTTAAATTGATAGATAACACAAGGGAACAAGGTATTTGTTGTTTAAGAACTGAATATTGTTTTAAAGGTAATTTGGGACGCTGAATCCAAATCTGCACTTGGTTTTTTTGTATCAGCTCGACTTTTCGCGATATACCGTTATGTCCATAACTAAGGCACTTCCACTACAAATATTTAAATAACTTGAAAACGGTTCACCATATTCAATTACAAACAAAAACTTAAACTCGTCAACAAAATTATCTTTAATCCGTGCCTACATTGTTTTTAATTTGGCTTAGTAGTTTCAGAGATATCGTTGTAGTTTTAAAAAATAAAACAAAAAATTTACAAAAAAAAAAAAAATTTTGTTTTTTAAAAATTCATAAAAAAAATAATGCAACACAAATTACAGTGTTTGTCTTAAAACATTTAGTTTAATATAGTGTGAATCAACTGAGCTTTATTTCATTAAAATATCTGCACAACTTTTGATTTTGTCAACAATTTACTGAGATAACTAAATTTACAAAAATCACGATTTCCATACAAAAATAACATTTATTAATATGTTTGTGAAAGTGTAACTCGAGCAAACCTTAACGGATCGTTATGAAAATTTATCAGTATTAATATTTTTCGAAACGAACTAATGGGATTGTAAATGGGCGGAATAGCCCCACCCCTTCTGGTACCTCCCATACAAAATTACCTATTTTTGGATAATTAATATATTTTCGATAGCTGCCAAACAGACTACCGGAGGATATTGAAATTTGGTCAGTTTATTTATCTTGCAAAACTAGACAAACCCTAGAAAAACCGAAAGCGTTGCCATACCCCTTCTGGTACCTCCCATACAAATGACCGAACTCACCCCAATAGTCTTACATACATATCTTTTTTGTAAGTACACTGAATTCAGTCAAACTATGCGGAAGTTTTACGGTTATGAAAATATAAATCAGGAATGAATTTGCACTATATCGGATCACCCCTTCTGGTACCTCCCATACAAAATTACCTATTTTTGGAAAATTAATATTTCTTCCTTAACTTCCAAATTGAAACCTGCCGATTAATTAAATTTGGTCTGTTAATTAATATTGTAATAGGAGGCAAAACTATAATTTAAACTATAAATAAATTTGCAAATTTGTCATGATTTTTAAAAATACAAAATTTTAATTTTTTTTGGGTAGAAACAAAAAATTGCGAAAAATCTGTTATCACCGAACTTAGCATAACTCATTCAATTTTCAATCGATTATTATGTACATACATGTTTTAGAAAGCTATCTTAATATGGTATTCAATAAAGCTAATAAAAATAACAATTTGCCCCCAACCGATTAACTTTCAGCGTGAAGAAAATTAAAATGTGTAATTTTTTGTGTAATTATTTTTTTTTTTTTTGAATAAAACAGTCGTTACTCAGTCATTTCTTTTTGTAATATTAAAAAATTTGATTTTTTCAAAGGTAACAACGATATCTTTAAAAAAAAATAAAAAAAATAAAAAATCCGGCTTGTGAAAAAAAAATTATGATTTTTTGAACTATAATTTTTTGGAAAAAAGTCGAAAATACGATTAGTACCTGTAACTTAAAAATTCGAGCTGATGGAGAAAAATGGAGATTAGATTTGAAATCAGCGACCCCAAATTAGTAAAAAACAGCTATCAAATTCCAAACAACACTCAAAAAGTTCAATTTTGTTCCCTTGTGTAATTAAATAGTAAAAAAAAAATGAATCAGATTATATCTTAAAACGTAGGCTTAGAAGAAGTTAAAAGTATATGTAAAGAATTGTGTGGATCTGCGTCAACATTAACATTAAAATACGAAGTAAAGGAAATACTGTCGCTTAAAATCGCTTCAATTACATCTGTGGATGTCAAAAGATCATCCTCAATGTACAAAAACTTTTTACGTTGTAATAGACAAAATTTTTTGTTCGATAAGCTGTTTTTTTACTTAAAAAAAAAATATTTCTAATTCATATGAAAAAAATTGTGTGACTTTAATTTTTTAGGGCTTGTTTTTGTTGATTTCTAGGTCATATTTTGCCATTTTTCAGGTCACATTTTATGCGCATAAAACACGATTTTTAGGTTATATTTCCGGTTGCCCTGCTAGTGACCTATATACTCACATACAAATTTAAGTGCTCATATGCACACTAAGGCAGGTCAAATTTTTTTGTCGATAAAGAGTACCCCAGCAATCGAAAGCTCAGATGGTTTTAAACAATTTTGGTGAAGGAACCATGCATCAAGAGTAAATTTCGAGCCCCGACTTTTTAAAAGTGTGTCCGTCCTTCCGTCTTATTTCTTGAAATTAATTTTTTTCACTATGAGACAGTCTCTTAATATTTTTTCAAGTATTTTTCCAAAAAAGCTAAGATTTTTAGTAATTAAACCTTTTAATTAAAAATAAAATATTTTTGTTGATTTTAAAAATAAAATATTTTAAAAACTGTGTGGCACAGTGGAGTGACCTCATACATTTTGGTTCAAAAACTATTAGAAATTGTCCTAGATCATTAAAAGCCGGCACCGAGCTTTATATTGACTTAATAAAAAATAAAAAATTTAAATTTTACAAAATTCGGCCACTCCCACCACCCCGTCGCTCATACATTCTTAATCAATTTTATGGCATACAATTTTTCGTATTAAAGTAAAAATGTTCATATTGGTTACTTACACTGTCTAGAATAAACAACAGAAGCGTGATAAGTTTCATTTAAATTGAATTAAGTTTCATTAAATGGGCAGTGGGCGCCCATTCGACCCAATAAATATTTTTGCAATAAATTATCCTAGTTCCGGAAACTGAATAATTATTTTTTTTTAAATCGAATGAAATCATTATTACCTTTTATTTTATTGAAAAACTTTTATTGAAAGAACAGCTTGGGGAAAGAGGGGCTATATTATATATTAACATTGAAGATCAAAAAAAATTTAATTTTTAAGGCTTTTATGTTTTGAAATGACTTCTCAACGGTTGGTGATATCCCCATAATTTTTTTCAATTATGGAGGAATGCTGTATATTTAAAATATTTTAAAGTCTAGGGGTATTATCAAGAAAATTTTACACTAAATTGCATGAGAGAATAAGTAATTTCTTGCCGTTTTCTCAAAATTTTTTTTTATTAAGTGATCAAAAAATTTATATTTTGACACCAAAATCCCACTGTGTGGTTAAATATTTAGGTTTTCGATCGGACGCATCGATTCCAATTCATAGCCATGTTTTGATACAAATACATTTTATTTGAAATTAATGGGTTTAATTGCAAAGCACATAAACTTTCTTGTAAAAATACTTAAAAAAAATATTAAGAAAGTGTTACACTGAAAAAAATTTAAGTTTCAGCAAAGAAGATGGAAGGGCGGACACACTTATAAAAAGTCGGGGGCTCGAAATTGACTTTTGACATCTGGTTCTTGCACCAAAACTGTCTAAAATCTTATCAGTTTTCGTGTGGTGGGGTTTGCTTATACACTTTTTTAGCCCCATACAAATCGACCCGCCCTATTATTCATATTAAAGTGTTATAAATTTAACTTGTGTATGATGTATAACAACATTTGTTTGTTTTCTTATTAATGTAAGAGTTTTCTTGTTGTATTGTTTTTATTTTGAAATAAGTATATAAATTAATAAATGTGGTTAATGTGAAATAAACATAATTTCCCTTTACATCCCATGAATAAAGTATGTGGTAGATTCTCACTTTTTTGTAAATATTCGTTGAAAGATATGCAAAACTTGGTGTTAGAACACTCATTGGTTTTGATGTTTCATCCCCTCGATCCCTTTTACAGTCCCCTTGCGACTTTAATTCAATTAATTTATACTGTGAAAGAAAAAAACCAAAACGCAAAGCTTTGGTAAAACTAATTTCATGGCTCAACTACACGGAAACATTAAGCAGATCCATTTCAATTAAAAACTACAGTTCTATTTTTAACAAAAACTAAACACAAAAACCTTCATAATATTACATTGGAGTTTTTTTTGCCTAAATAAGCATATAAATCATTTTATTTTCCCCTTCGATTCGTTTATAAAAAACTCAACAAGTTTTTTTTGTAAATTAAAATTGTTTAAAGTGTCCTAAAAAAATTGCGGTAGTTTAATGAAGTTTCACAATTTATTTGTCCGTCATGATTAGCTGGTTACTATCTGTAACCTACTAATAATGTTCGTAGCATAACTTTACTTTGTGTTCCCTATTTAATTCATTAGTTTTGAAATTTGTTCGTTTATGTAACAACAAGAAACTAAAAAATAAGAAAAAAATTTTATATTTGTAAAACTATAATAATTGCAAATAGTTGTTGGCGAGAAAGAGGAGTTGAGCCATGATAGAAGAGCAGTTATGAGAATCTAACATAATAAGAAATTATATTTAAAATTTATATAGTACCGAGAAGTTGGGTAATAGTTCAGTTTATATTGTCGTTAACAAAATTAGTATGATATTTACCTCAGTTGTAAAGTGTACGGGGAATGGGGGATTTTTCTAATTTGAGTATTCTGATCGTTATTCACTTGCGAATAATATCTCTTTGGAGGTCCCAAGCAACGCCCATCGTCCGATAGATGGCGAAACATCGGGACAGTCGAAATATTCAGTTTACACAACAACACCTCCGATAGCGGATTCAGACTGGTTAGTTTTGCGTTGGTTGTGGGTGGAACCAGATTCCCGATTCTTAGATATCTACAAGGCAACCTGGATATCTCCCTATGAAAATACACGAAATCAGATTGATCACGTGGTAATTGATGGAAGGCAAGTTCTAAGCGTTGTGGACGTGCGTGTGATGCGCGGTGCAAATATTGACTCGGGTTACCACCTAATTGCAGCCAAGGTACGCACACGATTAAGTAGTGTTAAAAATACTCGTAACCAAACGCAAAGGAAGCTAAACATCACAAAGCTGCATACCACCGAGATAGCCAATGCCTACATCAACCAACTCTCTCAATTACTCTAAACAAACCCGCCTAGTTCTGATGTTCCCGACAAACAGTAGCAGCATATTGCGAATTCTATGACAACATCCGCAACGACCGTACTGGGTTATGAAAAACCACGCTCAGACAAGCCCTGATACGATGATGAATGTCGGGAAATGTTTGAGGAAATGGATGCTGCATACAAGGCAAAACTGCAGCCAATGGCAACGCGTGAGTGTGCTGCAAATATGGAGGGAACACTTTCGATATCTACTCGTTTCCGAAGGCAGCATAAGTGACGAAATCACACCAATCATAGACGGCAGAGTGGATTGTCCACCAAAACGAGATCAGCAAGGCGATTGCAAGGCTTAAAAATAATACAGCTGCGGGAGCCGATTGACTACCGGCAGAGCGTTTTAAAGCCGGCGACGATGAGCATGAATGCACCAGCTCATAAACAAGGCTCAAGGAATGCATGCCCTATAATTGGAAACTGAGTGTTCTATGTCCAGTGCTTAAGAAAAGCGATCCAAATTTGTGTACCAACTATAGAAGGATTAGCCTTTTACCCATCGCATACAAGGTCCTGTCTAGTGAGTTATATGCAAGACTACAGCCTATTCTGGCGAACCTGATCGGACCTTACCATCTGTTCGTCGACTATAAAGCTGCATTCGTCAGTCCGATACGACAGAAATTGTTAGATGCTATGGCTGAGTTTGGTGTCCCCGCAAAGCTGATTCGACTTTGCGGAATGAAACTTAATGGCACGAAGTCTTTAGTGAAAGTAGCCAAAAATCTGACAGAACCATTTTCTACCTGATCTCTTTAACATTTTAATGGGGACGACCATGCGGAAGGCTGCTGTAAACACGACTGATGGTACCGTTCTTAATAAAAGTCACATGCTGCCCACATATGCTGATGATATAGAGATCATTAGCCGCGATACTGCGAGATGTTACTGCGGCCTTTTCGAACAATGAGAAGCAGTCAAATGTGGCTCTGGTGATAATTTGGGTTGATTTGTTTGAACGACCAAAGAGTCTACTCGTTTGAGATGCTGCGTGAACTTTGACAACTATAACTTTGAAGATGATGCAGATGATGTTGTCTACCTTGGCTTCTCCGTAAACAAAAATAATAATGTCAGCATGGAAATCAAGAGACGACTATTGATCGCTATGCGCTTACAAAGCGATTTATAGACAAAACTCTCTCTTGACTTACACAGACACTGAACCTACCTGTCTTGCTATATAGCGCAGAATCCCTACCAGACTCTGAACCTACCTGTCTTGCTCTATAGCACAGAATCCTGGGTAAGGACACAAGCTGATATAACTATTCAATAAGTCTTCGAGAAAAAAATTCTTTAAAAAATATTTAGATCTATCATCTTTAACGGCGACTACCGTCGTCTAATAAACCATGTGTTGTATAACGACATTGACGTAGTCCAGCGCTTCCGAATACACCGAATGCGCTGGCTAGGACCCGTTGTACGATTGAAAGAATCGCACATCGACAATAACCTCGATGTGCGGATCAGCAGGGCCTAAAACGAAAACTTCGTTGTATGGTGAAAGTGAATGAGCTGCTATCTAAGCCTAGTGTGACGAACTATCTACGAAGCGCAAAAGAACGAAGCGCTTGTAGCTGCCGCCAAATAAGAAGTAGATGAAGAGCACAAGGTTTGAAACATTGAATTAAAAGTTGCAGCTGTTATTAAATTTGGTATGATATTTGTCTAAATATTAAAATGTGATTCAGTTACAGGTTTTCTTTTCATTTGTTGCTTTTTTTAAGACTACCTATGACTTTTGGAAATTTATCATCATACTTCTATTCAATATATTTTGGCAAATTTGCCATGGAAAGTTTCACGTTGTTCTAATGTCTCCTAATAGTTCAGTTCTAATACGAAAATCACCTTTCTGATCAAAATGCCTTTAACGAACATCGTCCAATATATGGCGTGCATAATACAGCCTCGGACACAAATGTTACTCTTAGAGAGCGTTGTTAGATTATACGCCACCGAAAAGTACACCAGCTTTAAAATGTTTTTAACAGTATGTGGCTTTTGCCTGATTAATAACGTGTGATTCGTTGTTTTTGTATTTGCTGCTTTTTTACACTATCGACCATCCGAGTCCACTACCAATTCCGTCGATAAATTTAAGTCCTAGTATGTATATGTATGTGGATGAAACGCAAACGAAATGCACACAGATTATGTAATATTTAATATGTATGTGATTTTTGTATAAGTAACAAAGTGTGATTCATTTAGAGGTTTGTTTCTATAATTGGTATGTCCTGAAGAAAACGTGCGTGACTTGTATTAGTCCATTATCAAATTTTTTTAAAAACCGTTTGACATATGTGATGCTGAATTTCATATATATGTATTTCATAACATTGTTTTTTTTTGTCGTTGTGTTTTCCAGCAATTTCCTGATACTTGGAGTAGTATAACATATTGTTTTTTTTTATAATAAATGTATAGTATATCAAATCTTGGTAGTTAAATAGTAATGGCAAAGGTAAGTATTGCAATTAACTTACTAACCCTACCTCCTCCTCCACTGCGTCATGTACAGTGAAACCAACGAATTATGCTATTATTATTATTATTATGGTTATTGCATTTGCTATTACCCCATTTACGACCATTATTACTTTACTACTACATATGCCTTTTGTAATTTCCCCAAATTGGTCTCCCTTACTCTTTAAGGGGTCAACACCCGCCCCCGTCATAAAAGTCTTAGTCACGTGTTAAAATATTGATTATCCAAATGCCTACTTAAAAACATCTCCTCATTTCCCCACCTACCATTCCAAAGGTCATTTGCCTCAATTAATTTCCTCCTCCTTCTACCATTACAAAGGTCATTTGTTTTTCTCGTCCTACCTCACACTTTTTATGGTGCGTTCTTATACCAACAACCAACAACAACACTTAGGCGAGCAATCAAAATAATAAAGTCACTAAATCCAAATACCACAAATTTCGTTCATCCCACTTCTCCACAGTCACTCGCTCCTCAATGTAAATATTAGACCAAATACCAACACGCGCCAGTCATTTTCGACGAAGCCTACTAAATGTTGCTTTGTAGCATTGAGGCAAATATTTCACTAATGGTTGTTTAGACGCAACTAAGCAAGAAAGTGGAAACGATTTTCTGGTTGTCGACGACATTTTATGGCATGAAAAAGGACATTAAATTTCATAAATATTTGCTCATTGTATTTATAGTTCTCATTTAGTGGAGGCTTTACATGTTAAATATTAACCGAATCAATAGACGAATAGTGTTGGTCACGAGTAAAGTGACGGACGTCACGTTTGTGTGGTCAGCAGCGAGGACAGTGGAGCGGAAGATGATATTAGGTACCCAATGATATTTGATACTATATAAATAATGTTAAACGAAAGTTTCTGTTTGAAACTATGAGCAGGGGCAAAAGATAACATTTAATACTAGCTAACTGTCTCTGGCCACGTTGTAAACGGCACATACAGGTTGGCTCAAAAGTCAGTTTACAATAGACTCGATAGCTGCGTCGAGCAGCCATATCGAGTTGGGGCGGGATGGTTTCTAAAACAAGATCAGCTTAAGCCATGGCGCCATTCATAGGAGTACAACGTGTGTTCTGCTAACGCGGGTACTACCATAACAATGATTCAGCAACTACAGTGCAACGAATATTTCACGCTCATCACAGCATATGGTACAGAAATACAGTTTCATCGATTCAATTGTTAAAAAAAATGGATGCAGAAGTTCGATGAGCCAGGTTCAACAATAAATTAACCACGATCCTGTCTACCTACAACTTTAAGGGTTTCCGAAAACTTAGACCCTGGTTTAATGGGAGGGTCCACTTATAAATGTTTGGTTATTACCTATAGAAGTCTGATTTGGTGGGAGGGCCTAGTTAAGAATGGCCAAATGAGCAAACCAGACATCTATTGGTAATAATTAGCCCGTCTACCGTGGTATTCAGCCATTTTGTGACCTTCGTGCTGAGACCCCAACTCGTACCGGCTCGCATAAAGGGCATTGACATTGGTTAACATGAGGGGATATCAAACTGATACCCCAAAGTGCTATCAGACTGTATGTGGAATAAATCCAAAGTTGGTGTGCAACTGTAAGGAGAAGTTGGAAGAGAAGTCCAAAGTTGGTGTGAAACTGTAAGGAGAAGTTGGACGGACTAAAGCCTCTGGATGTTAGACTCTGTTGGGTCCCAGCACATTGCGAGACTCCTGGTAATGAGACAGCAGACCTATTGGCCAGAGGAAGCTGTACTGATGTCTGATCATGACACTCTGCAAGATGTTCACCCGACTATATGTTAACTTTTTACCTAAGTGGAGAATTGGATGTGAAAAATAGGCTGCAGATGTTGGACCCCTAGAACCGATTGTATAACTTCTATGCCGCTGTTGCCCGAATACAGCAGATATCGATCGGTGTACATGGTTGGCTTGTGAAGGGACATGACTGGCAAATGGGATAGATGCAAACTCGACTATGAGGACGAGAAAGAGTCCGAGACGTGGTAATATCTTCCTTGTAGATGCCTAGCTCTAGTCCGCAGGAGGCTAAGTGACTTAGGGGAAAGTAATATAAAAGACATAGAGTCTGTCTCCTTAGTCCGAGTTGAAGATTTAATAAGTTTCATGCGGTGGCTTTCACAGCTAACTGGGACAAGATTACAATTGTGGTTTCCACGATTTTCTCTCCCTTCGCTCTCACTCCCCTCCCGCCACCTTTGTCCACCCCTTTCCTCTTTCTAGGATTATGTAAATGCATTATGCGGGGCTCTAGCGCACTCAATTGGATCACTTTTCTTAAGCACAGGATATAGAAAACTCAGATTCCTATCAGAGTAAAAGTTGTTAAGCACAGGATATAGAAAACTCAGATTCCTATCAGAGTAAAAGTTGTTTGGAATAGGCTTTGGCTATATCGGGGGTATGCAAATGGCTATGCGAGGCTATAGAGCATTCAAGTGGATATGCGAGTCTTTAGAGCAATCAATTGGATCAGCTTTCTTAAGCACAGGACATAGAACATTTAGATCCCAATCATCGGTCATGCATTCTTTTATCCGAGTAAAAGTTGCTTGAAATAGTCTTTGGCTATCTCGGGGGTATGCAAATGGCTATGGGCTATAGGGGCTATAGAGCATTCAATTGGATCTGCGAGTCTTTAGAGCAATCAATTGGTATTAAACACCAAGATTCCCATAATTGGACATGCATTTCTTTAGCTTAGATAAGAGTTGGTTCGTATAGGCATTGGCTATCTCGGTGGTAAGCAAATGCATTGTGCGGGTCTCTAGCGCATTCAATTGGATCACCTTTCTTAAGCACTGGACATAGAATACTTAGATTCTAATTATCGGCCATGCACGCCTTTAGCCGAGTTAAGAGTTGGTTGGAATAGGCTGTGACTATCTCGGATATATTGAATTCAATGTGCAGGGCTCTAGCGCATTTAATTGGATCATCTTTCATAAGCACTGGACATAGAACACTTAGATTTCAATTATCGGTCATGCACATCTTTAGCCGAGTAAAGAGTTGGTTCGTTTAGACATTGGCTATCTCGGGAATATGCAAATATATTATTCGGGTCTCTTATGCAATCACTTGGATCAAAACTTTTCTTAAGCACTGGACATAAAACACTAAGATTCTCATAATTGTCCATGCATTTCTTTAGCTGAGTTAAGAGTTGATTTGGTGTAGGCGGGGGTATGTAAATACATTATACTGGGCTCTAGCGCATTCAATTGGATCACTTTTCTTAATAACAGGAAATAGAACACTCAGATTCCAATCAACAGCCATGATTTTCTTTAGCTGAGTTAAGATTTGCTTGGAATATGCATTGGCTATATCTGGCGTATGCAAATGCTCTAGCACATTCTAATGGATCATCTTTCTTAAGCTCTGGACATAGAACACTTAGATTCCAATGATTGACCATGCACGCCTTTAGCCGAGTTAAGAGTTGGTTGGAATTGGCTTTGGATATCTCGGGGTTAAGCAAGTGCATTTTACAGGGCTCTACTGCATTCAATGGGAACACATTTCTTATGAACAGGACATAGAACACTTAGTTTTCCATCATCGGTCATGTCCATCTTTAGCCGAGTTAAGAGTTGATTGGTTTAGGCATTGGCTACCTCGGGGGAATGCACCTTTTTTGTATGGGGCTTTAACGCATACACTTAGATCACCTATTTAAGCACTGGACATAAAACTCTTAGATTCCAATGATCGATCATGCACACCTTTAGCCAAGTTAAAAACTGGTTGTAATAGGCCTTGGCTATCTCGGAGATATGCAATTGTATTGTGCGGGGCTGTAGAGCATTCAAGTGAATCACATTTCTTAAGCACAGGACATAGTACACCAAGGTTCCAATCATCGGGGTGAAATCCTTTAATGAGTTAAGAGTTATTTAGTTCAGACATTGGCTATCTCGGGGGTATGCAATTGCATTGTGCAGGGCTCTAATGCATACACTTGGATCAAGTTTCTTAAGCACAGGACATTAAACTAAGATTCGCAACATTGGCCATGCATTTCTTTAGCTGATATAGAAGTTGTTTGGTTAAGGTATTGGCTATCTCGGGGGTATGCAAATGCAATATTCGGGGTTCTTATGTGTACACTTGGATCAGTACCTTCCTTAAGCACTGGACATAAAACATTAAATTTTCAATCATCTATAGTCGAGTTTAAAGTTTGTTGAAATAGGCTTTGGCTATCTCGGACATATGCAGCCTTGCAATGTCTAGCTTCCCACAGGTTAGTTAAGAGCTTTTTCGCACTGCTTAATCTCTTGCCGATATAGTCTAAAACTATTACCACGTGATCGATTTGTTGTCTCATCTTACGATCACAAATACTATTTTATTCTGAGGTCTCTGAATTCTTATTATTCTGTAAACTATTACAATAATCTTGATGCCCTGTGCAAATTACCATTCTCATATAAGTAAAGATAGTTTTTGTAATCTCCTACGATAACTTCCATTACCGAATAGTAATCTGATTTGTATTAATAAAAACTGGCATGTAACTTGACAAAACGAATGATGCAGAACTTCTTCTTTTTGGGGCTACTTTCACGTGCAGTTCTCAGAATTGAGTCCCAAATCAATGAGCTGAAAAATGTTGTACTGAGTTATAGTAACTTGGAACTTCTATCAAGTTTTCTTTTCACCTTCTTTACACTAGCCCACTGTTTTTGTGTGCGCTAGATTTGTGACACCATTCCCCCTTCGTGACCTTTATCACTCATCTTTTTGACATAATCGCTGTGATAATATCTAAGCTTTGTTGTTTCCTCTCTCACACACCCACCCACACACCACAAAGTATAACCTTCTGGAATTAAACCACATGACATGGGTTATCTTAACGATTGCTTAAGATACAAACCGCCTTAATATGACACCATGTTAAGCTAAATATGTTAGTAATTTCTTTTTGCTATTTTACTTCTACCAACATTCTAAATGGAAATTGGTTTTCACTCTTATATAGTTATCCCTTCTTGTATCATAGAAAACGCAGAGGTTGTTATACCACGACTTCACAAAATCTAACAAAGATTTATGGCATTTAATGGAATTTACTATGGGAGATTTTTAGGGACATCATCGTGTTTTTTTTGTTTGGAATATTCCAATAAAAAATTTAGTTAACAAAAATGTGCATGGAGGTATGTAAGCGGTTTATGCGTTTTGTTGATAAAGCAATAAATTTTATGTTTTCATCAAAACTACGGTGAGCAGTGAGAGGTAAACAGTGGAATGTTTTTCATAGGTTCCAACTAAATTTTTAAACCACAAAAATATTGATAGAATTTTTTAAATTGTCAGTGGTAAATTTTGTCGTTTGTATGTGGCTAACATATTTTTTTTACATAAAAATATTAACTGCAATAGAAAAATATGTTAACTACAAAAAATTTACACAAATAAATATACAAAGTACAAAAATTTTTAGAAATTAAAAATTCATATATAATTTTTTTTTCCTCAAAATTATCTTTCTATGAGTCTATTTTTAAATTAATACTTATAATTTATTTATTTATTTTTTTTTTTTAATTTTCTTTTATATAAAAAAAAATTTCATTCAGGTTCTACCGAGATTTGAACTCGGATCGCTGGATTCAAAGTCCAGAGTGCTAACCATTACACCATAGAACCGCTTGTTCGTCTGCTGCCTATTCATGGTTTTTTTTTTGGCGAGTGCGGCAAGAGGAGGGTATGTTTTCACTCCGCGCGCACACACACATTAGCCACCACCAAGCTGTCCACTACCTGCCTACCTACCTACCTACCAATCTACTGCCAACAAACCTGAAATCGAACATTTACTTAGCCCATGCGTTGGTATAGTGATGATCGCATAAGATAACACATGCTGGTGTTGTTCTTGTTGTTGGGTATCGCCGACAGCACTGTAGTTGCTGTCATATACACCAAGAGAAATTGGTTGTATTGTATGTAGTGTTTAAAATTAGACTCAGGCTAAAAATAGCCCGTAATAAAAAACAAAATGTTTTATGCATGAAAGCAAAATGACTCAAAGAATTGTGTTTTGGTTGTGCTCTGACGATGACGTTTGTCTTTTAACGATAGTGTTGATGTATTTAGTTGGCTGAATGGGAAGTATTTTTTTTTTAATGATTAGCTATTTTAGTTTACTAAGTACAAAAACACACAACACAATGTAGGGTACAGTGGGTTGTAAAAGAGCGTCAATTAAGTTATGTGAATGTATGAAATTTAATTTACTTTTAAACCTAAAACTATTTTTATAAAATATTTAAAATTCACATAAAAAAATTTAAAATAAAATATAATAAATAAATTAAAAATATGTTAAAAACCAAAACATCTTAAGAAATCACATTAAAGGAATTAAAAATATTAAGAGTGTTAAAAATATTCTTAATTAGCTGGCCCGGCATACTTCGTCCTGTCTCCAAATTATTTTAAAAGGTGTTGAGTGCAGTTGATATCTAACAACGATTGGTTTATTACTTTAACCTCTGAAATATTTCAATTTATAGGGCGAGTTTTTCCCGAACAAATTCTGTACTTCATAGGTATATCTAAAAGATTATTATATATTCTTGTAAGAATTGCTAAAATGGATCAGCAGTGTCGTCCATGACTTCATGAAAACTTACTTATTGATAGGCATTTATTCTAAACCCAAAGTTTTTTAGCCGATTGGCTGACATATAACTTTCTGCGTTGGGTACTGGGTAACTGTACCTTTAGGTGTTTGGTCTGAGCCATGATAGCACTTTGCCGCTTTTTGGGTTAAAAAGGGGAAAAGTGCTATCATGTACGAATTTTCAATTCATTTGACTCAACAACCCTTTAAACCGTTTGGTCTGGGTGATAGCAACAGTTTTTCCCATTTTCGAGTAAGTCCCCTTAAAGTTTGATATGCGAAAAACCACTTTGTGAAGCTCTTTAATTTTATAGGAAGTGCGCCAATACTTCGCCATTCTACCTTAAGCCGTTTTGTGGACTGGGTGACCATCTATAGTCCATCACCAACTTTCACTGACATTTTGGTACAAATCAGTTCAACCGTTTTCGCAATTAGTGTGACATCAAAATGCACATCCATTTTTATATATAGACTTCTTAATAATTTTGATGTTTTAAATATGTTTATATGTAATATTATCACTGGTGACTCATGACATTCCAAAAATTAAGTGTATGATAATTTAAACACCGGCAACTGAATAACAACATACATCCAACATTTTCTCATGTCCCAAAATACATTTTAAGTTTGAGTAAAATCAGACAATCGATATAAATTTTCGCAATAATTCACCTCCAGCCAACTCAACAGCGCACACTGTGAGATTTAATCAATCTGGCATCTCGAAATTAAAAAAAAATGTTTTCGTAACTCGCTCATATTTTTTTTTACGTGAGAAGAGACCCCAATTGTTACGAAAACAAACACAAAAGAGAATAAAAAAATTTTATTGGCGTGATAACAGCTATCAAACACGAGCAATTTCATAACATGCAACAATTGATTTTCAAGCTTGTATTAATCACAAAAGTTTGAGTGATCAGGTCGAAGTTGTGAGTGTTTTTTTTGGCCTAAAATATTTTTTGTATTAAAGGTTATAACTTAAACTTGAAATTTTTGTTTTATTCAACATTTATTTTTGCACTCAAGTATTTTGAAAAAATTGTTTTATAACCACCTAAAAATTAAGACAAATTTTAAAGCTTTCAAATCTTTGATAGACTAGAACTTCCAAGTCCTACGGAGTTCCGTGATGGGAATGCCAGCAGAATCTTTGTTAATGTGCCCAAAACAAATTTAAAAAATAAAATCCTGCCCATTTTATGCCTTTTTTTAGTATGAGTGAAATATCGCGAGAGGAGCTATTTTGGATTTGGTTGAGCAAGGTGAAAATAGAAAAAACAGAAGCGGTCGAAAAGCACGTTATATCAATTTTAGGACCAGATGTTGACGATACCAAAATTAAAGATCGTATAAAAAAGCTTTGCTTCCAATTTCAATCGCGATGGAGCAAATCTCACCGTGATAAAGCAAGATTTATGCATGACAATGCTATTTGGCTAAGTTCAAAAATTTCTGCTGATTTTGCTCTTGATCACGCACCATCAACTTCAAAACAAATACCGCAACGCGGAAAGCGAGAAAAAGAGTTTGCTGAAAGTGCTTCGAGTACACAAAAACGGAAATGCAAAGAGTTAATATCTTCATGCATTCTTCCCATAGGAAACTTTTCTGCAGAAGCGCAAGAAGCACGTAATAAAGAGCCGAGACAGTATCGCGAACTTTTCACAAGAAAAACGTCCCTAGTTGACACCAACATAGATTTATTGCATAGGTTGCTTATCACGTCAGACCCTTTGATTGCAAGTTAACGTTTGCCCCCAAAAACCAAGCGTTCTACTTTACCTTCTGAGGTCATTGCACTTTTGTCTGACACCCAACTAAGTGATGAATTTGATGATTAAGCATAAAAAACTTTGCTTGCAGCTCTCTGGAATTTTTATTTTTGTATAAATTCCTTATTATTTTTTTTATTTATACTTTTCGCTTTTTACTTTTGTATAATTTGTATATAATTTCTTTATTTTGGTTTTTGATTAATATCTTATTTTGAATATTTTCCATTCTTTTAAGAACTTTCGTTGAATTTTTTAGTTTTTCCTCTTTATAATGTTTTAGATATCAATAAATTTAACATTGAAACAACATTAACTTTTTATTTTTCTCATTTGCAAAGAATCATCGAAAACTAAAGTTCGAAACTTGAAGCATTTTATAGAAATGGTTGTATGTGGGTACTTATATCAAAATATCGACAAGTTTTAGTTAGAAGAGAAAAAAGAAGAAATATTGAATATAAATGTGTAGAAAAAATTGTCCCCAACTAGTGTTATTGAGGATAGTTCGGAACTAGTCCCCTTTGACACTAGTTGGAACTAGTTATCTTTCACCGTATTGAAGCTTATAATCTCCTTAACGATCGTGCCAAATTTCAAGTTGATATCTCTAAAACTTCATATAAAAATTAATTTTGAGATGCTAGATTGACTAAATCTCACACTGTGCAGCGGGTCCATTTATACAGAAAACAATTTTTCATAATAAAACAAATATACATTTTAAATTTCAGTCAAATTGTTTAATTCGTTAAAATTTTCATTATAATTCCACCCTAGCGGCACCTAACGGGTCCATTTATACAGAGACTTTGTTCTCATGATCACTCAAATATACATACTAAATTTCAGTTAAATTGGTCCATTCATTCAAATTTTGATTAAAAAACCTCCCCAGCGCCACCTACCGGGCGCTGTTGAACCACCCTCAACATTTAGATGATGAAAAATAGACCTACTCGATATGCTCACAAAATTTCATGAGAAACGATCAAGCCGTTTCGGGGGAGTTCAATCACGCACCCCGTGACACGAAAATTTTATATATTAGATATTACTTAGGTGGCACTTCATTGCAATCCTATGGGAATATATACCTCACGTAGAAATATATTATAAGCGCTTCGATCGTCTTCAGTTAGTCACACAAGTTCTGCAAGGTTCTCAGTAACCTGGTCTTTCCAACAGAGTTTTGGTCGCCCTCTTCTGCGGCGTCCATCGAGTTCATTGCCGAAGACTTTTCCAGCTGGAGCATTTAGGCCTATGCGAACAACATTACCGCTGCAACTTAATGCGCCTGACCACGTCAATGTCAGTGAACAGGTCGTACAGCTCATGATTTATATAACGTGAATACTTAACAATGATGGGCCCATATATCTTACGGAGTATTTTTCTCTCGAATACTGCCAGAACCGAGTCATCCGCTTGTGTCATAACCCAGGATTCCAGTATCTGGTATAACTTGATTTTTGTTCGGCGAGAGAAGGCTCCGTCATTAAATAGCTTGCTTAGTCCGTAGTAGAATTTATTAGCAAGCAGGATTCTTCTCCGGATTTCGAGGCTGATGTTATTATGGAATTGTTGATGGCGGAGCCTAGGTAGATAGATACAAATATCTACCACCTCGAAATTATAGTTGTCAACGTTCACGCAGTTTCCCAAACGAGTAAATTCTTTGTTTGTTAAAACTAATAACTTCGTTTTGTTCTCATTCACCATTAGACCCAATTTCGCTGATTCCTTCTGTATACCTGAGAAGGCTGCAATCACATACCGCAATTTTCGACCGATGATGTCTACGTCATCAGCGTACGTCAGCAATATGTGACTTTTGTTGAAGATGTTACCATTTCTGTTTACTGCAGCCTTCCGCATGATCATCTCCTTGTCTAACGCCTCGCTTGGTAGAATATGCCTCTGTCGGATTCTTGCCAATTCTCACTAAAGATTTCGTGTCAGTCAGTGTCATCCCGTAAAGTCGTATCAGCTTCGAGAAGAAACCAAACTCAGCCATAGCATCTAA